>CAJVGC010000432.1:49950367-50312340 GCA_910822075.1 Senecio squalidus
ACCCACCCCGACCTCGCTAGACCCGATGCTTGCTTGACACAGCCATGGAGGTATCCTCCGTGGGGTCCGTAGTCCTGGTGACGGAGGCTCTCCGATGCGTATGGCCCTCGATGGCTCGTGTGACGACGCGGCTCTTTGCTGGGACCGGACTTGGGATCGCGAGGGGGATCGTGAGCGTGATGACTGAGACATGACGGATTCTGCGACGTAAAAGAGTTTCCGTAAGTACATGAACAAGATAATGTTAAAGGAAAATATGTAAGGAAATGCAGGTAAGGGTCAATCACGTGAGGTTGGGAATAGTAAGACCGGGAATTTTTCGACTCAAAACCGTTTAACATTAGTAATTACGTTTCGTCCTTGCATAAGTCATTTTGAACTAGGCATGGGTGATCAGGCCATGCTTAGTTACAAACAATCATGCAATCGAGAAATTAATTCTCTAAAGTTTTGAACCCATAATGATTTTCCGAAAAGCCTTGGTTATAGTATGGTTTCGAAAACTTTTTGAAAATTTTTAAAACCGTTTTCACTATAACCTGTGCTCTGATACCAAGTCTGTCACACCCCGCTATAGCGGAAACACGGAATGTGAGAGCTGGGATATCATTACACGGTTATAATAAAAGTAAACGGTTCAAGTCATGGCATTAAAATAAAATAGTTCAAGATTCAAACAACCAGGCAGTTTAAATGTTTAATCCAAGTACAATTACAAGTTCAAATTAAATCCCCAAAATAACAAGGTCTTTCCCAAGGTTCGCCTCACGTGACCATATTGACCCTTCCTTGCCATGCATCTCGACACTTACACTAATTTCCTGAAACATAAGATAAAGTGTCAACTACTTTGAGTAGTGAGTGAGTTACAGTTTTGAGTTTTGATAAAAGTTTCCAAAAATAGAAATATGTGTAACTACGTCATAAGTAAAATGGAACGGAGCGACGCTAGAACATATATATATATATATATATATATATATATATATATATATATATATATATATATATATATATATATATATATATATATATATATATATATATATATATATATATATATATATATATATATATATATATATATAAATAGTAAGGAGTTTCGTACACACGTAAGTAAACATAAAACTCGTATAATAAAAGTTGAAGCGGAATCCATCGCTAAAATAAGGTATATGCGTAGGTAATATGTGCTTAACTAAATTAGTAACTCGTATCAATCACTTGGCATAATATAAATAGTAAGTTTACACTAAACTGATTGTCTGGTCAGGATCTAGCCCCAAAATGTTTCATTGAGTTTCCAACTGAATCTTAGTAATATGTACTTGGGTCGCTAACCCTGAGGAAGGAGTGACCTCTCCTAAGTATCGATACCCATAATACTAACGGCTATTGCTAATAGTGTGTAAAGTTTCTGAGTCCAAAACGGGGCAACTGAGTTCTGTTTCTAAAAATAGTAGTAAGCACTTACGGGTTTATATTTTCATCAAGGATTGGTTTCTCTAACAACTATCCTAAATTTAGTTAACCAATTAAGGAGCATCAACACATATACGCATAATAGTTTCACAAGTTTCCAAGTTTCCAAAGTTTCAAAAGTTTCCAAGTTTCCAAGTTTCCAAAGAGTTTCAATTTTCGTACAAGTTTCTAAAGTTTACGAGTTTCATAAGTTTCAAAAATGTTTCAAAGTTTCACACAAGTTCCAAAGTTTCAATAAAGTTTCGTAGTTTCAAAAGTTTCAACGAATCACAAATAGTTTCGAAAGTTACATAGCATACAATCTTATGTTTCCCCCAAATAATGTTTAAAAGCATAAAGTAAAACAAGTGGGGTTGTAACTCACGGTTTGCGAAGAAAATATTCGAACAAGCACGGATGGAGCGGAACACGTCGGGAATCAAAGATAACCTAAAACACCGGAATGTTGTATAAGTTTTATTAGTATGATTTAAGTTATGTTAAGTTCCAATTTAACAATTTAAACCCCAATTTCCTTATACTTTAGATTCTGTCCCAAAATGTTATTACGGAAAAGTTATATGTTCAACCGTGTTTGTGTACATTTTAAAGTCCGATTAGTCCAATTAAGTCCGAAAAGTGTCAATGTCCAAGGTCAAAGTGTGTAAGTCCCGAAAATATTAAGTTACTGAATTTAAGAAATAGTTTACGGTGAAATTTGGGCAGCGCTTCCGCGCTATAAAAATTAAGTCCATTTTCAAAACACTTTCCCGCTTCAAAACATGCAATTTAAAAATTATAAACAATAATACACATGTTTTAATTCCTCAATCTTCCCCAAACAGTTTTTTATTAAAAGCAGTAAGCTTTTCAAAATCTATAATATGTGGTAACTTATTTGAGCTTATTTTTCACGTTTAAAGTTCTCAAAACGACAAATTTTACGAACAGCAGGATCCAGACGGCGGCTGGAGACACTCAGCCGCCGGCTGGACTTTAGCCGTCGGCTGAGTGCCTTCAGCCGCTGGCCAGAGGCCTTCGGCCAGTTACTAAATTTCGTTATTTTTCGATTTTTAGGTCGGTTTGGTGTTAGATTCGAACATGCAACCTGTTATTTATCATATATATATATATATATGTTTTTAAGCAAAAGTTACAGTTTCTTTCGGATTTACATGTTAAAAATGTAGATCTATTGTAAAAACTCGTTTTTAAGCAAGAAAACGTTTTAGATCTTTATAAAAATACATTTTCAGTTTATGGATCGTCCATGCAAGTAAATATTTAGATAAAACAGTAAAATAAAAGGGTTTTACCGAAGGAAATGGTTTTGGATCGGATGGATGAGTTCCTAGCTTCAAAAAGTGTGAAAACCTTCTTCAAAACCCGATTTTATGCCTTCCTTTTGATACCCTTTACCCTTAGAACGATTTGGTATATTTTTGATGGTGATTCTTAGTGTTTTCTTGCTGTTTCAATGGTGGTATTTTACTGGATTTCTTTGGGAGTTTTTAGAGAGAAGTAGAGAGAGTTTAGAGAGAAAAAGGGGTGTTTGATTTCAAAATGAAAGTGAGAGAGTGAATGGGGGTGAGAAGGGAAGTAAACACTGGCCTAATGAGTTGGTGTGACCAGTATTGGGTCCAACACCCGAGCCTAACTTCTCCCCAATCAACATCCATGCAATTATGAGTCATCAAGCCACTGCCAGCGACCTTTCAGCCGCCGGCTGACCACATCCAGCCGTCGGCTGGGCTTCAGCCGCTGGCTGACAGCCTTCAGCCGTCGGCTGGAGGGTTTTTCCAGCACGGTGACGTTTTAAGTTTTCCGTTATAGTTAGTTACGGACCAGAATCTTTAATAGTTTCCGTTATGAACTTAGTCAAGTTCTTGTATAGTTTATTTGGTGTTAGGATTTATAATTTGATTCTGACTTTGGTTCCGACAAAATAAAGACACAACAATTATGAACTCGAACAATATGAACACGATAAAAGAGTAACTAGAGATTCGAACCGATGTAGTAACTGAGAATCACCTGAATTTTAGACGGTTGTCACAACGATTGCGAGATCAAGAACCACCCGGGTAAGGCAAACGTAGTAGAAGACGCCCTGAGTCGGAAGGAAAGGGTAAGACCATCTCGGGTTAGAGCATTAGGTATTCAGATTCAGAAAAATCTTCAAACGCAAATGTACGAGGCTCAGCGAGAAGCGTTGAAACCTGAGAACTTAAAGGACGAAACATTGCACAATCATGAGAAGGATTTCGAACTCAAATCCGACGGAATCCATTATTTCAAGGGCCGAGCCTGGATTCCAAAATCCGAAGATCTTCGCAAGCTAATTTTGGACGAGGGCCACCGTTCCCGATACTCCATCCACCCAGGATCCGACAAATTGTACAAGGACCTTCGGGAATATTATTGGTGGCCGGGCATGAAGAAGGATATCGCCTTGTACGTAGCCAAGTGCCTTACTTGCTCGAAGGTCAAGGCGGAATATCAGAAGCCCTCAGGACTACTGCAACAACCGGAGATTCCTATGTGGAAGTTGGAACAAATCTCCATGGATTTCATTACCAAGTTGCCCCGGACGGCTAAGGGTAACGACACGATTTGGGTAATTGTGGACCGATTGACAAAGTCTGCTCATTTCAAACCAGTACGGGAGAACCACTCGATGGAGAAATTCTCTCAAATATACATCAACGAGATCATCTCTCGCCACGGAACACCTCTTTCCATCATCTCTGACAGGGATAGTCGATTCACGTCCCGCTTTTGGAACGCGCTTCAGAAATCGCTCGGGACGCGACTAGACCTTAGCACCGCTTACCACCCTCAGACAGACGGTCAAAGCGAAAGGACGATCCAAACACTTGAGGATATGCTAAGAGCATGCGTAGTTGACTTCGGAGGAAGCTGGGATACTCACCTTCCCCTGGTCGAGTTTTCCTACAATAACAGCTACTACAATAGCATCAAGTGCTCTCCGTTCGAGGCCTTATATGGACGTAAGTGCCGGTCGCCGCTTTGTTGGCTAGAAGCCGGCGATCGACAACTCACAAGGCTCGACATCGTCTAGGAAACCATTGAAAAGATCACTACTATCAGAGAACGACTGAAGACGTCCCGTACCCGGCAGAAGAGCTACGCCGATAACCGAAGGAAACCCCTCGAGTTCCAGGTTGGCGATCGGGTGCTCCTGAAAATATCGCCATGGAAGGGGTAGTTCGCTTCGGGAAGCGCGGCAAGCTAAGCCCAAGGTATACCGGACCATTCGAAGTTCTCGAGCGTATCGGCCCAGTAGCGTATCGACTCCAACTCCCGCAAGTTCTTTCCAATGTTCACAACTTGTTCCATGTCTCGCACTTGAAAAAGTGTTTATCTGATGAGACCATCGTCATCCCACTCGACGAGGTCAAGATCGACAACAAGCTCAACTTTATCGAGGAACCGCTTGAAGCCGTGTTCCTATTGTCAAGGTTCGTTGGAACTCCCGACGTGGTCATGAATTCACATGGGAACGCGAGGACCAAATACGTCAAAAGTATCCGCATCTGTTCAAAGATACTTCTACCTGATGGGACGAGTCAAATTTCGGGACGAAATTTCTTTCAACTCGTGGAGAATGTGACAACCGTCTAAAATTCAGGTGATTCTCATTTACTATGTCGGTACAAATCTCTAGTCGCATGTTATCGTGATCGTGTTGTTCTAGTTCGTACTTATTGTGTCTATTATTGTGTCGGAACCAAAGTCGGAATCAACTCATACCTCCTAACACCAAGAAACTACACAAAGAACTTGACTAAGTTCATAACGGGAACTAATAAAATTCTAGTCCACAACTAACAATAACGGAAAACTTAAAACGTCACCGAGCTGGAAAATGCCATCCAGCCGATGGCTGGAAGCTGTCAGCCAGCGGCTGAAGCCCAGCCGGCGGCTGAAAGCCGCTGACTGTGGCTTGATGACTCATTAATGCATGAAACTTGATTGGGGCAATGTTAGACTCGAGGACTGGACCCAATACTGGTCATTTAGAGTCCCCATGCCAGTCTCTAACACCCCTCTTTACTCTTCCTTTCATTTTCCTTATCATTTTTCAAAACCAAAACACACACATACATTGTTTTCTCTCTAGCTCTCAAGAACACCCCCCCATCAAAAACAGTGAACTTCCACCATCAAAACAGCAAACAAAACACTAAAAACATCCACAAAACATACACAAATCGTCCATAAAGTAAAGGGTAACAAGGAGGAGGCATAAAATCGGGTTTTTGAAGAAGTTTTTCTACCACTTTGAAGCTTTTCTCATCCAAACCGTTACATAGCTTTTTCCTTCGGTAAAACTCTTTTATTTTACTGTTAATTCCTAAATATTTACTTGCATGGACGATCTAAAGTCTAAAAAGTTGTTTTTACAAAAGTTTATAACGTTTTCTTGCTTAAAATCGAGTTTATCACATAGATCCACATTTCGATGAAAGAGATCTAAAAGAAACTGTGGTTTTGTCTCAAAAATGAATATATTTAACTAAAAACAGTTTGCATGTAAGAATCTATCACTAAAATGGCTTAAAAATCGAAAAATATCGAAAGTATGAAACTGGCTGAAGGCCTCCAGCCGGCGGCTGAATATCTCCAGCCGCTGTCTGGATCTCGCTGTACACCAAAAATATCGTTTTGACAACTTAAACGTTAAAAATAGTGACCGAATGAACTTATCACAGATTAATATTTTGAAGACTCGCTGATTTCATAAAAGGTATTACTTGGTTAAGTTTTATGAATAAAAACTAGTGTATTGTTGAAAGTTATAGTTGAAACGATTGTTAAAGCGGGAAAGTGTTTTGAAAATGGACTAAATTTTTATAGCGCGGAAGCGCTGCCCAAATTTCATCGTAAATTATACCGAAACTCAGCGGCTTAATATTTTTATAACTTATACACTTTGGCTTTGGACATCGACCCTTTTTGGACATAATTGGACTAATTGGACATTAAAACGTAATCGAACACGTAATAACACATAACTTTCCGTATAGAAACTTTTGGACAGAATTTAAAGTATAAAGATTTAACGCTAAAAATGTTAAAATGGAACTTTAACATAACTTAAATCATACAATTTATGCTTACACAAAAATTCGGTGTTTTAGGTCGTCTTTGATTCCCGACGCGTTCCGCTCCTTCCATTTACTCGAGGCTTATCTTCGCAACCCGTGAGTTACAACCCCACTTTAT
Organism: Senecio squalidus; assembly: GCA_910822075.1. Taxonomy (NCBI): domain Eukaryota; kingdom Viridiplantae; phylum Streptophyta; class Magnoliopsida; order Asterales; family Asteraceae; genus Senecio; species Senecio squalidus. The sequence continues at coordinate 49,957,079 of CAJVGC010000432.1, forward strand.
TTACTGTTTTTAATACTTATTTTGGGGGAAACATAAGATTTGTTGTCTATGAAACTTTTATGAACTTTTTGCAACTCGTATGAAACTTTTGGAACTATTGTGAAACTGTTGGAAACTTTGTGAAACTTTTGGGAACTTGGTGAAACTTTGTGAAACTTATATGCGTAAAACATTTTATTGCCCCTATTGGCTTACTGGCTTGCCCCCGTTAATTGGCTAAACTAAATTAAGGTTACTTGTATGCGAAACCAACCCTTGATGAGAATATAAACTCCGTAAGTGCTTACTACTAGTTTTTAGACAAAGAGTTCAAAGTGCCCCATTTTTAGATCAGATTCGTTATACACTATTAGCAATAGCCGTTAGTATTATGGGTATCGATACTTAGGAGAGGTCACTCCTTACTTGTGGTTCGCGACCTAAGTACATATTACTAAGATCAGATGAAACTCCATTTATTGTGAAACTTTGGGGCGTGTATAGACCAGACAATCGGTTTAGTGTAAAACTTACGTTATATTATGCCAAGAGGTTGATACAAGATTCTAATTTAGTTACTTACTTATTTATTTACGCATATACACCCCTTTTTGCGATTGATTCCGCAATTACTATTATGTTACTGGTATTGTTCTACTTGCGTGTGTTCGAAACTTTTAAAGTATATATATATGTTTTAGCGCCACTCCGTTAATACTTCATTTATGAAACTCTTTACATATATATATATATATATATATATATATATATATATATATATATATATATATATAAACTTTTGGAAACCTTTGTCGAGAAACTCAAACTATAACTCACTCACTACTTTATTGTAGTTGACACTTTATCTTATGTTTTAGGAAATTAATGTAAGAAATGAAGTGCATGGCATGGACGGGTCAGGATGGTCGCGTGAGACACACTTTGGGAAAGACCAGTTTTTATTTTGGGGAATTTTATGTGAAACTTTGATTATTGTACTTGTATTGAAACATAACTACTTGGTTGTTTTTGGAATTGTGAACAATTTTATTTTAATCAATGACTTGAACCGTTTATTTTGATATAACCCGTGTAATGATATTGCAGCTCTTCACATCTGGTGTTTCCGCTATAGCGGGGTGTGACAATATATATATATATCAATTTGCAAAGTAAAAAGTCAATTTCTCATAATATGTACAACTAAATTTTAGTTAAAACCAACTTCTCACTATATAATATACATAGTTAAAATGTATTTTTTTTTTTCGTCCCAAAAGAAGTGTCTGGAAGAAAGAATAAAAGAAACGGTTGAAACAAGATAGATGCAATTAATAAATTATATTTTTGGTTAAGATCAGAGCTTGGACAGAAAACCGATTCAACCCGCAACTAAGAATTTCCATCTTATTCGATGTTCTAATTAAAATCTAAATTTATATTCCTCGTTTAATGTTTAATTTCAATTTAACTGAAAAAAACAATTAATATTTGTGATATACCTTTGGCATGTTTACAAAAAAAAAAATTGATCAAAGAAACGAGTATAACTTAAAAGAATTTAACAAGTTTCCTTTAACCATATGGTATATAAGATATGGGCAGCATGGGATAGTACGTGGAACACACCATAAAAGAAGAGGAAAAAGGTTATGTGCGGCAAAATAAGAAGATGACTGTCGATGGAGTTTTGTATGTTTTGTTTCATTGTGCTAAGCTTATCGGATCAACGTTAATATGAGTAAAAATCTCAAAATAGTGTTACCAATATTGTTATCACATAAATCAATTGACAAAGTAAAAAGTCAATTTCTCATAATATATACAACAAGAATTTAGTTAAAACTTATTAGTCACATTATATTAGTCACGTATCAGATATTATACAATGTATGTAGTCAATATCTTATTCCTAATATCATGTATAGTTTGTTATGAGTTATTAGATAGTCAATAGGGTTTCCAAATGTATAGGAACTTCCCTATGTATATATATTTGATGATAATGAATGAAGAGGCATCGAGATTTCTAAACTTACATGGTATCAGGCCTCTTCCTCGCTGATCCATAACAATTCCTTTCTTATTCTTCTTTCATCTTCCCACTAATCCCATGGCACACTCCAAAATTCACCCTGCTGTCACAGTCAATAACATCAAGAACTTCATCCCCATCACTCTTGAGATGGAGAAAAGTCAGTACTCATCATGGGCTGAACTTTTTAAGATCCATTGTCGTGCTTATCAGGTAATTGATCACCTTACTGCTACCACACCACCAACACCACCCGTCACTACCCCGCCTACCTCTGCTATCCCACTTGACACATGGAACCGACTTGATGCCATTGTCCTTCAATGGATCTATGGAACTATCTCCAATGATCTTCTCCACACCATTCTTGAACTGGACTCCACTGCCATGAAAGCATGGGATCGACTCAAAGATATATTTCAAGATAACAAAAACTCTCGGGTTGTTTATCTTGAACAACAATTCACCAACACTCAACTTGACATTTCTCTAATATCTCAGCCTATTGTCAAGAGCTTAAAATGCTTGCCGACCAACTCTCGAATGTTGGTGAACCTGTTACTAACCAACGTTTGGTTTTACAATTAATTGTTGGCCTAAATGAAAGTTATGATGGTGTTGCCACCATCATTCAACACACTGATCCCCTTCCACCCTTTTATGAAGCCCGTTCTAAACTTATCTTGGAAGAAACTCGTAAGGAAAAACAAGCAACCATTGTTGCTCTAACACCAGGCACCGCGTTAATTACCACCACTACCTCAAACAACAATACAAAACAGGTTGCTACTGGAACGCATGAAAACTCTCGTGCATTTCACGAAAATGGACGTGGTCGTGGTGAAAGTACTGGTGGTCGTGGTCGTGGAAATGGAGGAGGACGTGGACGTGGTCGTGGAGGTCATTATCATACTGGGAACAATAATCCCAGCAATACTCGTCCTGCAAACTGGGCACCATGGACATGGCAACAAATTTGGGCTAACATGCCACCCTGTCCCTACCCGACTACAGGTTGGTCTCGCCCCAATAGTCCATCGACTGGTCCATTCGCTGGTATTCTTGGGCCACGTCCCAATCAACCTTATGCAGCATCTGTTGCTCCATCTAAGTTATCCTATGCTCCTGACCTTGAGAGTGCCATGCACACAATGACACTCAATCCTCCCGACGAGAATTGGTACATGGATACGGAGCTTCTTCTCACATGACATGCTCAGAAGGTACACTCTCCTCTTATTCTCATATGAGCATTCCTAAACACATAATTGTTGGTAATGGTCATGCTATTCCAATCCAAGGTCTTGGAAACAAAATTCTTTCTCCTCCATACCCTCCTTTAAAGTTAAACAATGTCTTACATGCACCTCATCTCATTAAAAACTTGATCTCGGTCCTTCGTTTATCAACTGACAATAATCTCTCTATTACGTTTGACCCTTTTGGTTTTACTTTGAAGGACTTCCTGACGGGGATCCGACTCATGCGGTGTGATAGTAGCGGGGATCTATATCCTCTCACCATTACCGCTCTTCAACAACTTCAACCTCCCTCTACCATTGATGCGTTTTTCTCAAGATCTATGGCATCGATGTTTAGGACATCCAAACGCCAATGTTTTACGTTTGCTTAAAATAAGAATTACATTACATGTAATCGTTCTAAAGACTTATCCTTTTGTGAATCTTGTGTTTTTGGAAAACACATTCACTTACCTTTTTATGAATCTAATTCGTTTACATTATCTCCATTTAATATTGTTCATAGCGATGTATGGGCATCTCCAATTTTGAGTTCAGGTGGTCACAAATATTATGTCTTGTTTCTTGATGATTACTCAAATTTTCTGTGGACATTTCCATTAGGCCAAAAATTCTCAAGTATTTAACACTTTTCTTGTTTTTAGTGCTTATATTCGAAATCAATTTTCTACTAATATCAAAGCATTTATATGTGATAATGGCCGTGAATATAACAATGCATTTTTTCATCAATTTTGCAACAAGCATGGTATGGTTTTTCGCTTTTCATGTCCACGTACATCATCCCAAAATGGCAAAGCCGAACAAAAAATACGAGCCATTAACAATATTATTCGCACTCTTTTAGCTCACTCATCAGTCCCATCTCAATTTTGGCATCATGCCTTAGCAATGGCAACGTATCTTATTAACAGCATACCAACTAAACTTCTCCATAATAACTCTCCAACCCAAATCCTTTATCAACGGAACCCCTCGTATGATCACCTACGCGTATTCGGATGCCTATGTTACCCTTTAATTCCCTCAACCACAATCCACAAACTCAATTCCCGTTCCACACCTTGTGTGTTTCTCGGTTACCCTCCTAATCATCGTGGGTATAAGTGTTACAACCTATAAAGAAAAACGATAATTATTTCACGTCAAGTTGTATTTGATGAAATGCAATTTCCTTTTGCACAACAAATACCTGCTCAACCAGAAAACTATCAATTCCTACATGATGGTATTCATCCATCTTTCCTCCACTCATACACATCACCTACTCCTAGTGTCAATGTCCCTGCTAACACCAGTCCACCATCAGCATCTCAAACGAACAATTTTTTCCTTCTACCCCCACTCGTAATTCTCATAGTAACATTCAAGTTTCTCCTAGTCCCTCCGCTTCTCCACGCTCAGGATCAGCTCCAAATTTTCAACCTCGAGCCACAACTCAATCATCTCTACTACATTCTCCAGTAAGTCTCTCTTCGTCCCGTCCAATTCCTGGAACTACAACTTCTCGTACCATCACCACTCGTAGCATGTCCGGTATTCATAAACCAAAAGCTCCATATAACCTTTCTGTTTCGGTCACCCCATCTCCTCTTCCTACTAACCCAAAAATAGCCCTATCAGACCCTAATTGGAAGCATACCATGACTGACGAATTCACTGCTCTTATTGAGAATAATACGTGGGAAGTTGTACCACGCACACCTAATATGCATGTTATTCGTTCCATGTGGATATTTAGACATAAATTGAAATCCGACGGTTATTTTGAGTGGTATAAAGCTCGTTTGGTTGGTGATGGCAGGTCACGACAGGTGGGTGTTGATTGTAGTGAAACGTTTAGCCCGGTTGTCAAACCGGCCACTATACGAGTTGTTCTTAGCCTGGCTCTATCAAAATCACGGTCTATTCATCAACTAGATGTAAAAAATGCCTTCTTGCATGGAAATTTGAGTGAAACAGTCTACATGTACCAACCCATGGGATTTCGGGATCCCGTTTATCTCGATTACGTATGTCGACTCAAGAAGTCTCTTTACGGCCTCAAACAAGCTCCACAAGCGTGGTACCAAAGGTTTGCAGATTATGTTTCATCTATTGGGTTTATTCACAGCAAGTCGGATCATTCCTTGTTTATATATAAAAACGGTCGCGATATTGCTTATATTTTGCTTTATGTCGACGATATCATACTTACTACTTCTTCAGATTCTCTTCGTCAACATATCATGAAAATTTTGGCAGATGAGTTTGCAATGAAAGACCTTGGGCCCCTAAGCTATTTTCTAGGTATTAACGTTTCCCGTACCAAAGATGGATTATTTCTCAATCAAGCCAAGTATGCTCGTGAAATTTTGGAACGTGCAGGTATGACAAGCTGTAAAACATCCCACACACCAGTTGATACCAAACCCAAATTAAGTTTAGTAGTTGGTTCTCTTGTTTCGGATCCAACACTGTTTCGTAGTCTAGTCGGAGCTTTACAATACCTCACTTTTACTCGTCCGGACATCTCGTATGCGGTTCAACAAATCTGTCTCCATATGCATGATCCTCATGATGGTCATATTGCTACCATGAAGCGTATTCTATGATATATACAAGGTACTTTACACTACGGTTTACACTTGCATCAATCCTTTGCAACTGACCTGGTCTCGTACACCGATGCGGATTGGGCCGGTTGTCCGGATACTAGCTTCTCAGTACATTGGATGTATTTATTTAAGTAAAATCTTAAATTCTAATGATATACGTTGTTAAAAGTATTTCATCCGTTCCTAAAAGATTGTCTGAAAATATAAAACGGTCGAAAAAAGATAGGTGTAATTAATAAAATATTTTTTTATTAGATTATATATTATGTCCTTGAATTAAGATATCAGTTAGTTTGAAAATTTGAAAAATTTAAAATATTTAAGAGCACAATAGGAATTTGCTACATTTTAACCATCCATATTTAGGAAACAAGACAATACTTTAGCGACAAATATAAATAGAAAGGTAGATAGTGTTTTGGGGACGGATGGAGTAAAGTGTATTTTTAAGGTCATCTCCAATGTTCCTTGAAAACTCTCCTCTATTTCTATATTTAGAGATAGAGGAGAGAAAACTGTGCTCTAACCGTTCCTTTAATATTTAGAGAAAACTGAAATTCCTCTATATATAGAGGAACACTATTCATCTTCTAAAAACTTAATTTACCATTTTAACTCTCTAATCTATTTAATTTAATATTTTCATTATACACATATTGATTATATTTGTACATACTTCATATTAGAGTTATAAAAAAAAAAGAAAAAAAAAATCTAAAATTTTTCGTCAAAAATTTCAGTCAATAGAAAAGTTCAAAAATTATTTTTATAAAAGGTTTAGTTAGTATTATTATAAAATTTAAATCAAAACCTAAATTAAAAATTGTTTTATACAAAAACTAATTAAATTAGCATCAAAATATTATAAAATAATATTTTTAGAATAGATGGTTGGAGTGAAAAAAGAAATTAGAGGATAAATAAAAAGATTCTCCATTTCCTCTATATATATAACTAGATTATTGTCCCGCGATAGCGTGGATAAAGATAAAAATTGAATCGTAAATTTTATTTTATGTAGATATTAAGTTATTATGAGAACATAATTTTACACGTATAATAACATATATATTTTTACGTTTGAACATTTTTTAGTTATAATAACATATACACATTTACGTTTATACACATGTTCTGATACTTTGTATTAGAAGATTTAAGAATAACAATAAAGTAAATCATAATTCAAATTGAGTGATTTATATGTAAATTAGAATTATGTTTTATTTATTTATTTAAGTGTAGATGTAATGAAATAAAAAATTTAATTATGTATTGTGAGAGGGTGTAAGTGAAAATAATCTTTAATAACATCATCAATCTGATCTAACGGCTGAAATCAAAGAAGTTAATCTATCCAAAATACCTTATTTCGCCATGTGACATTTAAGGCCACTCTTTTATTATATATTAAAGATTAAAGATATTTAAAAATTGAGTTTTGTAATAAACTTAGTAATAAATTTTAGTAATAAATAAATAATAAAAGTTTTATTATAAATAATCTTTGTAAAATCAAAAGTTTTGTAATTTAGTAATAAATTTTAGTAATAAATTTATAATAAAAGTTTTATTATAAATAATTTTTTTTAAATCAAAAGCTTTTCATTGAATTTAAATAGTATCATAAAATTGAGTTTTTAATAAAGTTAGTAATAAATTTTAGTAATAAATTTATAATAAACGTTTTATTATAAATAATCTTGTAAAATCAAAAGTTTTTCATTAATTTTGAATAGCATCATAAATATTAAGTTGAGTTTGATTTGTTGATTCTATGTAATAATATTATTAAAGTATTTATCAAGAGTTTTGATAAGTTGAAGTTTAGTAATAAATTTTAGTAACTTTATTATTAAAAATTAAAATGAGAGTATCATTGATAATAAGTTATTAATTTTTAATAAGTTATCTAAAAGTACCACTTTTAAACAAAACAATTCTTAAATATCTATATAATACTATAAAATAGGTAATAAATCAATGATAAATCATACTTTTATATTTAATATTTGACTTTAAACTATTTATTAATATTAATTGAAGTGATAATGTAAATATACTACTTTCAAAAAGACAATTATGAATTATCAAATAAAAGACCAAAAGTTTTATATTAAATTATAATTTGAGTTTAATCCTAATATAAAAATGTTAAAATATTAGAATAAATTCATGTATATGTAACTCAATGTAAACTTAAGAGCCTTAAATTATAATAAAATAAATTAATAAAGTGTTTTTTTATTTATCTAGAAATTTATAATCTAAACACTATATATAGTACAAATTTATATATTACAAATGAATCCTCAAATGGGGTATAACGAAAACATTTAAATAAATACACGATATTTTCTTGAACAACTAGAGGAAGACATTTAGAATCCAAAATATCAAAGATGATCTTGAAAACCACAACTAAGCAGAACAAAAAGTTGAAGTTGGAGAAGGTGATGACAATAATGTTCTTCAAGACGTATATTCTTTATTGTTGTTTTTATTATAATTATTTATGAACATAATCTTCTATACACAATTCTTGAGAAAAATGATACATTCTTATATAATTTTTTTATAGATTTGTTACCGTTATTTTTTTTATTTCTTTCTTTCTTTTCATTTTTGTTAAATTTTAATGTATATATATATATATATATATATATATATATATATATATATATATATATATATATATATATATATATATATATATAGATGTCTTTATTTATCAAGAAATAGTTTTTTCATTATTTTCTTCAAACACAACCTAATTTTAAACAATGAAACAAAAAGAATATAGCTATATATTTTGTTTAAGAGTATTTATTAAGTTACTTAAAACCCGATCTATTGAGATTATCTTAACAAACCAAAAAATAAAATAAAATGAAAGTGAGAGAAGGTAATAACAATTAATAATGTTTTTTAATACCTATCTTCTTTATCATAATTCTTTTCATATTCTGTTCTTAGGACAAACAATACACGCTTTTGTGATTATGGACCGCTTTGTCTTCATTTTAGTTTCAACCTTCTTGTTTTTTAGTATATTCAAATGAGTTTCTTTATGAAGAAACATTTTTATCATAAATTGTCTTCAAACCTAATGTAATCTTTTTGACCTAAAAGGTGATAAAAAGAAAATTGTTATAAATTTTTGTTTAAAATAATTATTCGAGTTTAAATTTAGTGTGCAATTAAACAAAAGATAATTATGTAATCTTAGAAAAAATAAAGTTAGAACTACAATTGTGATATATATGAACAAATCTTTAAACAATTTTGATGAATTAAATTTTTAAGTTTATTTATGAAATTTGAAATGTATAATTAAAACCAATATGACAGCCTCATCGAATAAAAAATTAAAATTACTCTGCATCAAACTAAAATCAAAACTCAACAAAACACAAATAAAATCAAAGATTAAAATCAAAACCCGTGCATCGCACGGGCAAAGATTATTAGTAGAGATAAAGACAGAGTCTTGGTTGGAGATGACATAAATTCTATACTCCATAAATTATGAAATTCTTGTGGTTGAAATTAAATTTATTTCTCTATAGGGGTAACCACTAAGAAACTGTTAACTATTTAGAGCACCCGGAGTGATAATGAGTGATAATGAGGGTTGTGGGATTATTTTTGCTGGCGTGACAGTCAGAATGAGAATTGTGAGATTTTGGGTGGTAATGAGGGTTGTGGGATTATTTTTTTATTTTTATTTATTTCTTAAAACATTAATATAAAAGATAAATAAATAATTAAAAGAATATAAAATATTAAAACTTAATAATTAAAACATTAAATAAGATAAATAAAAAAAATACAAATAATTAAAACAATACAAATACATACTAAGCTAAATCATCCCGTATTTTCTTAGATTTTTATTTTCTCCGCTTCGATCCAATCCGCTTGTGCTTGCGGCAACCCCTCCGTGCTTTGTTGAAGAAACAACATATCGTCTCTTCTTGCACTTGAGTAAGCCGCTTGTTCTTGTCGGATAGCCGCTTGTTCTTGAGCATGAAGTGTTTGCGCCTTTTTTTGCGCGGTTTCCTTTTTTGTCTTCGTAATTTTTTTCAAGTGTGTCGCGATGAGCCCACAAAGCGTCGACGACGAAGATGTTTTTGCCTTATAGGAGGCGTAGGATGATTCCTTTCTTTTACTACCTCTTTTTTTTCCTCGAGGTCGTTCTTGTACATCATCCCCAAATATACCGTCCGCTATGTTAACGTCGTCTAGGTTGACGGTCTCGACTGGAGTATCTAACTTGACAAATGAACGCCATCTGTCGTGATCTCTCCAGATTTCCCACGCCCCCATATGCTTAAACTGCGAACCCTCCGCCTCATAGTACATTTGACAAGCCGCTTGGATAAGCGTCGCGTTGTCGGTCCCGCTTTGCCGATTTCTTAAAGCCTCCCCATGGTGGCCGATAAAAATCTTAACCAAGGCACTCATCGCCGTAAACTTGCTGTTGATGGACTCCTTGCCTCTCTCCCCCAATTCTAGCGCCCTCGCTTCTTTGTTGTAACCCAAAACGATCCGTTTCCAAAATGCCGCTTCGGGTTGGGCGTTTCCTTTGTCGGCATCTTCCGAGATGTGGCACCACATCTTTTCCAAAAGGACCTCCTCTTTTTCCGACCATAAAACTTTTTTGCACATATTTTTCCTCTTCGGATTAGACGTGGACGGTCGTGTCGTTTCTTCGACCACATCGTCGGTTTCTTGGACGATTTCCTGAGTTTCTTGAACTCGGCTTTGTGTTTGATCGGTTGGAAATTGGGTTTGTTGGGGATAAAAAGTTTGGGATTGTTGGGTAAATTGCATCATAAGTTGTTGATGCATTGCAAATTGTTCGGGAGTGAACATTTGTTGTTGTTGTTGAGGTTGTTTCGTTAAATAAGTGTTTAGAATTTGTTGGGTTTGTTGTGGGTTAAAGTTTGGTATTTGGGGTGAAAATAGGGTGTTTGTTGTGCCGTAGTAGTTAGCGAAACCGGATATGTGTTTGTGATTGTGGCGTCGAGGGATTGTTTGTGTTTGTTTGAGGAGCGTTTGAGGAAGATGAAGACATTTTGGTTAAGATTGGGATTGGTATGAGATTGTATGAGATTAAGAATAAGATTGTTGAAAGAAGGTGTGATTTTTTTGGTTAAAATGGGGTTGTATTTATAGGTGAAATTTGGTATATATATATATATATATATATATATATATATATATATATATATATATATATATTTAATATAAACGGTATTATTACCGTTGAGTAAAAAAAAAAAAAAAAAAAGGGAAATCTGGCAACGAGCCGTTGTGGAGACAACGATCGCCTCACAACGACCCCACAACGAACCTGCTCGGAGTCATAACGACCCCCCCCCCCCCCCCCCCCAACCAAATGAATCACTCTATGACCAATCTTATCTTTTAACAAAATACATTTTATTTTAAAAATTAAATATCTTTTAAATTTTAAAAGTTTATAAAATAAAAATATATATACATCTTTACTATATTATAAAGCATTTCCCTTATATTCTTAATCCCTTAAATTTTAAGAAATTGAAATTACTTATCTATCCTTTTTATACTTCTCACAACATATCATCATTTAAAACATCTTATTACAATTAATGTTAGTTAATGTATAAATTTAATAAAAAGGAAAGAAATAATAATTTATAAATCTAGATTAGTATGTCTTTAATTACCACAATAACAATAACTAAAGTTTGGGTCAAATTCATAAACAAGTTTAATTACAAACTCTACAACAATAAATGAAGTTTGATAGAGTATGGGAAGTCGAAAGAGGTTCAAGAATCAATTAAGCTTCATCTATTCACTTTGTTTTGTAAATGACAACGAGGATGTGCACTCGCCACTTATAGGTAGGAACTAGAACAATTCAAGTTGAAAACCAGTTTTGTTCTTTCTACAAGACCCAAACATGTTTGATGGATTGACCTAAACACATTTTATCCCTTATATTTTCAATTTAGGTGTCAAATAATATATTTCTTTTACCCGTTAGATGAGCTTACTAAATTATGTTTTTATAAATTATGTGGGTGCAGACTGCTCATAGACTCTAAGAGAAAAAATTATTCATTAATATTCTCTTTAGTTGTGCGGGAGTTGTTGAGGAATGATTAAGGTGAGACGTTAAAACGGGCTTTATCATTAATATTTTTTTTTTACTTCAATTTAAATTTGGTGTAGCATTAGCAAGTTCTAGGACTAATACTTTTCTATTGGTGTAGATGACGTGTCTCAACTTTTATGAATTGGAACTCTCAAAAGTAGATGATATGCCTCGACTTTTATAAATTAAAATTCTCAAAGATAGATGATGAGTGACAAACACATACAAACTATGAAAAAATTAATTTTGACATACTAAAACACTATATAAGTTCATTTTCACAATTCAATATTTTTGTGAGCAAGATATTATGCAATTAAGCATAAACTCTGAAAGTCATAACACCAATGCATAAAGCGTAAACACTACCCCAAGAAACAATGCTCAAATCAACATTTGCCCCAACCACCAACAACAATACTTCGAGCAACAATGTTTAAAAGAACACGAACAATATTCCCTTGATTATTACACATAAGTACGTAATCTATCTTCTGAGGAACATTTCTATGTCGCTTTTTCAAAAGAGATATCATATGAAAATACTAATGTTTTAGTGAAGCTGCAAAAACTGGGACATATTATACACTCACATGTTGTGTATCTAAAAGTTTTTCATAATGAATTAATTACATGGTGTTTCAATGGTTAATGTTATTCTTTTGAATGAATTTTGTATTTTCACTTTTCACATTATCATTTTAGTTTAAATTCTTTTTATTTTTTATTTTATTTTTACCATTCTATGTATTTAGTTTCCATAGTGATATTAATTAATGTAATTTTGTATTTTTGTCTACCGTCGTAATCTGCGGATACCATACTAGTCATTAGAAAAAGTATTTAATTCTCTTGATTAACCATCATTCAAAATTTATATTCATTTTACAACAAACTCATCTCAAACCAAGCCTTAAAAGTTGATCGATTGATCTCATAGTTATCATTGTATCCAATGAAATTGATTAGAACCTAAACCCATAACAAACCCCGAGTTTCAAATGAAAATAAGATTAAAAATCAAATAAGAAAATCACTTAAATAAAAAAAATCAGATAAACGGTCTCCATATCCTAATCTAAACTTAAGCATACAATAAAACACACCAATTAAAACGGAGATGAAGACGTCTCCAAATCCAAACATAAGCGTACATGAAGCCGAAATAGGTCAATGTAAAGATGATGGGATCCGTGATGGTGTCGACCCATATACAATAGTGACAACATAGGTATAGAAAGCGGAGGTCAACGATGGTGGTTTGAGTTCATTTGGCGGTTGCAACGATGGTGGGTGTGGGTCGGTTATAAAGTGATTTGGAGGTGAACAATGGTAGTTGGAGTCTGTCAAGATCGATTAAGTTTATATATAAACATAAAGTTTGACTACGTTAAGATACTGATCTATCAAAGAAGTTCATCAGCGGATGAACGCTTTGATATTAACAAGTTGATCTAAACAAACAATATTGTAAACTAAGAACAATTAAGAACGATATGTTTGCTGAATTATAAGTCTCAATTGCATTAATGAATTATCAATACAACGTGTTTCTTTTTCAATACAAGGATCTATATTTATAGACCTTGAGGCTAACCTAGATAAACTAGGAAACAACATCTATCTAAAAAGGAATTACAATTTGAATCTAATTATAATTCTAAATCAACAAACGTGCATGTCAAGTTCTTGTCTGTAGTAGCTTGTCCGCATTAACTTGATCATTGCAGTAGTAATCAGTAGTAATAAGCTTTCTGTAGTAACTTGTCTTCTCCATAGTAACTTGTTGTCTTTCGCAGTAATGACCATTCTTCTTTGTTGTTTTAGTTCCAACAGAGTCCATTTGGTACTTTTAATTTTGTGGTTAGAAGGTAAAGAATTTGTTGTTGATTTGAATTATGTGTGGTTATGAAAAAAGAAAGGAAATGTCTATTTTATCCTCATATTTGAGGTTAGTAGAGAAAAACTAACGTAAGTGGATGGAAGGACAATTAAGAATGAAAATTTGTAGCAGAAATTGTTGATGCTATTTATTTTATTGTTAAAATGATGATTTGTTAAAAACCAACTGTTGGTCGCCTATTTCACGGACCCCTTTGAACCCTAAAGCATATAAGTTGCGGAATAACGAATATGTATAAGTATATGGTGAAGAACAGCAGAAGTAACCAAATGATTGATACTATTAAACTTACGTATTTGATTACAAACACGAATAGTATCTAAACAATCGATTACAAGACTTTAACACTCAAGAACACTCAGTTACGCGACCTAGACTTAGCTCACGTATCTATTCTCGATGTGACAGCTCTGACAACTTTCAACAACCGCATTTATGATCCCGAGGCTGCTATTTATAGTCACCTCGAAACCCTAAACAGTTACGCGCGTAACTTCACAGTTACGTGAGGGTAACTGTTAGTTACCCTCCGTAACTTAGTTACGCGAGAGTAACTGTTAGTTACTCTCCGTAACTTAGTTACTCTAAGTAACTGTTTACGTTAATGCGTATTGGACTTTACAACTCGATCTAATTACATTCTAACTCGACGACACATTCAAATGAATACAACTACAGACAATAATGCTCCAACAAACTCCCCCTTGGATGTAGCTTGTATTCTTCAAAATTTTCTTGAACTTTTGGTGTCGAGAGATCGAGAGTTGATCTAAAAAACTTCACAGAGAACTTGTACGGTGTTCAGTCTGCAACCGATGACTTGCGAATCTTTCTGGCAGCTAATCTTCATCATTAAGCAACGCGGCTCCATGAAGATCAGCTTCGAGTCCTTGACTTCCTGGAAGTACTTAACTCTTCGAGATCCGAACTTTAACTCTGCAAACCTGACTCACAGAGACAAAACTGACCAAATACGTGTTTTTGTTCTTTAAACTGATAAAATTTCTTGTTTTTCAGAAAACACGTGATAAAACCTTTTAATCATGAGCGATACGTGACAACGAAGAGAATAAACGCAGAAATAAAATCTTTTTGTATTTTTTTTTTGTTTGCTTAACCTAAAACCGAAAATCTTTTTGAGGTTTTCATCTATAAGCTATTAACACTACTTTAACAACCTACAAAGAGCAAATCTTTTTCGTTAGGGATTAGTTTGCTTTTAGGATCATATCGCAGAAGTCGAATCACAAGAATCAGCCGATTATTAGTATATTTGTCCTCTTAAATACAACATAGATATCATATAAAAAATCTTCCGATTATTTAAATTACATCTGTTTATATGGATCCCACTTATATTTACACTTAGCTAAATCCGAACTTCCCTCAAAGCGTCATCAAACCTCCAGTATTTATTTCGGAAAACTGTCACCTTATTCCTAGATTATTAACTACTCTAAGTATTGAAAATGCATACATATAGTATTAAATTTAAGCACTTATGCAATTTTCATTATTTATTAGTTTTTCTTTATTTTTATAAGCTTAAAAAGCTTTATTGACTCGTGAACTCCTCCCTCTGTCTTTGCCGTTTATCAAGTAAGCATCAAGAGTTACGGAATTCTTATTTGACTCTACTCTCCCCCTGTCTTTGCCGTTTATCAAGTAAGCATTAAGGGTTACGAGTTTTACTTAGATTTAATTATTTATAACTCCTCAACCTTTATACTAACTGCAGGAAACTATGATTTCGCAACCTTATAGAATCCTGGAGCGCCTCAAGGTTATGAGTTTTACTTAGATTTAATTATTTATAACTCCTCAACCTTTATACTAACTGCAGGAAACTATGATCTCGCAACCTTATAGAATCCTGGAGCGCCTCAAGGTTATGAGTTTACTAATATACAAACTCTTTGAGTTTTAGATAAAAGCGAATATTTATTATTTTTTTTGTTTTTCTCTAAATTTTTCTTTTCATCGCTTTTTCTATTACTCTCAGATACTTATTAATATGTATATAATAATATCCTATGGTGACAGATTCCAGGCACACCGAAAGTTTTCAGCTTATCACAGAGATGAACAAACTTAACTGTGTTACCCATTAGAAACAGGTTCGGAAAATTGTTTATATGATATTGGGCGTACCTACTAATACATCGAACAAAAACTTATGATTCTGATTTTAAAAATCTGCGATGTACTATCATTTCCTAAGGTTTTTACAAACTTTCTCCCCCTCTTTTTATGTTTTTCTGATTTTTATTGTTTTTCTGATTTTTTATAACTATACAAATCCTAAAAACTTAAAAAGAAAGATTTCGAAGTCACGATCAAACGATTTAGGTTTTTATCATTTTGGACACTTGATACTCAATTGAGATGATTTAAACTTTGACTCAATGAGTTCCCAAAAACTTTATACTCAGTCGAGATTATTTAACTTTATACTCGACGAGTTTCAAAACTTTATACTCTTTTGAAAAGAGTTTTGCATTTAAGCAAAACGGTTTTTGTTCGAGTTCGCAACTGTTATGTGTTGCGAAGTCTAAACACTTTAAACTTTTCAATATAAAAATGTTTATTATACTTGAAAATATGTGCTTGTAACATAAAACGGACCACGTAACTCAAATAGGAACTGAAAACCTACCGAACTACGCATCACATACAAACAAACATAAATTCAAGAATAACAAACACATTTATACCAAAAGATGAATCAATAAATACAGACAAAATAGATAATGTTTGAGCTGAGAATTAAGAAATACCAAAAAATTCAGCTAAAATTACTGCAAACACATTCTACGCTGCATCATCTTTTACCAGCGGCATGTTCTTGGAATGGTAGCCGTTTTCAACACAAATACGGACAACATGAGAGAAAACATAGCCAAAAGACTTCTCATTCCACATAGCCACAATCATCTTCGCATTCAGTCACTTCAGATCATCCTCGGAAAGACAGAGGAGGTGCATGGGATCATAGATCCGTAGTAATACGCGCCCCTCAAAATCTAGCATCACTGCCTCCCGAGTAGCGTCGTCGAAGTACCAATCATCCATATCTTCCAGGAAATCCTGAGGCAATGAAGGCATTCTGATGCGCTTGAGAAGCTTGACCTCTGGATAAATATGCTTGACCTCTCGCTTTCCCGTCGCTGGATTTCGACGCTTTATCTTCTTTTTCTCAGGCTTGGTGAGGGTAAAGTTAACATACTTCTTGTAGAAGATGTCTTCCCTCAGCTGAGTATAGAAGAGCCTGGCAGCATCGGAAGTGAGATTATTCGGCTCCATATCCGCTAAGCGTTCCAGCTCATAATAAGGCATGGAGCTGAAAGTGGCATACTTCATCCGCATGTACTGAATCCCGTCAGTTCTGAGCAGTGCGAAGAAGTCGGTGTTTTCTAGGTAGCGCCATGATAAAATAAGCTTCTTGCACGGGCCTACCAACTTACACCCCGCCGTAACACAAACCTTGTCAAACACCCGATGATCAATCTCCCTCCCCTTGCTATCAACATAATGAACATAATTCTTCGCTGGAGGAGTTCGAGTGATTGGAATCTCTGGTGATGGCTCTAACACTGCTTTAGACTTGCTCTTAGAACCCGAAGAGGAAGCATCAATGTCTTTCTTTCCTGCAGATGGTTGCGATGCAGTTGCCTTCTTTAACCGAGCGGAATCAACATCGTCATCTTCCATCGGGGCACAATCAAACCTTGGTACTACAGTGGTGGATCCCTGAACAGACCTAGTGGGCTGAGCAGGCTGTATTTGACGAGCATGTGTACCTGAAGGAATCAAAACAAAAGCAAGATTAGGGTTAGTTGTCTCCCCCTGAATGGGAGCATCCTTAGCAGGAGATCCCTGATCTTTCGCAGGACTGGAGGCAGATCCGCCGGGATGTGTTGTTTCCGAAGGATTGCCCTGTCCTGGATCTTCGGAACTCATTCGAGAAAGAGCTCCGGCACCCCCTTGATCATCATCAGGCTTTCCCTGATCGTCTTTGTCATCTTTGTCATCCTTATCATCCTTCGGTGCATCATCTTTCTCTTCCTCATCAGCATCATCATCATTTTCCTCATCATCCTTCTCCTTCTCTTTCTTTTCGTCCAGTGCATCATCTAGGCGCTCGAGAACTGTTTCGTAATCTCCTCGAGCCGCCGAAACCTCATGCGCTAAGTCTGCAACCTTCTTCTCCAGGGATTTAATCTTGGAGTCCCGAGCTCGCACTTCGCCTTCAAGCTTCTTTATCTTCAACGCGTGCTCGTTGTGTGAGCTCTGAAGGTTTTGCATCTGAAGCTGAAGCTGCCTGACCATGTCACTTAACCCGACCGTGATCACGGGGCTAGAAGAGGTGCCCGCAGGACGTGAAGTCACGATCGATGAGGTGGTCGAGAGGATTGCAGCTGGAGGTGGTGTTTGTGTGAACTTTGGAGGTGGAGGAGGAGTAGTGGTGATGACTGTAGTGGATGGAGGAGTAATGGTAGTGATTGGTGCTTAGGGAGGAGTAGTGGTGGTAGTGAAGATTGGTGGAGGAGTAGCGGTGGATGCTTTCTTTGACTTCTTTACTAAGGGAATATCAGAAGATCCCTCAGGTGAAGCAGGAATGGAACGAGGGCGCTTGACCGCTGATGGTGGTGGAGATTGCTGAATAGAGTGAGGCTGAATACCAACAAACTCAGCAGACTTCATTCTTACTGAACGGATAGGCTTTGGCGAAGGATTCACAGGTTTTGGTTCCTTGAATGTAACTCCTTTGACCGCTTTGCCTTTAACTGCCACCTCTGCGGCAGTACCGAATAAATCTGCCCCTTCCTTTGCAGCTTTCTTTAATATCTTCTTACGTCTCGCAGCATAAGTATCCACTGGAATCATCTTCCTGAGAACTTCCAACTCACTCAGGGCTTGCTTCATTTTCTTCGTGGCGTCGGAGAGTTCAACAGTCTCCTCCGACCCAGCATCACTATGACTGTCATCATCCCCTGAAGAAGAAGAAGACTCTGAAGAGGAGTCATCGTCAATGTCGACCTTCTTCTTTCCCTTTCCCTTTCTCTTTCTCTTGCTTGAAGCACCCTCGGGATCTTCAGAGGCCTCGGTTTTGGAAGACCTCCTCGATCTAGATGGACGAGGGGAATCAGGAGTCACCAGCTCGTCATATGCATTAAGCGCAGGTTCTGGAAAGGCAGGATCAATCAATTCGCCCTGAAGAGGTAACTCAGGACCTACCCTCCGGCAGTCTTGAAAGTATCGAGGATCGATCTTTGTCGCCTTTTCTACCGGACCATTATAAGGAAGGTCCGGTAGAGAGTGATCAATCATCAGCTGTGCAAACCTCGGATACTGATCAAACGTCTTCTTCTTGTCCTCCAGATTCCAGCACATGTTGTTGAGAATGAATCTGGAGAAGTTGTACTTGTGATTGAAGACCAAAGAAGCCATCACTGCCTGACCCCGTCTGTCCAACGAATCATATCCCCCTTTCCATTTGGACATGCACATTATGATCGTGTGCATCAGAAAACGATAAAGCACGTGCATCCTGGGTTTCAAGAACTGGAATGAATCCAAGCGTCCAGAATACCCCATCTGTCTAAAACAGCCGAAAATGGTCTTCTCTGGTAAAGTATCGTCAGCATCAGCATTGTCTCTAAACTGAAGTACTGTGCGGATCACCTCTTCAGTAATGACAACAGGAAAACCCCGAACTGTTGAATCAATGGAAGGTGGAGAAACCGCCGTGTTAACTCCAACATTCCTCCAAAACTCGCTAATAAGATCCCTCTTTAGATCAGGATCGACTCGCAGAGCATAAGCGATTGGGCTTCTCAGCAGATAGTTGACAATACCCTCATACCCCTCTCCTTTAACAACCGTCGTGAGCAAAGCCACTGAATTGTGCCTCTTCATGGCAATATCCTTCTAATCTTTAGCCATTCTACACATCAAAAACGACAAGCTTGCACGAAAGTTAGTAAATGCACAAAATCTGCTAAAAGACATTGTAAACAACATCCTAGACATGCATAGACAACGTATGTGGGTAAAAAAACTGTCATTTTGAGTGATGTGAAGTCACGTTGCGATCGTTAGAACAATTACGTTAAGCAAATTGAATTTGCAAAAACAGATGTGTATCTGTTGACAGTTACGCGCCCGTAACTAATATTTACGCGCGTAACTGTCTCACGTAATAGTCATTTTTGAAAAATTTGGGCAGCGTAACTAGACAATTCAAAGGTCGGAGAACTTTTTCTTTAAACAGATACGTGCCCGTAACTAATAGTTACGTGCACGTATCAGTCAGTTGCGCGCCCGTAAGTAATAGTTACTGGCTAAACACAAACCAGACATTGTCAAAGTTACGTGCATGTAACTAGTAGTTACGTGCCCGTAACTAACAGTTACGTGCCCGTAACTACCAGTTACGTGCCCGTAACTGTCTGCAGACCCTTCGTTTTTCAAATTTTGATGAAACTCCAAATACGCTATGGTTTTTATCTTAAAATCCTATCTTAAGCTGTATTCCGAGCAACATTACACTTTACACTACACACATTTGACAACTGTGTAGAAACATCAGTCAAAATCGCGATTTTTAGGTTAAAACCAAAATTTTTCTTTAAATCTTCAATTTAGGCCGAAAATCAATAATCAAAACATGGTATGGTACTCGAAAATCAGTTTATGAAGTTATGTCATCAACAATTTCATGTTTTACTTGTTGATTTTGAGGTTTTGATCTGTGTCTACCCAACCCGTGACCAGTCATTACCCAAACACCCTTTAAACTCGAAATTATGTCGAGAAATCATACCGTGATGCTATGATGATGATGATTCCGAAACAGAATAGATGAAAAACGAGTGAATGTGATGTTAAATTGCAAAATCGCCGAGAGAGAAACAGAGGGTTTTTGATAGAGGGTTTTGAAAGCATAATGAAACAGTTACTTTTTCAAACTTTATATACCCATTCTCTCTCTTAGTTACGTGCACGTAACTCTCAGTTACGTGCACGTATCTGGCCAACACACATATTGATACGTGCCCGTATCCCTCAGTTACGTGCGTAACTGACAGATACGTGACTCAGTTTTAAACTTGTGTGTTTTTCACGCTTTTTTCGATTTTAAACTTGTTTTAAGTCACGTTTTTATCTTTAAACTATTACTGAATAATAGAAAAACAAGTTTTAACCTTTAAACTCTATCCTAGAGATAAAACGAATACTTTTGCAAACCTTTACACTATATTACGGGATAAAGAACCTTTACACTTGACGGAGAAGGCATGTGATCAATCAAGCATGTTTAAGCACTTGGAGCCTTCCACTCGTCAAGAATGAATCTGAAACCCGTCTACCCGGAAGAATGTGATCCATATAGCGTATGTTAGCACAAAAGATTCTTCCTGTAACTGCAAATCACTCAAAAAACACGAGAACCGTAAAATAGAAAAAGAAAAGCTATAAACCTAAGAGATGTTAAAATCTTTTTGTATTTTTAATTTTAAAAGACTTAGAGATTAAACTACAACTTAAACCAAAAATCTTTTTGAATTTTTTTTAATTTTTTTTTAATTTTAAAAGACTTAAATATTTACAAAATGGTGGTTCGTGTCAAGCGATTTCTAGAATAGTGAGACGGTTTAACTTGATCAATTCTTCAAATCGCCCTTTGTGAAAAGCTTTTGTCAAAAGATCGGCCTTTTGATCTTCAGTGGGGATTTGAAGTAATGTGATCAAGTTCTTATCATAGCAATCCCGAATAAAATGAAAACGAATACTGATATGTTTCGTTTTCGAGTGTTGTACCGGATTGCGTATGATGCACACTGCTGCATTGTTATCTATATTAATAGGGGTGCGAGAAACAATCAAACCATAGTCGCGAAGCTGATGCTGGATCCAAAGGACTTGAGCATAGCAACTTCCCGCTGCAATGTATTCAGCTTCCGCAGATGACAAAGATACCGCGGTTTGCTTCTTGCATTGCCACGAAACTAAACGCGAACTAAGGAACTGACAACCGCCAGTAGTGGACTTCATGTCAGAATTGCAACCCCCATAATCAGAATCCGAATACGCTGTCAGCTCGAAGTCTTGATCATCATACGGATACCAAAGACCGAGAGTTGGTTTCCCTTTGAGATAGCAGAGAATCCTCTTCACAGCCTTCAAATGACATGCCTTAGGCGCAGCTTGATAGCGCGCGCACAAAGACACAGCAAAAGTGATATACGGACGAGAAGCCGTAAGATACATCAGTGAGCCTATCATCGAGCGATACAGCTTCAAATCTACAACATCATCGTGAAGTGCTGGACCAAGTTTGTGATTAATCTCGAGAGGAGTGCTAACCGGTCTGCAGTCTAGCATCTCGAAACGAGTTAATATATCTTGCACATACGTGGTCTGATGAATGTAAATCCCTTTCTTCGATTGTTGAACTTGCAAGCCCAAGAAGAAGTTCATTTCACCCATAGCACTCATCTCAAATCTTGATGTCATCAACTTCTCGAAGTCTTTACACATCGAATCATCAGTTGACCCGAAGATGATGTCGTCGACGTATATCTGAACTAGCAGCAAGTGTTCTTGTCTTTTCTTCGTAAATAAAGTTTGATCGACCGTGCCTCTTGCAAACCCGTTGTTTGTCAAGAAGTCAGAAAGCGTTCCGTACCAAGCTCTCGGGGCCTGGTGAAGACCATATAAAGCCTTGTTGAGTTTGAAAACGTGATCAGGATGTTTGTAATCCTTGAAGCCCGGTGGCTGTGTGACATAAATGTCTTCACGTATCTCACCATATATGAACGCACTCTTCACGTCGAGTTGGTAAACTTTGAAACGTCTGTGGGAAGCGAATGCGAGGAACAACCGAATGGATTCCAAACGAGCAACAGGTGCGTAGACTTCATCGTAATCTAGACCTTCAACTTGTTCGAAACCTTGAACGACTAAACGAGATTTATTCCTTACTATCTCGCCTTTATCATCTCTTTTGATCTTGTACACCCACTTTGTTTTCAAGATCTTTTCTCTTCTTGGAGGCTTAACCTTTTCCCACACGTGTAACTTTAGAAACTGTTGAAGTTCCTCTTGCATAGCTTCTACCCAGAACGGATCATCTAGTGCGATAATGACGTTCTTTGGATCTACTTGAGATAGAAAGCATGCTTCGAAAACTTCCAGAAGTGCGGGACTTGCTTCGTAATCCTCCAAGAATCCGGGACGTTTCTTTTCTCTAACCGATCTTCTCGGAGTAATGACATTTTCAGCCTCATTTTCTTCTCCAGCTACAATTACACCTTCAGCTTCATTTTCTTCTACACCTTCTTCCTGATTAACTACATTTTCCACGACTGGAGCTGGAACCTGACTTCGTGTCTGAATTCCTTGATGTGGCTCACCGATAATATTGTCAACAGGATGAGTGGTGTGAATCCTTGACTGAGGGAATCCCATGTCATTTATTGCTGCTTCAAGATTAGAGACATCAACATTAGTTTCGGCACTAGGTTGACCATTTTCGTTGACAGCAGATTTCTCTTCGTCACTTTCTTCCGAGGCATTGTCAAGTTGGGCTGCTGAATCTACAAAAGTATTGTCATCACTTTCTGAATCATCTGATGCAGTTTCATAGATTGGTGAATCTGGCTGAGTCGGAGCTGGTTGAATAGTTGGAAGCTCAATGACTAGATCCTGAATCGGAATCGGACCAGATGAAGTGGTTGGAGATGCATTTTCACTTTGATCGTGAAACTGATGAAAGAAAGTATCGTCAAATTCTCCCCCTTGCATCCTGACCACTTCATTATCTTTAACTGGAATGGGCACACCATGATAGTCGAGATTGAAGGACTTGAACAGCGAGTCATAATCAAAGAAATGTTCTGGACCATCCCCCGGTGTTGATGGAGTATACCTGAAACAAGTAACCTCATAAGCTTCCTCGATCGTTCCCGTAGTCTTATCAAAAACCCGTCTACTTGGAGAGTCTGCCGAATAACCGAGAAAATAACCAGGATGAGATTTTTCACCAAACTTTGAAATTCTTTCCTTCGTGATCATGATCTCACAAGGACAACCGAAAGGTTCGAGAAACTGCAGATTCGGTTTTCTTTTGTTGATCAATTCGTAACTTGTCTTGTTGTGACGCTTGACCAAAGAAACCCGATTGAGAACATAGCACGCTGTGTTGACTGCTTCGGCCCAGAAAGAAACTGGCAGTTTAGAATCCGAAAGCATCGTACGAGCTGCTTCGATGAGAGTTATGTTTTTCCTTTCTGCAATACCATTCTGCTGCGGAGTTCTAGGAGCGCTGTATTGATGAGTAATACCCTTCGATAAGCAAAACAGCTCCATTGCGCTGTTCTTGAACTCCGTGCCATTATCACTCTGAATCGATGTGACCTTTAACTCGAGAAGAGTTTCTAGTCGAAGAAGGAGAAACTTTAGTCGTTCAGCCGTTTCATCCTTCCTCGCTAGGAAGAAAACCCATGAAAATCTCGAGTAGTCATCAGTAACTACCAAGCAGTAAGACTTTCCCCCTTTGCTCTTTACACTTACTGGACCGAAAAGATCCATATGTAGCAATTCCAGAGGAGCTGAGATAGAGTTCACGAGCTTTGACGGATGCGACTTCTTGTGTTGTTTGCCTTTTACACATGAAATACATGAATCGTTCATCGCAAAACTCATTTTCGGAACTCCGGTGACTAGCTCATGCTTCACTAAGTAGTTCATTCTGCGGAAGTTGATGTGAGCCATACGTCTGTGCCACATAATCGACTCTCGTTCCGAGGCTTTAGACACCAAGAACAGATGCTCTTCACTTGATGTGACATTGGACATGTCGAGACAGTAGATGTCGTTTACCCTCGGTGCTCTAATCAATACCCACGCTGGATCTATCACAAATCCTTCGCGAAGAATCAAACACTCCTTAGCTGTGAACAAAGTAGAGAACTTTTCATCACAGACTTGCGAAACACTGAGTAGATTGTGCTTTAACTCTTTACAGTAGTTGACATCCTTGAAGGTCACCACACCGTTAGAGATATTTCCTTGACCCGTAATTGTGCCACCCTTTTCCCCAGCGAATAGGACATTTCCCCCATCAAAAGCGAAGTAGTCATTGATTAAGTGGATATCTCCCTTCATGTGCCTTGAACAACCACTGTCGACAATCCAAATATTCTTGCCTCCAGTTCGCTTCGGTCGTCCCTGCACAAATAATAGAGGATCAGTTGGCAATGGGGACCCAAGCCGATACAGACTTGGGTCGTCCATTTTCATCGGGAATGATCACATCAACCTTGGTGTGTGTTTTCTGGTAATCAGTCGAGGTCGATGCGTCATCCCGATGTTTGGGTGACTTGAGATTTTCTTTAACAGTTTTGGTCAAGATTTGTTTAGGTCTGGTCTCGACTTGGACTGAAGAAGAATCAACTTTGGATTTGATCAGTCGATCCTTCTTTGGTGATGCTTTACGTTTCAAGATCAAGCCTTGCAAACGTGGGCAGACCTTGGCAATATGTCCCTCGGTTCGACAATAATAGCAGATTTTGGGATCATCTGAGATGTCCGTCTGAATTGGAGAAGTTTGAATCTTCTCTTTGGGAACTGCTTGTCGGGGAACTACCTTGGTCTGAGGAGTTGGTCTAGACACTTTGGGAGGAATTGTTGTAGGCTTAGAAGAAGAAGCCTTTCCCGTAGTGAAAATCTTTGTCATAGGGGTTTGGACGGTGAGAATAGGTTTGGTTTCTTCAACTTTCTCCTTACCCTTAGACTTAGACTTGTGAGACTTTGACTCAGATTCGGACTGCTTAACAGTCCGTTTCTCTTCACGCACTTGAAGTTTTTCAAACTTCTTGTCCATCTTAGTGATAAGACGGCTCTCAAGGCGTTGAAAGACCTTTTCAAAAAGACTCTCTTGTTGGGCAGTTAAGTGGATGTCTTTTAGGTCATTAAGGTCTTTGGACTTATGGTCTGGGCGTTCTAAAACGACTTTAGACTCATTTTCCTTAACACTTGCTTCTGGACCATTAATTTCAGCTTTTGGAGCTTCAGAGGTCAAAGAAGAGGACTGAGATACTTCTACGGACTCACCATTGACCGGGATCGGGGTGAAATGCTTTGGAGGTGGCATACTAGTATACCCCAATCCACCCTTGTCTTTGGTGTTTGTCCGCTGAGACTCGATCAATTGATTCAAAATTTCTTTTGAATTAGCAATTGCAGCTAACTTTGCATTCAGAGAATCAATTTCACTCTGTTTTTGAGCAACAATTAGTTTTTCGGCTGCAAGTGCATCGGAAAACTCTTTGATTTTAGAAACATGTCGTGTAATTAAGATTTTCAAATCCGAAATTTCAACCATTTTTTCTTTCTTAAAAAGATTTAAAGTTTTGTTTTCTTTGGTTAAAGCATCGTTACTTAATCTGAACATGTTAACTTCAGAGCTTAATTCTTTAGCCGATGTACTCCATACAGTGAGTTTGGTCTCAAGCTCACTGCAGTTAGTACATATAGCTGGGAAAGGATTGATATCTACCTCACGCTTTGGAGATGAAGCATCTGATGTTGAAGCCATAAGCGCAAAGTGTTCCATTCTCTGAGCAATGTCTTCAAAAGCATTCCAGTCAACCCTATTATCGACAGCCATAAGTGCACTTGCGTCCTTTTCAGCATCTTGAATACGAAGATTTCGAGTAGCTGGACCCTGATAACCTCCCTGCTGATAGCTTCGACCTTGAGGAGGGGCTTGATAACCCTGGTGCTGTCGACCGTATCTATCTCCTTGGTCGTTTCTACGATCTTCTTGCGAGTGTTGACCGCATTCTCGGGCAAAATGACCATAGTTGTTGCACTTGTAGCATTTGACTTTCGACTTGTCAAATCCCATGCCGGTCTTTCGATCTCCTCCAATGTATTTCTTCCCATTTCGATTGAGGAAGGTCTTGATTCTCCTTGTCATCATCGCCATATTCCAGTGAATGTCCATTTCCTCAATATCATCTGGGTGGACTTGATCGTAGTCTTCCTCAGTCAAGACGGTATTTGCTATCCGTCCGTCTATAAGATCATCATAAGCTGTGAGAAAACATGACTGCAAGCGTTCATGTTCAGTATTATGAGACCCATATGCACTATACGCTGTCTCTTTTCCTCGGCTTTGAGACTTCAGGAGGGAAGCCGTTTCTTTACTCCTAGACGAACAAGCTCCACATGTCGGGCAAACAGAATCGGTTGAGCTTGATACAGATGAACTGATTTGAAAACTTGGAAAACTAGGAGATGGAGGCAAGTGACTTGAAGATGGAGGTACTTGTGTAGATGAGATATCCGAAAGGAAAGCAATTCCCGAATTGTCCCTAAGCACCTTCTGAGAGAACACGTTGCTACCATAAGCTCTCTCCTGCATCTCCAGATTAGCTATCCTTAGCTTGTCGATGAGATCTTCAAAATCATAGTCTCGCAATTTAGGCTTATCCTTTAACAGCAACACACGTACTTCCCAATGCGGTGGCAAGCTATCCAAGAATTGTGTATTAGTCTGAA
This sequence comes from Senecio squalidus, assembly GCA_910822075.1. NCBI lineage: Eukaryota > Viridiplantae > Streptophyta > Magnoliopsida > Asterales > Asteraceae > Senecio > Senecio squalidus. The sequence goes on from CAJVGC010000432.1 coordinate 49,984,578, forward strand.
GCTTGTTATATTCAACCTTTAATTCGTACAGATCGTTAATCAACCGACAGAACCTAGAAATCAGCATGTCTAAGGTTTCGTTCTCCCAACACTTGAAGTTATCGAACTGTCTCTTCAAGATGTCGGCTTTGATTGCTTTCATCGCTTCAGTTCCCCCGTATCTCTTCAAGATGGCATTCCAGAGATCATGGGGATTGTCGATCGTCCAGAATATTGCTCTCATTTCGTCAGTCAAGCAAAACTGAATAGATCCCAAGGCTTTCTGATTCTTGAGGAAAGCCGCTTTCTCGTCATCTGTATATGTAGTCGCAGCCCGATAAGTTCTAATACCGGTACCCGCATTAAGATCCGAGGGAGCTTCGTATCTTGTCAGAATGGGAGTCCACATGCTTGGATCGGTGCAAGCAACGTAGGTTCTGAAATTCATCATCCATTCCTCCACACTACGATTTGGATTGTATAGAGGAGGAACCTGAGGGTTTCGACTCGGTTCCATGTTGAATGAACTCGTGATCATAGAAAGAGCCATGTCGAATACAACCCAATACCCAAAACAGCTACAAACGAATACCCGAGAAGTAGAAGACCAGAAAACCCGATTAACACTGAAGAAGAATACCAATCCAAATCACAGAAACGATTCCCGAATACCCCGAGCTTAACACTAATCTTCAAACGTCTTCACACGAATCTTCACAAACAGAACCCGTAGAATCAGCAAGAAAGACCAGAGAATCCAACCTAACACCTACCTAATGTTTCTGACGAAAATCGGGCAGAGTAACGGCTAGAAAAATGAGGTAAACGAACGTCTTCAGTTACGCGCGTAACTTCACAGTTACGTGAGGGTAACTGTTATTTACCCTCCGTAACTTAGTTACGCGAGACTAACTGTTAGTTACTCTCCGTAACTTAGTTACTCTAAGTAACTGTTTACGTTAATGCGTATTGGACTTTACAACTCGATCTAATTACATTCTAACTCGACGACACATTCAAATGAATACAACTACAGACAATAATGCTCCACCACCAACAAACCACACGAATCATAATGATATTCATTCTTTAAATAAATAAAAAAGCTACAGATAATAGGATTCATACTCGAGGCTACAATTCCAAAGCGTGTTAGCCATCTCATCTACACCAATATTGGATTAAAGTTCAAGGCCGCTAATATATAATATCAACTTATGTCTTTTTAACTATTTATTAAATTGTTATTTTTATTATAGTAAATGTCTGGGATTCTAATATGATAAATTATCATAGGCTAAATATGATAAATTTTATGATCTATAAAAGTTTTATTGCTATAAATTGCAATCTTAACTTAAGGTAGATTTTAGTTTTGGTAATCAAAAGTTAACCCCTAGTCAATTTTGAACGGACTGTTTAACTAAAAAAATATACTCAACATATAAGACAAATGAGTTTTCTTTTTAAAACCAATTGGCTAAAGAGAAAAGAGCTTATTGTCTAATATAATAGCATTTAATCTAATTTTTTTTATTGATTTGGTATATATGTTTGTATCCAACAATCCTCCCGTCAAACCCAAGTTTCGTACCGCCGATATACTCTGGGGACACACTCACTTGATTGTACTCATCAGAAGACTTTCAATACAAGGCTCTAGGATCAACTTCGCTCCAACCAAACGGGACCGTGGGATTTCGTTGACCACGAAGAGCACCGGGGATCGTGCCACTTGCGCCGACCACATCATCAACTACAACTATAGCTCCGATACCAATTAAAAGGGCCGTTTAACCCAAAAATATGCTCAATGTATAAAACAAATGATATTCCTTTTTTAAAACCAATTGACTATATGGAGAAGAGTTCATCGTCTAATATACTAGCATTTAATTTATTAATTTATCGACGTGAAACATGGGTTAGTACCCAACAAAATTTAATATAATAAACATGAAAATATAATATTATAATAGTTTTTAGTTTATGTAGGTTTTAGTTTACATTTTTCAATGTTAATTATGATTAGCGTTTCATCCTTATTCTTTACTAGCTTATAATTACAGTTTCTTAATTTATATTTAAATACCATATAGATTCGTTAGATTTTCGAATTGATATAAAGTGAAAGCCTTCTTCCAAAAATTATATAACTTATCTTTAAAATCTATATCTTTATAACTTGTTGCACCTCATAGGCTAAAAGAACTCGTTTATTTCAATTGTGACAAAATTGGAGAGTGATGTTGCCTACTAAATCCTTAAGCTTTCTTCTAAATTGTCGATTTATAAACCTATTAATGTTCTATTATTTCATACACTTAGAGATGTTGACAAAATTATATAAAAAAAAATAATTTTCTTTCATTGTGTAAAATAGCCGTGAAGAAACAATACACTGTAGTGTTTAATTGTAAGCTACACAATAAAAAGATATGTTTTCTACTATAGAAAGTATTATATATATCGTTTATAAAGACTTTTAATACCGGTTTTTGAACACGTCTATATGTTAGAGGTATTTGTTCATATTTATTCTTTATCGTTATTGTAACACAACCATTTTATTCCATATGACATAGTTAGAGCCATTGGATAGGTTTGAACTTTGATTTCCAACCCTTAGATCAAATTGCTTACCTAAGATGATGTCATCTTTGCTTTTAATTAAAAAAACGTATACCGTAACTCTCTTTGATTCTATTCATTAATAACGCTTCGAGAAGAAGCTTCACGCGTCCGTTATCAATTTTTATTGCTTTGCTCATGGATCACCATCCTAAATTTGATGTTATTTACCATCATTTTCTTTTCATTTGATATAACTTACAATCAGCTTATGTCATATTCTCTTTCACGTCATTTTCTTTAGTTTTATGATTTTTAAATTCAAATATTGGGATCCTCGTTCGCTTCATAGAATATAAATCTGTTTTTATAAGTCGTGAGATTTCTGTCATTCAGATGCAATGGATTGCAATTCTTATTAATGGAATTCTTATCACCCATAATTCTAATATGATGTATGAATCGATGATTATGACTACAGGTTAATGCTAATTTTGGATATAATTTTGTATTATAGATGAAGATTTCAAAAGTTAGATAAGGATCTATGTTTATCACATGAAATGAGATGAAGACGGTGACGACGACTTTGGCATTCATCAAGATATTTTCCCAACCCGTCTTGGGTAGGAATTTGTTGAGAGACATTCGGGGATTTAGACAAGACGAGGGAGAGACATCAACCGAAGCATGGGGTAGGTTGAAAGAGGTGTTGAGAAACTGTCACGGGCACGGATTGGAAAAAAACACCATCGTAGAAATCTTTTTCTACAGTTTGGATAAAGAATCTCAAAGGGAGTTACACTTAGCTGGAGGAGAGGACTTTATGTACAAATCCACTAACGAAGCTTACAACCTTATGGAAGATAAACTGGTGATTAGCTTGTCTAGGGATTATCGTGATGATGGCAGAGGAAGAAGATCAAAGGGCACCGTTGCTCGAGCGGAAAGTTTCAATGATACTTCTACAATCGTGAAGGAGATCAAAGCTAAAATTGAGAAGCGTACGGGAAGGCTAGAGAAAGATGTTCACATGGTGAAAATTGGATGTGAGATTTCTGGTGGATCTCACTATGTTAGTGAGTGTGATCTTCAAGTGGAGGATGCCAATTTTGATCAATATGGCTATCCTAATCGTGGAGGAAACAACACGAGATCACCACCAAGACCGAGATATGATAACAATCCACCGAAGGATGACGGAGATCAAGATTTGATGAAGAATTTCATTTACAATCAAAATGTGAAGAATGATGCAATGAAAAATCAAATGAAAGTTATGAACGATCCTATCGAGAAAGGACAAAGAAATCAGCAAGCGGAAATGCAAGATTTGGAGAGGAGGTTTGATCGTATGAACGATCAGTTCTCGAATAGGCCACCGGGTCAATTACCGAGCAACAGTCAACAAAACCCGAGACCTCAAAATAATCAAGGAAACAATTCAAACAATCAAGGGTCGAAGTATATCAACCTCCAGGGATGACAGACGAGCATGTTAACGCAATTACAACACGCTCGGGTGCTAAGTATGGGGGAATTCAAGACGGAAACGAAGACGAAGAATTTCTGAAAAATTGTCAGGTACTACGCCGTAGTCACCTACACTGCAACGCAGTGAAGTGTTTGAAGAGCAAAATTTGTTAAATAACATGCCCGATGCGACGCAGTTACACTCATTGTGCCGCAGTGAGGAGTCAGACCCCGAAAAATTTGTTGTCGATGATGTGGAGGTTGAGGATGAAGAGGAGGATGAACCTAGGGTTCAATTTGAAGTAAAAACATCGAAACCAGATGAAGATACACCAATCAAACCATACAAGCCGAGAATTACTTATCCTCAACGTTTGAGGATAGAGAAAATGAAGGAACAATACGAGAGGTTTTGTGATATGATTAAATCGGTTAATATTAATGTTCCTCTTGTTGATTTAATTGTAGTAATGCCGAATTATGCGAAGTTCATCAAGGAACTCATAACGGAGAAAGGGAAGTCATCGGAGGCACAAGCCGCTTTCATGAATGTGGAGTGCTCGACTTTGATCAAAAACACACTTCCATCAAAGTTGGACGATCCATGAAGTTTCTTAATAACTTGAAATTTTAGTAAGACTTATAGTTGTAATGCATTGGCGGACTTCGGAGCTAGCATCAATTTATTCATTGTATGCTAAACTTGCTTTATGGGTGTTAAAACCAACTAGAATGAGTATAAGACTAGAGATCAATCATTTTAACACCCATTAGGAATTGCGGAAAATATGTTAGTTCAAGTAGGAAAATTTACTTTCCCGGTTGATTTTGTGATTTTGGAGATGGTGGAAGATAGTAAAGTACCACTAATCTTAGGGAGACCATTTTTAAATACCGCGGATGCAATTATTCCGGTTAAAAACAAACAAATTTCTTTGGGGGTTGGTAATGAAAGAGTAACTTTTTCTTTAGATACGGCTATGAAACATTCTTATTCTAAAGATGAAACTTGTTTTTGGATTGATGTGTTTGATGATCTAGATTGGCAGGAAATACTTAAAGTTGAAGACGAGATGATGGAAGAGTTGGAAGAAGAGAAGATCGATGAAGTTGAGGTTGAGGTGAAGGAAGAATTAAAGATGTATACGAGCATGAGGATCAAAAATTCTATCGAAGAACCACCAACCGATTTGGAGCTTAAACAATTATCGGTACATTTAGAATATGTTTTCTTGAAGGTACTAATTTATTACCGGTTGTTATTTCGTCATCACTTTCGGGTGACGAAAAAGCTAGATTATTGACGATCCTTAAAGGTTATAAAAAGGATTTTGCTTGGCGTATATCCGACATACGTGGAAATGGCCCTGAATTTTGCAAGCATACAATTAATTTTCGTGATAATGTACAACCCGTTGTTCAAAGACAACGGAGGCTAAATCCAAATATGACGGATGTCGTTAAAAATGAAGTTGTTAAGTTGTTGGATGCATGAATTATCTACCCTATTTTCGATAGTCCATGGGTGAGTCTGATTCATTGTATGCCGAAGAAGGGAGGTATGATTGTGGTGGTGAACGAGAAGAGTGAATTGGTGCCAACAAGAACGGTGACGGGTTGGAGAGTGTGTATTGACTACCGGAAGCTCAATGATGCGACGAGGAAAGACCATTCTCCGTTTACCTTTCATGGATCAAATGATTGAAAGGTTGGCGGGAAATGAATATTATTTCTTTTTGGATGAATTTTTGGGGTATTTTCAAATTCCCATTGACCCCGAAGATCAAGAGAAGAATACATTTAGTTGTCTATTTGGGACTTACGCTTACCGGAGAATGTCATTTTGGTTATGCAATGCACTATTCCTTTTTTACATATGGTCCGTGTAAATTAGTTAGCATCTAGATTATCAAATTATAAAATGATATTCTAAATACGTGATTTAAAAATAACCTTTATAACATTTGCCAAATGTTATTCTTTATCGGTCAAAATTATTTAGTATTCAGACTCGTTAGGAAAATATAACCTATAAATTGGTTAAAATCAACAAATCAACACATCAAAGTAGCCTTTGTTTAAGGTTGGATAGGCTAGAATAATTGGGGAGACAGGAGCAATAAACTTTTTCACATTTATTAAATGTTATTCTGTCCGAAGGATGGTATTATAAGTTTTGATCCAAAGATGCTTACGTGAATAAGTGACTTAATCAATCTCTATCAATCGGGTCTCTACATGTTGGAGATTTATGCAAACACATAATTCCACATTAAATCAAACCAATTGGCCGTAGTCGAATAACAGACACAAAACCACATGATTCTTTGACTAAGTGGTCGCATTTTTGACAAAAATTGACACCTTCAAAGGATCTTTATGATCTTTTGACCACTTTTTCTAACCAAAGTTATCAACAATATTATAGTCCAAGAAGTTTTTTGTAATTATATAGTCGTGATCGTTATTTGTCATACCACACCAAATTTGTATTGTATACTGCTTAGAACAACCATTACAAATTTTTTCATTGTTTAAACCCAGTCTGATCGATCACCTTGGTTTGGTATGATCGAGTCATATTTTTTATACTCTTTGATAAATACCATTAGAACTTATCAAGGAAAAATCTTTCAAATAACGAAAGGAGACAAAGCCAGTCCTTTCAAAGCTGCTCCCAAACAATTACGACTGAACCAGTAAACCAAAGCGAGTCTTAGTGGTGGACTTGGTCTGAACCAGTTGCTCTTTTCAACATTCATTTAACATCTTGCTTAATTGCATAAACAAAAATCCTCCTATTAGTTGTTCCTATATTTTCTAACAGACCAATATAGACCCAAATAAATTCCTAATATTTGACCTGCCTAAGCTTTTACTTGGCTTCTCGGAGCAGCCTCTTGGATACGACAATCGTTATCTTTAAGGCTTCTGATCCACGTTTGATGAAGCCAGGGGAACCGAGAAGCTGATCTTGTTTCTCTTGTACCCGTCACTATCCTTTAAATAAAATAAATAAACTTGAATCACTGAAACTAACCACACATGTTACTGAGTTTTAACTTGAAACAGTTAAACTGATTTAAACCATTTAGTTAGTGTTTAAGATATTATTAAGGTTGTAATGTTTGAGATATTATTTGGAACGATTTTGGATTACCCTTGACCCGGTTCTTTATTATTTTGATTGTTATCTATTATTCTTAGATTTATTATGAATAAAAAATTAAGCATATTTGTGGTAATTATCATGAATCTTACTAATTGGTCATTAATTAGAAAAGTTGGTCTATTCAAGTTTTAAAATCTTTCACTCTTACTTATCGGTTATTTAGCAAAAGTTAGTCTATTTAAGTTTACAGTCCTCTTACATATCTCTTTCAAATGCAACAAACCACTGAACCAGATATTTTTCCTTATCTATTTACTATTAGATTCATTTATATTTCATTCTAACATACAAAACTAATTATGAAAGTTTATTTGCTGAAACATATTAACAGACAACATTTGAACACACAAAAATACTCTACTTGCAAGGTGTAACTAGTATTCGTCTAACACCGGGATATTCATGTGCAACAACTCTGTCTGTAACTCCCATCCCCATTCAATAGATTCAAAATCAAAATCGAAATCCCAGTCACTTAAATCTGTTTCCAAATTATTGCAAGATGATGATTGATTATTCGTTAACTCCTTCATGTCGGAATATCCTTCTTCAAGTAACATCTTGAGCCTTTTACTAATTTCTTCTGCTTCAATCTATTTACAAATAAATGTAACATGTTTTAGAACATAGACAGCTAAAAAAAAAAAAGAAGTGTACATAGTTGGTACCAAGAGTCACCTTTTTATGACGGATATGAAATGTTGAATGCCCGTTGATAGAAAAGTTTGCGAGTGTTACCTCTATGCTATACTGACTAAGTAACTGAACAACATTACAAAAACTTGAATGGTTTTCAATTCCTGTTACTAAAACGGCGTCAAGATCATGACTCATTTCATGGATTTGGATATAAATTGATTTGCACATGCTGATTTGCGCTTGTTCGTGTGATCTCTTCCGTCTTGACAACTTCTCCTTCTTGTTCTTGTTTATTTCCAAGTTGGTTTTCAACGTTTTAATATAGTTTATTGTTGTATCTACTCGATCCGACACTTGGTCACCTCCCTGCATACACAAAACAAGTTTAACAAAAGTTCGAATGAACTAATCTTAAACTGATTATTTGATCATAATAACATATTACATAACGATAGTCAATTAAAATGTGACATGATAGAAAGGAGGTAATTCAACCTTAGAGATGAGATGAGGAGGGACGAGAGAGAAGAGACGAGAATATAGAAACTTCATTTGGTTTCTTCGGTTTTTCTCCATAACCTTTCTTTCTGGTTTCTTTAATCTCAAAGCAGAACACATGATCTTCCCTTCCATCTTAATCTTAATTAATTAATTGAAACCCCAGTCAATCAATATAATATTTAGTGGTGTAACAACTAATATTTTGAAACATATATTATGCTACTTCACACATGTGTGTAATCTATATATACTAACATGTCTGTCTTTTTCTTAAGGCCTGAAAGGGGAAAGTATGAGGAAAAAGGTAGATGCTAATGGGGATGATGAAGGATCCGAGCAATTACAACACCACGTCACTTCTCTTTCGTCACTAAGTGAAGCTATTAAATTATCGTAATGTAATCTAAAAATTTATGAATATATGTCATCATCATTAACTCTTTAGAGTTAACGTATTTTATTATACTAGTACTGTATCCGCGTGATGTAGCAGATGAAAAAAATTATATTCAACAACTTACAGTGGGGTAATGATTTATGGTAATTTATCATATTTGTCTCGTTACATATATGTGGAGTGTAATAGTTTAAGGTTCGGCTCTTCGGACAATATAAAAAGAATGTTGTGGTAACAATTTATGGTTCGACCATTCAGCGATAATAATTATTATGTCATATGATCGAATTTCTCAATTTTTCTCCACTACCCTAAGGAATCTCGAAAAAAATTTATTCCAACGAATTTAAATTCCGTCATAATCTTCAAACAAACATGTTATGGAAAAGGATTTCAATTCAAATCCTCTCAATTTTTTTTAGATTTCGTGAAACAAACACCCTCGCAGAATATTTTCCTCATGTTCGGTCAAAAAGAGAATTAAATATATTTCCTGAATAGTATTCCCGTATAAACCCATGTTTTCCATAAACAAAAGTCAAAAACTAATTTTCCTTCAACGATGCAACAACAAATTAAAAATCCATTCAGACACTACGCTTTCTAATCGTTTATCGTTCTGGTTTTCAAGCCGAAAAAAATATTTTCATTCAAGACATTCAAATTCAGTTTGTTTCCATGAATCCATTAGGTAACACATACTTTCGAATGTTGTATTGAAGGATAATCAATATGGTAACAAAGTTTATTAACCTTAAAAGTATCAAATGTAATACTATCCAACTTATTGTTATTAAGACTTATCGGTTACCAATAGAAGAATTTATAAACTTCTGATGATAATCATCTTCCTAGAATTATAGAGCAACACGAACCACAACACTGTCAACTTATAACTTTATAAAATTTAGATTATAAATCAAATATTTGAAAATTTACTACATCAAATAACGTTTAAATTTAAAAGTAATGGTTACATGAATACAAATTTTATATCAATAATTTGAATTGCCTTTATTTTATATGGGTGTATATTTTTTATGAAATTAGTAATCGAATTAATTAAAGAAAATTAAGATTAGTTTTGTTGGGATTGAAACTTAGTTAAATTAGTTTTAATCTCATTAATACTGCTTTGTTACTACTGGTCTAATGTTGATAAATAATGCTTCATTGCTACGGATTGAAGATGTTAATACGGACCGAAGTTGTTAATACGGGGCATGAAGACTGTTACTACGTAAGATACTCATTACTACTGTCTATACCTTATTACTACTACCGATGTTGTTTCAACTACATCAAGATTATTATAGAATTATCTTGATCCGCAAGTTTAACATTTCAATTAGAATAGAATTGTAATTCCTTTTTAGATGTTTTCTATTATAGATAGGTTAGCCTCAAGGTCTATATATAGATCCTTGTAAACAATAGAAAACACGTTGTATTGATTCATATTTTCAATATAATTGAGGCTTAATATTCGACATTCATTATTGTTCTTAGTTGTTTATTATTACATAATATTTGTTTGTTCGAAAAACTTGTAATATCAAGGTGTTCATCCGCTGCTGAACTTCCTTGATAGATCAAGATCTTTCATTGACATGCTTTGGGTTAATACAACCTAAACGATCCTGACAAGTGGTACGAGAGCACAAGAGGTGCTCAAGATCCATTTGATCTACAAGTTTCTAAGAAGTCTCACCAAGAAGAAATCAATCTACAATCATGACAGACGTATTAGTCAACAAAGTTCATGTACTCAATAGTAATGACTTTGATCTCTGGAAGCTACGTATCAAACAACACATACTGCTATCTGACTATGCAGTATGGGATGTCATTGTTAATGGTAACAAAGAGATTAACAATCTCGCAGTTGATGGATTGCCTGGAACTGTTACTCGTCCCATAACTGATCTAGAGAGAAAGGATTATAGCTACTTCAGACAAAGAGGAAGAGGCTGATACTGAGGTTGAGGGGGAGAAGATGGATGTTGAGGTTGAAGATAAGGAAGAGCAAATGCTTGAGAGGGAGTAGGAAATGGAACAAGAAATGGTTTCTACTGAAATTTCAAAGATTCAAGATGAAGAAGGTATTACTACTGCTTCAATTGATATTGTGATCATTTCTGCTGAAGAGTTCATTTCTACTGAAGACTTTGTTTCTACTGCTCCAGTTTCTACTGCAACAGCTTCTACAGCTGTTAATACTGAAGGAGTTTTTTCTGCTGAAGATCCCATTTCTACTGCAAGCTCTGTATCAATTCCTACAGGAGAAGCTCCTACTGCTATCTTCTCTGAAGCTCCAACTACAATTTTTCACAGAAGCAACCATTGTTACTACTGCAGCATTCTCTCAAACTCTTGATGATCAAGCAGCTGCTGTAGAGCTTCTAAAGTTAGAAAGAAGTAAGATAATTGAGCAGAGAAAGAAAGAGCAAACTTCTAGACCAAAAGAAAAAGGAGTTTAAATTCCTACTTCAGCTCATAGTACAAAAATGATTGAAGGAGTTGACTTTATCAATGATCCATCTGCACCTTCAGGTATGATACCAATCATTCCTTCTCATACAACTTACATTCCCAGGCCAAGACCACAAGTTGAACCAGCTGAAAAGGAAAAGAGAAAAAAGATAGTGGTGGAGGAAAGTAAGAAAGATAAAGAGAAGGAGAGGAAGGAGAGAGAAGAAAAATTGGCTGAGCTAGCTGCCTTTCAACTAGCTTTTGAAGAATTGGATGTGGGTAATGACCCTGATATTATTAAAGAAATTCATACAAAACTTCAACAAGCTGAGTTTTATAAAATCAAGATTTTGAAAGAAGAGCATTTATTCTTGTTAGTTGAGCAGGAAAAGGAATTAGCTCATATAAGAAGAGAAGAAGAAGTTGAGAAGAAAAGGAAAGTGATTAAGAAACCGACCACACAAGAGAAGTTAGCAGGTGACAAGCAGAAATTCATGGCTTATTTAAAATCAAAGGGCTATAGTGGAAAATCACTAGGTCCAATGAAGATGGGAAATTTGCTTCCCTGGTAGAAAAGGAGAAAAAGGAGGACAATTGGAAGAACATCCAAATTACAAAACAACAAAATCAAGAACAATTTGAGTTGGAAAGATCTATGAAAGGGGCTCAAGAGACTGGTAGAGAAATGTTTGATGCCCAAGGTAATGAAATTCATAATCCTTTTGCTCCAGTCAAGCCAAGTCATCCAGAGCAGTTGAAGAGAAAGAAATCACATTCTACTAGAGTGCCAATGAAAAAGAAAAGACAAGGTGATATTTCTACTACTTCAACTATTACTGCTGAAAGAAGTGCAAATGTGCCAGTACCTATCAAAACAGAGCCAGTCAATGTTTCAATTGAAGAGAAGGAAGGAGATATTGAAATTTTTGAAGATGACTGCTCAGCTCTTATAGTACATGAGGAAGGACTACGCCTTGAACCTCTGGCTGTGGATCTGCCTGAGATTATAGATTGGGAGTATGTTGGTGGACCAAACAAGACTGCTTACATGGTAACTAGATTAGACAAGAAGAAGAGTGTTATGCCTGCTTTCTACATAATGATTAAGGATTTTTCTAGAGAAGACATTCAGCGCTTGTATGACATTGGAGTGAGGAAGTACTCTCGGTTCAGAGGTAATTGCTCAGGAACTGATATGGCAATGGATTGGCTGAATGGAATGTTCAATCCTGAAGCCGAAATGGTAAATCCAGCATTCAAGAAAGGAGGAATTAACAACCCAGTGATCAAATGGTACTTATATGAACGAAGTGGAGTCTATTCAATAGTTAGAAGGCATGGAGCTATGTAATTCTATCTAGTTGAAATAAGGTATGATATGGGTTTAAGAACTCTTAAGGAGCTGATCAAAGTTAGACTACATGGTTTAATCGCTTCCAGAATGGAACATGAGCTAGTGTGGAGAATTATGGGTCAACTGAATGAAGAGTTGGCGAAACAAGCAGAAGAGAAGGAGGCAAAACAAAGAGAAGAGTAATAATATTTGTAATCTAAAGTTGTTAACTTTTGAAGAAAAAATTTCACTTTGATTAGTAATAAAAGTTCAAGTTAGGGGGAGATTGTTGGGATTGAAACTTAGTTAAATTAGTTTTAATCTCATTAATACTACTTTGTTACTAATGTTGATAAATACTGCTTCATTGCTACGGACTGAAGATGTTAATACGGACTGAAGTTGTTAATACGGGGCATGAAGACTGTTACTACGGAATATACTCATTACTACTGCTTATACTCATTACTATTGCCATTGTTGTTTCTACTGCATCAAGATTATTATGGAATTATCTTGATCCGCAAGTTTAACATTACAATTAGAATAGAATTGTAATTCCTTTTTAGATGTTTCCTATTATAGATAGGTTAGCCTCAAGGTCTATGTATAGATCCTTGTAAACAATAGAAAACATGTTGTATTGATTCATATTTTCAATATAATTTAGCCTTAATATTCGACATTCATTATTGTTCTTAGTTGTTTATTATTATACAATATTTGTTTGTTCGACAAACTTGTAATATCAAGGTGTTCATCCGCTGCTGAACTTCCTTGATAGATCAAGATCTTTCATTGACGTGTTTTTAATTTATACAACCTAAACGTCCTGACAAGTTTATATGTTATATTCATTAAGGGATATATTACTAATTATACTTTACTTAAAAATTTAAAATTTTAATAAAAAGTGAAAATGTTTTATATATTAATAAAGATAAAGATAAAGATAGTTATTATTATTTATTAATTATTGTTGTAATTAAGAAAATGTCACTAATTGTAAACTGTTTTAAATGATAAATTTTGTGAAAGGTATAAAAGGGGTAGATTAGTAGTTTCAATTACTTAAATTTTAAGAGTTTAAAGAAAATGTTTTATAATATAGTTAAGATTAAGATATATAATTTTAACCATTCAACCTTAGTTATATGTTATGAGTTATCTATTATAAAAGAGTAGCTTACCTTCATAATTTTTATATTTAAAATATTTCTTTTATAATAAACTTTTCTCTAAAAGACTAATTTATTAAATTCGGTTTTTGTTCATTTTAGTATTAACTAGGCTACTTTATTTGGAAAACAGAATAATTTGCGTGTTCAAGGGAAATTTCCTTGGTTGTCATGCAATTCTCTACAAAAATCCAAATTCAAAGTTACGATTGGATTTCTAGAAGGCTGACAAAAGGTTCGATTATTTGGAGAATTTAGCTTAACCTCTTGAATTCTGTGTTGAGATGTGTGCATTGTTCTTTATATCAATGTTTTATCCTTATATACAGATAAAGGAATAAAAACATCCCTCAATAGATACTTTAAATATAAAGAAATTTTTAAAGACAACAAACTTTTCTTCAATTATAAAGCTTCTATTTTATATATATATTTTTTTAAACAACTTGTATTTATATAAAAAAGTCTAATTCAGAAGAAAATGGATGGCAAAAAAGTACAATCTGTATGAATCTTTTAGACAGAGAGTCATTAAAAAGAAAAACAAGCATATGATTAAAATGATAATGGTTATGTTCACCCCTAAATGGTTATTCCTACTCCTCGCCTACTTGTGTCCCATCTATGACACATGTGTGTCATAGATGTGACATTTTTTTGTTTTTATTGTCTTTTTGTGGTCGTTTTTTTTTATTTTTCAAGTATCGTAAAATAAGAAAAATTATACATAATTTAACGAAAAAAATAAATTGTGTATTAAAATGCAAATTCGTACTCTGTTATTCACATATTCTGTATAATAAAAAACAATATAATGATGTAACGAACAATGTTCTGAAAGGCTCAAGGCGCACTAAGGCGCAAAGGAGGTCAATGAGCCTTGAGGCGAGGCGCAAAGCAATAGTGGGATTCATAAACACGAGACGCACTATATATATATTATGTTTTTCTATAACATATGTGTCAAAATTATGCAATTTAAATAGCACATAATAATATAAAGATACTGAATAACTAATACATATGTAATAAAGCTTCAATTTAAACCCAAAATATAAAGCAAGCGTGTCAATATTCAAGGCATAATGCCACATTTTCATGATAATATTTCATAAAGAAACTTAACGAAACTAATGCAAGAGATTTCAGTCGAATTCTCCAAATTCCCCATCGTTTTGCGATTTTTTGCTATTTTTTTGCGCAAAAGCCCGGATCGCTGCGCTTTTTTTGCGATTCATGCATGTCATGCGACTCGACCTAAAAAAATCTCTAGCCTTGGCGCCTCATGCGATTTAGCGCCTCAGGCGCGATTTTCACAACATTGGTAACGAACAAATAAATTATGTATTAAAATGCTACATTCGTCTTCTATTATTTACATATTCGGTATACGCAACTGTCGACTTGAATATAAGTTTTCCCATTTGAACGTGTTCCCAATTGCGAACCTTTTCCATTGTGGATGATTTCAGGGAGTGGACTATTTTCATCTAACGTCAGATTAACAAAATGATTATCCGTCACATGTAAGATCACTATTGGACAGAGTTAAAGTTAAATTTGTATTTAAAATGAAAGAGTTAAAACGAAAATAGTTAATTATGATGTCATATGACATCATCATTTTGATTTAAGGGTGTTAAATTAATCTTAAAATCTATCTAATGGTCTATATTTTGCTATGTGGCTTTTAATGCATCTCTTTTAATATATTATTATTATTATTATAGATAGCAGTTGAGAGTTTTTTTTAGCCACATTCTATAGGGTTATGGTTATCAATTGCTTTTCGTATTATCTCCTCCCTAATTACATATTCCGTAAACTATATAATTATATTATTTACATAAAAAAATAGAGATATAAAAAAAGATCTATGAAAACGTAGACGTAAACAATTCTTTCTTCATTTCCATTCATATGAGAAAATGCTCATAGATAGATATATTTATTTGTAATGTGTAGGTACGAAAATTTAAGTCAAATAAAATAAGACTCGAATTTTATAATTTAGTATTTAAATGGGTTAATTATTTACTTCGTGGGCTAATTGATTTAATAAATTAATTTAACAAAATAACAAAACAATATGATAGTTTTTATGATAGAAAATATTGTATATATATAATTATTTTATACAGTTGTGTTTAAACTATGATGTGCTTATATACACCAAAATATTAATAAATATATTTAAGGAATTGTTTTTAAATAAGTTTGATTATTGTTAAATATATATTATTCTCTTTATCAAAAGTATCTTTAATTTAAAAAATAAAAATTTAAGAAAAATGATAGAATCATATTAATATTCGTATTTTCTTGATAAATCATTTCCCTGTATACATAAAAAAAAAAATAGATATATAGATATGTATGTATAGATATAGATAATGATGATGAAAATGTATAGAAAACTTGCTGTTGTGGTAATGTGAAGTTTCAACTGTCATTGAAAGAAAATAAATTAAAGGGTTTTAGTTAGGAGATTATATAGATATATAGATGTGTATGTATAGATATAGATGTGTAATGGGGAAAAAGATGACATGAGTGTTGTAATAGGGTATGACAAGCTACGGAGGCAGGGGCGTCGGACATGTAGGTAAGATAGGGGGTTTTCATTAACATGAGATTAAATATAGGTATAGAGTAGATGCTTGAAGAATATTATTTCTATATTAAATTGTTTTTTTTTTCTTTTATAATATTTTAAGATAAAAATTTGACAAAGTTGGAGAGGGTTTTAGTGTCAAGTTCTAAGTTCAAGTTTTGTAGTGGTTTTTTTGGGCCCTCATGGTCTCATGTGGTCGTGTTAGAGTTGCTTGGCATGTGCATTATGTTCTCAAATGGCCTCTGCTTTTCTTTTGAAATTTGTCTTTCGTAATTCTTTTGGAAACATTGTGTTTCCATTTAGGTGTCGAGGTATTATCGTCGTCTTCATTTGTCTTTTTGGTTAAGTTGGTTGTGGGTTTGGCCTTGATAATGGAAACTCGTCTATGTTGCCATCATCAGATATCTTTAGAACAAGTGTACCCAAGTATCGGAACTTGCTTATGATAACCTAGAAATACAAACCCATTAAACTAATTATAATATTCAATAATTGTTTTGCTAAAAAGACTCTTCCTAGTCCCCTTACTCTTCCTCTAAAATTTCCACTACCTAGGCCTCTAATGTCCTCCGTTCCTCGTGATCTGTCATGTCGTGATAACTTTCAAGGCTTGTTCATCTTCTTCTTTGCCTTGCATCCTATGTCCGTGGACGAGTAAACACCCATGTAGCTCGTTAATGCCCAAGGTGTTTAAATCATGTGATTCTTCTATCGAGCATATAACATAGTTGAACCTGGACGTCATTGACCTCAATATTTTCCCCACCACCAAATTTGGCTCCATTTGCTCACCATTGATCTTCATCTTGTTCACCACAGATATTGTTCTTGAGATGTAGTTTTCGACCTTTTCTCCCTCTTTCTCATGCTGAACCGTTCATACTCCCTTTTAAATGCTTGGAGTTGTGACTGTCTAACCTAACCTTTGTTGAGCCTTGATACTTCGGCGTCATTGCATCCAATATTTTTTTTATCTTCAAGTCCTTCAACTTCTGCTCATTAATCTACTCTTGGTTTTCCCCCGTTATAGGAACAATGTTCTGCACAAGATTTCAATACTCCTTGGATCGTACAAAGTGCTCCATTAGCTTCTCCCAATGTTAGCCCATCAAACATAGGAAATGACATTTTGTAATTATGGAAAAAATGTTGCGTGCAAAATAGCCTTTTTAAGAAAAAAATATCGAGTCACGTTTTTCTTATTAGGTTCGTGGACGGGATGATCAAATCCAACCCGACTAAAATGAATTTTGTAACCCTTTTTGGTTTGAAAAATTGGATGAGTATGGTGGAAATGATTAACAAGAATACTAACCCTTTTTAAAAATTTGCTAAAATGTTCTTCTGACCAGAGTTTCATTATAAGGCAAGATGTATTGCCAAGTATATGGATTAAACATTGTACTCCAACAGCTTGTAATCCTACTGAAAATGGAAATCGTGACTTGGATTTGGATGAAACACTTTGAAAAACTAAGACGTCGACTTGCAAAATAGTGAAGCGATAACATCTTGTACCTTAAGTAAGCCGATGGTGGGTGGATTGAAGAACTTGAACGGCTTCCCAAAAGGAAAAAAGAAACCGGGGACAGAGGATGACGAGACCGGAAAATCCATGAAGATAAACATCTTTTTTGGTGGTGGGTAAACAAGGTTGAAGAGACAGGGCATACCGGAGATGGTTAGGGAAGCCACCAGCAAAAAAAGGACCAGTGACAACGGAAAATGTCGGTTTGAGATGAAGAAAGAGAGCTTGAACCTCCTGATGTGAGAATTCTGAAATGTGAAGAAGTGAATATGGTACAAATCTGAGTTTCGTGACTGAGATGAGCGGAAAATTGATTTTGAAGATGAGTTGAAAACTATTGAAGAAAATGGAATGGGATCTATGAACTCGGACTGAAGGAAGGTGCTGAAGAAAGTTGCAGAATGGTGAATTTAACATTTTGAAACATAAAAATGAAATGTAGATATCCCACCTGACCGGAGCACCGGCATTATGCCAAAACCGTCACCGGATTCCCAAGTTAGAAGGTTTTAAATGGACTTGGCAACTTGGGCTTGTTGCCAATGACTCGTTACGTATCCAAACACGCAATTATTTCCCGCGTACAACTTGTCTTTCACACCAAAACATGGCGTTCTATTTTATGCGATTTACGCAAACACTTCATTTCACATAAACCATTCATGACACATCCCCTGTTGTCGAACAAGTTGCGCACCAAAGTTATAAATCTATTCAAAGAAATACCACCAAAAGCAAACCATTTACACTGATATTTCTTGCATTATATAAATAAAGGAGCCAAGCCTTAAAGCCAGTCAAATTTAAGCTCATAACCGATTACGGCGGAAACAGTAAAACTAACCAAGCCTTAGTAACAGGCCTGATCCGAACCAGTTACTCTATTCAACATTTATTTAACATCTTTCATTAAAAAAACCAGATCCTGCTCCTAAAATCCTCCTATTACTTGTTCCTACATATTCTAATAGACCAATGGACCCATATAAATTCCAAAAGAAAAAAGACGATAACTTACTGCAAGAATTACTATATACACTAAAGCTTATTTGGTCACATCGACCAGTCTGAGCATTCACTTGGCTAACCGGCTTCTCCGAGCAGCTTCTTGGATACGTCGATCATGATCTTTAAGCATCTGATCTACGTTTGATGAAGCCAGTGGGCCCGAGAACTGGATCTTGTTTCCCTTGTATCCGTCACCATCCTTATAGAAAGAAAAAAAACATTAGTATTGTTTGTTTGTTCTGTAACATTTTTTGATGGTTCGAGTAGAAGACTGACCATATTAGTAGCTCTCCCACTTCCAATCCGGCAAGGACCGGCCATATTTTGGGGAAGATTATTCCGGTGACGCATAAATTCTTGGGCTGATTCCGATAGCTTACCCGATTGATAATTTGTTGGTTGGGCGGTTCTGTTTTTCGTGGGCCCAGCACCTGCCACTAATGGCCCTGAATAAGATCCCCTCATTGGAGGAGAACGTTTCACATTATCTTTTGAAGCATTCGAGATTGTAGGTTGCTCATTAATACGTGCAGCTTGCACTGAACGTCTTTCTTTTGGTTCCTTGTTTTCTCCTTTCCCTGCTGCTACCCTTTGTCTACAAGAATCAACAAATTCGATTAATCAAAGTTCAACTCGAGTAATCAAGAACAACATACACATTATGAAATGATTTTCATATGTGCAAAATACCGTTTCGCTTCATCGTCTCTCATTTTCGCATCAATTTCTTTGCTGGGAGGATATTGTGGCAAACTTGAAGGATCACATGCATGCGGTTCAGTTGTAAAGAACTGCAAGGAAAATAAAATGTTACGAAACTCAGCTGACCACATAAAGTTGTCTATTGCAGGGCTAAATTTTACACAATGTTCAATATTCGGAAACAAGAGTTACCTCACTCTTGAGAGCACGAGCTGCAGTTCCTCTTTGTTGAGGATCTATTGCGAGTAAGGTCTCCATAAGCCCTATAGCAGCTGAAGGAAAATCTTTAAAGGCTTCTACAATTCGTCGTTTATAAGGCTGGGCCGGTTTGAACACCGTCGAGTGAGGCAACTTTGATTTCATCCAATAATTATCAGATGGTGAACCACAAAGCTTAAAAATTCTATGCATTTGCTCAACCTACAAAATACAGTTTCAAACTTAAACGATAAAACCGACATAGATTGACAAAAACATCAAAGTGAGCACCATTTATTTAAGGGCTTTAGACTATTGGCAAAGACCACAGTCCCAAATAGACTCAATATTAGTGTATATACCGAAATAACCCTATTTCCGCAACAACATTTTGCCGAACATTCGATTTCCGCAGAAGAGTTTTAGAACAGGTTTTGGCCTTCCATTGCTTTCTTTTTTGGCTTTCAGCTAAACAGAAAATTACACACAATTTTTACTTTTTTGAGGAAATTTGTACTTTTTTCTAGAAAGATTGAACATTTTTCAGGTCAGCTGTATTTTTTTAGTTTGCAAAATTACTGGCTATTTAAGTATCAATTTTTAAGCGTGGGTCATTTGGGTAGATAACCCTATTGACCATTGTAATAAAATAAATATAAAAAACCTTTAATGTACGTAGGCAATAATCGGAAAATGGGTTGCTATAATACCTCCGTTCGACCAGGCATGATAGGTTTGCCGGCATACAATTCTCCTAGAATGCATCCAGCACTCCATAAATCGACAGAAACTCCATAACGAGTTGCACCAAGTAGTAGTTCTGGTGGTCGATACCAGAGAGTCACAACTCGGCTGGTCAACGGCACGGTTTGATTTGAACTAAAGAAATTTGCCAGCCCAAAATCGGCAATTTTTAAGATTCCATTATTGTCAATCAAAAGATTTGACCCCTTTATGTCGCGGTGTAGAACACCATGACTATGACAATGATCAAGTCCACTTAGAAGTTGTTTCATGTAACATTTGACCTGTAAAATAAATGAAAATAATATAATATTATATGAGGTTTAGCGATGTTTTTGGGTACCTCTTATGTCTGACTCAATCAAACGTTTTAAGAGCTTTGCGTTTTGTTTGTTTTTCTCATACAGAGGTAAAAACCTTACTCTACCCTGAATGAATCAGATTTAGTTTTACATCGTCTTTTTCCCTTCTCTTTTATGCGACCCAAGTAAACAAATTTCATAAACTGTTGAATCTTTTTTATATTTATTATCCGTTCAAAACAATGTAAAAAACGTACACGTAATAAAACGTTTAAAAAAACAGCCAATTATGATTCAAATTTAGACGACCACATTTACTTATCCATATTTGGTATTCAGATTCAGACACAAAACCGTGACATTTTAAATATATAATCAATATGTTGGAGATACCTGTGGTTCTGTGAACTTGACCCCAGGTAGCGTTACAAGTCCAGTTAGATCATGTTCCATATATTCAAACACTAGATAAATGCTGCATGAAGTACGTGAAGTAATTAATCCTTCAAGTTTAATTATATTTGGATGATCAAGCCTTCGCAAGATAACGATTTCCCTTGCCATAAAAATAACGCTCTCTAAATCTTTATTATCAAATCGAACTCTTTTCAAAGCAACAATCTTGTTGTTAATGAGATCACGAGCCTTGTATACATTGCTATATGTTCCTTGCCCAATCTGTAAGAATTGAAAGCTATAAATACATAAAAATAAAAAACCACCGTGTTTGTAAGCAAATTCAAAACTATAATGATTCGTGTTAGACAGCTACGAAATGTGTTTAATAAATAAGAGACCTACGTTTTCAAGCATTATAAGTTACTTATTTGTTATGTGTAATTAACTTAATCAACAATCACGTTTCTAAGAATATGAGGTAATATATTTTGACCGCGCGTGATTTAATCAGAAGATGCTAGTGTCCTAGCCGATTAAATTGGTGTTCGTCATAGACTTCAAATTTTGTCGGAATTTAACAGAACAAGGTTGTCCCCCGTCTTTTCACAGATAAAACAGCTTATTGAAACTAACTATTAAAACTAATCACGTATTTGAGCTATCAAAACAGAATGCAATATAAAAATCAATAATGAGGATACCTTATCCAATTTCTCAAACGAATCTGCTTTACGAGGCAACCATCCATTAATCGCTTCACCAGCTACCTCAGTAAGCCAAGAAGGCCAACCCGCAACAACCTGTTCACCTTCAATACCTTTCGGAATATTCCTAATACTCAAACTACTATCAAAAACAGCTCCAGGCCCATCTCTCTTTTTCTCAAAATGATCATCCCGAACCCGCCTAGAAGAATTCAATCTCTTATCTAACGACCCTGTTCGAACCTCACTTCTATTCCTCACCCTAAAACTCTCCTCCCTTTTCGACTGCGAAACACGCGATTCAGTCGATAATTTACTACTAGACCTCCTCTCCCATGGACTCCCACCAGATGGCTTCACACATATCCCACCCATCAATCACCCAATTTCTCGACACGAAAAAATACTAAAATTAAACCAAATCAAACTAACACATAAATTCACAAATATGAATTGAATAAATAATTAATAATAGTTTTCAATCTTAATTTAGGGTTTGACCGGAAAAGGTGAAATTACGATCTTAGCCCTGAGCTTGTTCTAAAAATTGAACGAAATTATAAATTATACAGAGAATAGATAGATAGATATAGAAAACGATATACAATAGATACAAAAAAGTAATTGCCGGCTGGATTCGGTTGAATTGAATTAATAATTTTTGGGGGAATTAAGAAAATGAAAACAGAAAGAAATGAAACCCTAACAGAGGATGTTGTTAGTGTTTGTGTTGTGTCTGTGTCTGTGTGTGGAATCAATTATGGGTGTTTGTTGGTTTTGGAAATTAAGATTACTTTCTTGGCATGTCAAAAGAATCTACTCTTGCCCATTTAATAAAACTAAAACATTATTACATTGTGTTTTGTAATATTCTTTGAGAATGTTTAGTTAAAACACCTTACAAATTTACACTTATTTATTTATTTTTAGTATAACTTTATAAGTCTAATATTTTATGGAGTTTTATACTGACACAGATCAAACTTGAGCTCGAGTCTTACTAAGACTCGGGTCTATCCATTTGCAACCAATTAAATTTCATACTAGTAAATTTGTGTAAAATAGCAATAACAAGTCAAAAACGTAAGGCGTGTTTGGTTTGGAATAAAAAAAAACGGATATAAGTGTGAATACAAGAATACGTTTTCAAACTCTTCATTTTAAATGGGTATTAAATATGCATGTATATGCTGGTTTGATTTCAATTGACCCACTACACATCCATTAACCAAACTATTTTAACATAAATCAACTCCATTAATTTATTTTCATATCTTCAAACCAAATATATCATTAAATAAAACCTTAAATAAAACGAGAGTAAGTGAAGTTTAGTGGTTCAAGTGGGGGACCCAAACATAGTTTCTCACCTTATGCAACTATAATCTAATATAGAATATAGATATATATCTAGTTAGATTGTTAAATAACATGCAGCGAAAACAAGTTAAAATCAAATATATAAACAATATTAACTAAGTAAATAATTATACATTTGTTGTTGATTTACCTTGTTTCGGATTTATAATGAAATCCTACTATACGTTTGTTCACGACACCTTCTTTAGCAACATACTTGTATGATAGTACATGTTTATGTTTCCTACAACTCTTGTCTAGCTCCACATAGCTTGAATGCTTAAACCAAATACTGGAAACTCACCTCAAAGGTATTCGTGGACCCTTGTATTCGAACCAAACTAACTGAAACCCACTTTGGGTTGTTTGGTCGATCGATAGCCAAGGGGAAGTAGGAAATCGATTTGTGATGATCCCCTAAATCGATTATGGTGTAGGAAAAATAAGGAACTTGGTGTTCCTTATATAGCTAAGCAATGTCTTCGAGAACAAGTTGTATTGGAATTAGAAAACAACCATAATTACATAATACATCCTCCTCTTTATTAATTATTACAATTAACTATTAATTAATATTTAATATTTAATAAACGGATAGTCGTGTCTAAAAGTCAATGTGCGCAACCTCGTAGGCTCACATATTTATAGGCACACATTTTATTTGACGTGTTCAAATACCAACAGCTCCCACTTTGAACATGTCTCAATAAATGTGATAACATTGGTTAGCAACACGAGCAATGCTCCTATAAATACACGAGTGAAGTTTCCAAAAGTCACTGTGAGTCTATGTTTGAGTTTATTATCCTTTTTTTTACAGATACTCTACTTAAATATGGATATGGATCTAAGTCATTCCCTCTTTTAACTTTATGTTTCTCATTTCGCAAATTACTTAAGATTGCCAAATTAAATCGAGACACATCTAGATTAATTCGGGTATGGCCAAAAATACATCTTCAAGTATTCATGAGTGGCCAGTAGTATCAAACTTCAGTTGCAAGCTGAAGGAACAAATCTTATCTTGAATACAAGTGCTAGCCATGTATTTTGTTACATTACCAAAAATATTCTTTTTACTATCTTTATTCAGTATAGGTAGAACTATAATCAAATAATGTACTCCATACATGTGTAACTTCTTGCATCTCAAGTCTAAAGACAAATAAACCAATCATTTATGAATTATACTTAATGACTAAGATCCAATATAATTTATTGATGGGATAATCCAATATAATTTATTGATGGGATAATCCAATATGCCTCTTGTGGATACTATGTGAGTTGGTGAGTCCAGCTGACCAAACACTCAGATATAGTCTTAGTTTAATTACATTTCCATATAATTAATCGACAGCGGATATTTAGAATAATAATATATGCTAAAAATATTATTAAAGGATTAAAACATGACAAATATGATTCAATTAATATAATAAATGAAAAGACTCATATATCAAATATTTATTTCATTTAATTAATAAATTGTCTATTACATCCATTATCCAAATACTAAACACAGATCTACATGTGATTACTAGCTAAACGAAGTCCTATACCCTCAACATGGTGAGTTGGCTTCGCTTTTGACAAAGCCTTCGTAACGGGATCAGCTAGATTATCATCTGCGTGAACTTTGAGTAAATTGAGTTCACCTTGTTCGATTTGCTCACGAACATAGTGATATCTTCGATGGTAGTGTCTGGATCCTTTCTAAACGCCAGGTTCATTGGCTATGATAATTGCTCCAGAATTGTAGCAATACATATCCATTGGAGATTTATTTGTGGGAACCACGTCAAGTCCAGAAATAAACTTTCGTATCCAAATAGATTCCATGGCAGCTTCAGAAGATGCAATGTACTCGGATTCTGTTGCAGACATGGTTGTAGTGAATTGTTTCTTGCTCTTCCAAACTACTGCTCCTCCATTTAAGGTGAACACGTATCCGATTTGCGATTTCGTGTCATCACGGTCAGTCTGAAATCCGACGTCACAATATCCAATAACTCTTAGATCAGCCTCAGGATTTCCACCATAAACAAGAACCATATCTTTCTACTTAAGTATATTCTTGACAACAATCCAATGGTTTTCACCAGGATTCCGTTGGTGTCTACTAACAATGTTCTGTGTGAAAGCTACATCAGGCCTAGTGCATCTGACCGCATACATAATAGATACTACTGTCGAAGAATAAGGTATCCTTTGCATGCGCTCCACCTCTTGAGGTGTAGAAGCACCTTGCGTGATACTTAAGTCAAGTCTTTCTTGCATTGGCACTATTCCACGCTTGGAATTTTCCATATTAAATCGCTTTAATACTTTGTCAATGTAAGCCCTTTGACTTAGTTTGATTAACCGTTTTTGTGTATCTCTTGAGATCTTGATTCCAAGAATAAAAGTTGCTTCTCCTAAATCTTTCATGGGGAAACACTTTCCAAGATAAGATTTAACATCTTGTAACATTGGAATGTGATTTCCCATAATCAATATGTCGTCTACATATAAGATTAGGAAAGTAACATTACTCCCACTGGCTTTTTGATATACACATGGCTCATCGGGATTTTGAGTAAACCCAAATTTCTTGATTTCCTCATCAAATCGATTATTCCAACTTCGTGATGCTTGCTTAAGTCCATAAATGGATCTATTAAGTTTTCATACTTTGTTGGGATATAATGGATAAATAAAGCCTTCCGGTTGATTCATGTAGACGTCCTCGTCTAGATAACCCTTCAAAAAAGTTGTCTTGACATCCATTTGCCATATCTCATAGTCATAGAATGCTGCTATGACTAAGAGAATTCTAATAGCTCTTATGTCTACCAATGGGGAGGAGGTTTCCTCATAATCTATGTCATAGACTTGATTAAAGCCTTTTGCCACGAGAGAGCTTATAGATGTGTATATTTTCGTCCATGTCAGTCTTTATTTTAAAAAGCCATTTACAATCCACCGTCTTGGTATTTGGAGGACGATCAACCAAATCCCAAACGTCGTTGTCTTCCATGGAATGCATCTCCACATTCGCAGCCTTAAGCCATTTGTCATAGTCAGGCCCTGATAATGCAACTTTGAAATGTTCGAGGTTCACTAGGATCCCCTAATACATGATCCTCATTATCTAAAGCTACATTTAGGTTTAGCTTTTTAGGTGCACGTATTGTCCTTTCGGACTTACGAATTGGAGTAACATCAACTTGAGGTTGAGAATGAGGCATGACATGAGGCTCAATCGTTCCCCCCCCCCCCAGATTGATGTTCACCAATATGAGTAGAAGTTGATGCATATTCCTCTTGAATCTCATCAAGGTCTACAATCCTCCTACTGTTTCCTTTAACGATAAGCTTAACTCAGCATACCATGCAACTTTAACAGTATATTCGGTAGGATTATAGAAGTAGTAACCTATCGTTTCCTTTGGGTATCCTACAAAGATACACTTAATAGATCTTTGTTCGAGTTTTTCAGGCATATCACGCTTCACAATAGCCTCACAACCCCAGACCTTTAAGTAAGACTAGGGACTTTTCCGTACCATATTTCATATGGTGTCTTATCAACTTTCTTAGTTGGAACCATATTGAAAATGCGTACATCAGGCTCAAGAGCATAATCCCAAAAAGATAATGGTAGAGTAGTAAGGTTCATCATCGATCTAACCATGTCAAGAAAGGTTTGATTCCTTCTCTCTGATACGCCATTGTGTTGTGGGGTATAGGGAGGAGTAAGTTGTTGGACAATTCCACATGCTTGAGGATGTTCCTTAAACTCTTGGCTTAAGTACTCACCACCACGATCCGATCGAAGGATCTTGATGGTTTTGCCGAGTTGATTTTCTACATCGTTTTTGAACATTTTGAATGTCTCAAACACCTCATGATTATGTTTAAACAACTAAACATAACCATAACGGCTGAAATCATCCATAAATGTGACGAAATAGCTAGCACCTTTCTTTGACACATGTTTAAAGGGACCACATACATCAGTATGTATGATTCCTAAAAGATCGGCTGCCCTTTGCGTTTCATGCGGAAAGGTTTTCCTTGCCATTTTGCTCGTACATAAGATTCGCATTTATCAAATGAATCATCATTTGAATTTAATATCCCTTCACGTTGAAGCCTTTCAATGTGATGCTTGCCTATGTGTGCAAGACGACAATGACATATATAGGTTGAGTCCAAATTCGACTTAACTCGTTTAGTGCTAATTTTAAACATAGAATTATTATTTAAAGACGAATAGTCATGCAAATCTATTTCAAACATGCCATTAATAATAATTGCATTAAAATAATGAACATTATTTTTAGAAGCATAAATATCGAATTCAGTAAAACAATTAGTGAATCCATTATTCTTTAAAACTGAAACTAAAACAATTCCCCTAACAATAGTAGGTGCATAATGACAACTGTCTAAGACAATAACTATGTCGGAGGGTAAATGTAAGTCAAAACTTCCAATGGCTTCTACAGTTGCACGTATGCCATTGTCCACGTACAAGTATAGAGATACATTCTTCAGCTTCTTCTTTGCTCTAAATCCCTGTAAGGAATTACAAATATGGGTACCACACCCATTGTCATATACCCAAGTATTTATTTTAGAGAAAGAATATAATTCTATAGTGAAGATACCCAAAGGTCCGGCGTTGCACACTCGCTTCTTATCCTGCACCTCAGCTAGGTACTTAGGACAGTTCCTCTTCCAATGTCCCACCAAACCACAGTGGTGACATCCATTATCCTTAGCGGGATGCTCCTTTTTAGATGGAGGGCTACGCTTAGGTTTGGAAGCATAAACAACATTTTGTTTATTCTTACCATCATGTTATTTGCCCTTAGCTTACAGTTGTCTTTTCTTCTTATCAACCCTACCACTACTAACCGCTAGGAGCTGGTTGGTAGCCGATTTCTTAGGACTACTCTTTTCAAACTCTACGATCATCGCATGAAGTTCATTGAGAGTCTTATCCATACCATTCATATTTTAGTTTCGTATGAATTCATCAAAACCAGATGTAAGGAAATTTAGAACAATACTAACCGCAATAGGTTCATAGTAGGGGTAATTCATCCTTTTCCATTCGATCAAATTAGCTTTTCATGTTGAGAACGTGAGTCCCAACTGGCGTTCCATCAACATGTTTACACTGATGTAATTCTTAAATCAAGTCGCTCAGTTCAAGACCGGCTTGTTTCTCATGCAATGTGTGAAGCTCATTGATAATTTGATCATGCCATTTTAATTTAAGCTGCTTTTGAAGTACAGGGGTCATACCGCTTAGCATTAAGCATGCAACTTCATTATGACGTGCATGAACGACATCATAATTAGCCCATGCTTCTACACCATTAACAATAGTTGGCTCAGGAATCATCGGTGTAGTAAGGGTTGGTAATCGCTTCATCACTCGGAGAACAATTCTCTGCTGGCGAAACCAATCGTTAAAATTAGGTCCAGTAAGTTTTTCGCTTTT
Organism: Senecio squalidus; assembly: GCA_910822075.1. Taxonomy (NCBI): domain Eukaryota; kingdom Viridiplantae; phylum Streptophyta; class Magnoliopsida; order Asterales; family Asteraceae; genus Senecio; species Senecio squalidus. Next base: position 50,013,348 of record CAJVGC010000432.1, read on the forward strand.
CAACATTGTTTTGATTTCTGACATAATCGCGTTAGATTCAGGATTTTATGCCATTTCTACAAAACAGAAAGAAAGTTCTTTAAGACTTTCGATAAATAAATTCTTAAGAAAATTCAAAAACCCACGGTTTAACTTTCATTAAGCCTAGGATCCAAATGACATAACCACCTGTTTCATCAGTTGATCTGCTAGGAACAAATTTTACTCAAATGGTAAGTGACGCTCAATAATTGCATTTATCGATGCAATTCCTAGAAATGAGACTTAACGTCAATTAACGATCAAGAATCGATATGGTGATCATGACATTAATCACGTTTCGTCCCATATTATTGCCTCGTCGTTAAGGTCTCACCACTTAACTCGATTTAAGTCGTCCAACTGAAGACTGCAGATAGTCCACCACCGTCTCACGATGAGTGGTAATCCACCTTGGGAACTCTTTACCTACGTCTCACGTAGAAGTAACGAGCAAGTACAAGTTTGTATTGGAAACATGGATGACAATTAACTTAATTCCATGGGTGAGAAAATATTTTATGTACGGAGAAGCATGCATACAACTTCGTACATAATTTGTATTTTTAAAAGTTAAAACCATTTTCGGTACATTTATAATAATTTTACGTTCGACAAGATGTCTAATTCCTATACACCACGTGTATTAATTAAATGTAAAATCGTTATTATAAAACCCTTTCGGTAGCTCTATTCGAATACGACCAGGTAAGAACGGTGAGGGTGGTCAGCGCGAAGCAAATTAAAAACCAGCCTCATTAAGGGTTAAATACACACAACCGTTCTTTCCTAGACATCGCTTCTTATAGTATATATCTAATCAGATTGTCAAACAACATGCAGCGGAAGTAAGTTAGAATCAAACCCATAAACGATATTAACTAAGTAAATAATTGTATCTTTGTTGTTGATTTACCTCGTTTAGAATTTATAATGAAATCCTACTATAGGCTTGTACACAACACCTTATTTAGCAACAGACTTGTATGATAGTACATGTTTATGTTTCCTACAACTCTTGTCTAGCTCCACGTAGCTTCATTGCTTAAACCAAATACTGGAAACTCACCTCAAAGGTATTCGTGAACCCTTGTATTCGAACCAAACTAACCGAAACCCACTTAGGGTTGTTTGGAAGATCGATAGCCAAGGGGAAGTAGGAAATCGATTTGTGGTGATCTCCAAAATCGATTATGGTGTAGGAAAAATAAGGAATTTGGAGAAAAAGTTGTATTGGAAATAGGAAACAACTATAATTTGATAATAAATCCTCCTATTTATTAATTATTACAATTAACTATTAATTAAGAATTAATATTTAATAAATGTATAGTCGTGTCTAAATATCAATGTGTGCAACCCCTTAAGCTCACATATTTATAGACACACATTTTAGTGTTCAAATAGCAACAAACTAAGCAATGTTTGTTCATCTACTTTGACTTCCTATTACACGTGTTTGACTCACCAACCAGACAAGAATTTAGAAAGTAAACTAGAGTTCATGAGTTATTGATTCAACCCGACTAAAATCAAGTATGTCATATGAAAATTTAAATATATTAAAAGCATGTGGGAGTTGTTCAGATTATAAGTAGTAAGTAGTTATGATTTGTTTTGAGAAAAGGAGGTCGAGGCCGAATAATTTCATTCCAAATCATTCCTCACAATTGAGGTAATGTATTCAGGAAAGTTTACATCCCATACAAAATTTGCGATAGAATTAAAAGCAACATTTGCAACTCGATGTGCAACGTGATTACATATACGAAGAATCCAAGAGATATGCAAATTAAGTTGGGGTGCCAAAGCTTTTATGTCACCAACAGTTGCAGCAAGGGCCCAAGGAGGGACATTTTCGGTCCGAGCTAAAGAGATAGAAAGTTGTGAATCAGACTCGATTGTAGCACCGACCCATCCATTTGCAATGGCAAGATAACAAGCACTTCGCAAAGCTATTAACTCCATAGCTAAATATGAGGGAGCATGCCATGTTTCTCCAACGCATACTAATAAAGACCTTCATAATTCCGAACAACAATACCGATATAACCTTGGTTTAGTTTAAAAGCACCATCACAATTGAGCTTCACATAGTTAGAAGTGGGGGGGGGGGGGGGGATCCACTTAGGTGAACTCTCTTGAGAGGAACCATAAGAAACCACTGAAGAAGAATCTGAAAGGGTGAGTGAATGGTAACAGTTTCATGTTCCAAGATGTTGGATGTCAAAATTACTTGAACTAGGGAAGGCTGAGTATGTTCAAAGAAAAACTTGTTTCTAGATTTCCAAATGTTCCGTGAAGTGATGGCAATGGAGCTTAGTAAATTCATGGATTTCCACTTCGGTTGGGCTAGTTCTAAGATCTTTGATATATGGGATGTAATACTACCTGAGTAATTTTTAACATGAAGCCCATACTTCGAACCAAACCACACCGCCTTTGTCCAAGGACATTCAAACAATAAATGTTCAATAGTTTCGACCTCAGAATTACAAATTTGGCAAACAGGAGATGGTCATCAATTCCGTCAAAATAGATTTTCCTTAGTAGCTAGAGCATTAGAGCATACCCTCCACCAAAAGTTTTTTTTTATTTTAGGTATGACGTTAATGTTCCAGACTTTTCTCCAGAATGCTTGATTTGGAGATGACGAAGATGTTGTGGTTTCTTGGGTCGAAAAATTCAGCCACTTTATTGCTTGACGATAACCAGATTTAACGATATAGTTCCCTTTTGCTTCATAGGGCCATATAATTTTATCAAGGATATTTGCGAGAGAAATAGGAATTTCAGAAATAATTTTCGCCTCCTCATTCGATATGTGGGCCTTAAGCTTTGATATATCCCAGTAACCACTTGAAATGAAATCTGAAACACGTGAATAATTGTTAAAAGGACCGCGAGGCGTGCGAATATAAAAATCCTCTCGGTAAAGAATCCATTTTTGCGTCCAAAATGAAATATTTAATCCATTTTCCACTTGCTAACGAATACCCTGGAGCGCAGAAGATGACGTCCTTGTACCAAACTTTGCCATAGCAGGTAGTTATGATAAACTATAATAATTTATGAGAAATGATTAATCCTCCTAAAGGATTAGCCTAATAATCCTCCTAACCATAAAAAACTAACACTTAACATTATCTTAAACAAATTGATAATTATTATTTTAACTTTTATATTAATTCCAATTTTACCCTTTATAAATATTTAAATAACCTTTAAACCATATCTATCCAATTTTTAGAATATAAAATTGACTTTTGAGTATTGACTATTTGGCGCCGCCGTAGAAGCTTTCAAATCCTCCGCTCCAATTTCATGGCGATCTGTACGTTTCATTCTATCTCACTTCATCTCTTTCTCTCTCTAACAGAATACATATAATTGATTAATTCATGCAGACTGGTAAGTTTCAACAAACAATCACATCAAGCTTCGAAAAAACCGGAAAAACACTACATTCCGGCAACCAATCAACCGTCAGAATCCATCCAGAGTTCGTAAAGACGGATATAGTATTCGAACTGTTGAACACTTGCTTTCGGCTTTAGAAGGAACCGGTGTCGATAATTGTCGAATCGAGATCATAAATAGTAGTAATAATAATAATAAGAATGACACATCAGCGGAGGTAAATGTTATTTAAATATTTATAAAGGGTAAAATTGGAATTAAAATAAAAGTTAAAATAATAATTATCAATTTGTTTAAGATAATACCAAGTGTTAGTTTTTTATGGTTAGGAGGATTATTAGGCTAATCATTTAGGAGGATTAATCATTTCTCATAATGATATATATAGGAATAGTAAATTTGACAAAAACCAAACAATATTATAGGTGTTTGAAAGAGTCAAAATCAAGTTTAAAACGCTTTCGTACAAACTAGTACTAGATAGAGCCCTATTAAAAACTGATTACCAAAACACCTCTTAGTTTACAAGAAAGTTGACTCTGTTAACTATGCTAGGCATAGTGTTGCAAGAAATTCAAAGGCGAAGTTTACTTCTTGTTTTAACTTTCTTCATAGTTGATCATGTTTTTTATAAATTGTTCAAACCTGACCTTTTTATCTTTTTCTTTTTTCTATAATTAATCAATTTACTTATACACAAACTCATTTTACCAATGATTTTCTAGAGCGAACTTGGCAATCACCATCTATTGAATCCTCTGGGTTTATCATATGAACATCTCCATCTATGTCTTGTAAAATATTGGCGGAATCTGCCTTACCTTTCTTTATCTATAAAAAGTTATTACATGGATAATATAATTATATACATTTTTCAAATATACAAAATAATTTCATAAATAAGCAAATAACATGGATTTTTTTTCCTATCGCACTATCAACATTGACTCGATGGCTTTTTAGTGGGTCTTTGTGTTTACTTATTTGAATGAGCTTGTGGCTGCTATACTAGAAATGCCCATACCAAGTCGATAAACATTTTCTATTTTATTCTCTTTTTTTCGTTCTTCTATAATCTCATCAAATAAGCATACACTAAAAATATCCAAGATGAAACATCCCCTCAGGTAATTTCGTATTGGTCTAACCCCTTAGTTATGTATATTGGATCTATTTATGCCGAGGATTCATGATAAGACTTGAAATATCTAAACTTCAAGAGTCAAACATTCGTTTTGGTCCATAAAAAGTTATAGATTAAATTATTTAAAACGACATTAAATGTTTAATTGAATAATGATTTCCGATAAAAAAAAAACTACTTTTACTTTTTCCAATTACTGATAATCTATAAGGTGGGAACACCTAAGAGTCCATTTGGTTCGAATAATGTTTTTAAAATAAATTTGAATGTGTCAAAGAAATTAAAATTTGAATTGATAAAAAATTGCCCTGTTTTGTTGATATAATTTAATGGAATTCAGTTTTTAATTTTTACATATAATTTAGTTCGATTTGTAAATATTTAAAATTAATTGAAATTTTTATAACATATGTATGGTGAAAAACTTATAAGAGCTTAATCTATATTTTTGGTTGGTCGACATTTTTTGTAAAACTTATTTATAATAAATATAGATTTCTAAAAATCAAGTTGCTTCAAGTAGCTTGTAAAAGTATATTGAGATTATAATACAATTAAATTTATCTTTCTTAGTTATTATGTACTATCATTTTACATTTTTAACCTAGAACTTCAAATACATTGCCGAACACATCTACGGAAAAAGTTGTCGGTTATATTAAAATGGTGCAAAGTTTCGTTTCAAAGAAGTTTCAGTAAACTGGTTTGAATTCCATGAAATTAGGAATTCCGAATTCCACAAACGGAAGAAATTTGATGGAATTTTGACAGATTCCAATTCCTTCAGTTATCCAACCAAATTGGATGCAACAAAAATTCAGATTTCCAATTCCTTCTTATTTCATTAGATTTTGCGAACCAAACGGGACCTAACTACATTCGTAGATTGTTCATTAATACTTGTCCTATGAATCTTATTAGACAATATACTTCGTTTAGTATTAGCCCATTTGTAATGCGCAACGGGCCTATAGTCCTTAGGGTTTTAGCATAGCCATCTCTATTTATAGAGTTGCGGTTTTCCTTTGTAATCAACAAACCATTAATAAAATACCAATCTTTATGGTATCAGGGCGGGTTAAAATAACCTGACTCCTCCTATCTAATCTTTGTCTTCGTTTCTAACTATCACAATTACTTGATTTCTAATTCGAATTTCAAAACACCGAATATATCAAAACGTTCGAAATTCAAAACCGAGCAAAACCCAACAAAAATCAGTCTCATCCGACTCCTTACGTGCCTCCACGCGTCGTCCAAAGCCGCTGCGTAAAGTTTCTGAAATCTCAAATCTACCTCTTTTCCGGCTAGTTGTAATACACCGCCACCACCATCTTGTTCGTCGTGAAAATCCGACCAAGACTGGAAAATTTCATCATCAACGGACACCGATTGCCGCCAAGTCGTCGCCACCGAGTCACGCTCCAGACGCCGAGTCAACTTAGTCTGTGACATCATCCCGACGTCAGCCCTACTTCTGCTGACGTCGTCATTTGTAGCTGCCGATATCATCAGTTTTGTCTCGTAGTGAAAAAAGAGAAAAAAAGTCTTTTCGAGATCGTAGAAGGTTCATGGATACTGGAGCCACTTCTCACCTTTCTTCTGATAAAGGTAATCTTCAAACCATTTTATTTTATCACTAATCAGTCCGTAATTGTCGGTAATGGATCTTGTATTCTTGTTACTCAAATGGGCTACATTAATTACTTAGCCCTTACTGTCCTCTGCACCTCAAAAATGTTCTCGTTACCCCGAATATAATTAAAAACTTAATCTTTGTGCGTCAATTTACAAATGATAATAAATGCTCGATTGAATTTGATCTATATGGATTTTCTATAAAAGATCTGAAAACTCGGAAACTCCTCATTCGATGTGACAGTTATAGTGACTTATATCAGTATCCACTCACATTACTTCTTCTTGTGTCCTTATTTCTCAAAGTCACTCTCTCTGGCATCAACGTCTAGGTCACCGAGGTAAGAATTTTATGAGATCCCTTATGTTAAATAATCTCATTTCATGTCATAAAGATAAAAAAATCTATCGTTATGTCGTTCTTGCCAACTTGGTAAACAAATTAAACTTCCATTTTATCGTTCTGGGTCTGTAATTGAATCCCCCTTCGATATTATTCATTCTGACATTCGGACCTCTCTGATACCTAGCATTAGCGACATTAAATACTATGTTTTGTTTCTCGGTCATTTCTCTCACTTTCTCCGGGTTTAACCTCTTCACAGAAAATCATACGCATTCTCAAAATTCTCACACTTTCTCGCATATTTAAACACTCAATTTAAATGAGAAATCAAAGCTTTTCAGTGTGATCATGGTGGGTAATTTGACAACAAATCCATGCATGATCTCTTCACCACCAATGGCATTCAGTTTCGATTTTCTTGTCCGCGTACGTCTTAAAAAAATGGCAAGTCAGAACGCATGATTCATACCATTAACAATGTTGTACGAACACTTCTCTTTCGGGCCCATCTTCCACCTGAATATTGAGCCGGAGCTTTACATATGGTCGTTCACCTTTTAAACATCATTCCCTGTACCCCTATCCAATATGAAATGCCTTCACCAAATTATTTCACAAATAGAGAAAATATACTCATCTTCGTCCATTTGGATGTCTTTGTTATCCATACGCTTTCCCCCCACATAAACTCGCTCCCCGAACCACACCATGCATATTTCTTGGATACCCTCTCAACCACCGTGGATATCGATGCCTTGATCTCAACACCAAGGAAATCATCATCTCCCGACATGTCATCGTTGACCAGTCATCTTTCCCCTTTGCTTCTTTCTCTCCTACAAAAGCTCCCTCCTATGAATTCTTAGACACATCTTGTGATATTTCCCCAATTGCTCGTAGTCTTCTCGAGTCACGTCCTTCCCCTGATCCCACAACGGGGGCAACCCCAAATAAAATTAAACCACCACCTCCACCATCTCCACCACAACCATCTCCACATCCAACATCTCCATATTTACCATCCCCATCATCTCCTATATCCCCACAACCATCCTCTTCCAACACACCCATATCTTCGCACCCCAGTGACAGTCGACTGATCATGACACATCTCCATCTAGTATAGCCTCATCTTCTCCCGACACACCTCCACCATCCCCTACTCACCCCATGATCACTCAAGCTCAACATGGTATTCACAAACCTGTGCGTAGATTTAACCTTCACACCACTACATCTACACCTATTATTCCACGATCTTACATTCATGATTTACAAGATCCACATTGGGGTGCCACTATGCGACATGAATATAGTGCTTTAATTAAAAATGGGACTTGGGATCTTGTTCCTCGACCATCTCGGGTCAATGGGGTCACTTCCATGTGGTTATATAAGCTTAGATTGCGCGCAGATGGCTCTCATGATCGATATAAAGCTCGGCTTGTAGCTAATGGGAAAAGTCAACAACCTGGCATTTATTGTGAGGAGACCTTTAGTCCGGTTGTAAAGTCGGCCACCATACGCACTTTTCTTAGTTTGGGTATCTCTCGATCTTGGCCTATTAACCAGTTGGATGTTCATAATGCTTTTCTACATGGCACTTTAGAAGAAACAGTATATATGTATCCGCCCCCTGGTTTTGTGGATCCAAATCATCCAGATTATGTCCGCCTCTTGCGGAAATCTCTATATGGACTTAAATAGGCGCCTTGGGCGTGGTATGAGCGGTTTGCGACATATGTCTCTAAAATCGGGTTTTGTCAGAGCAAATATGATTCCTCGCTATTTGTTTATCGCAATGGATTTGATATGGCTTATTTGTTATTATATGTTAATGACATTGTACTCACAGGCTCATTTGATAGTCTCGTATGACGCATCATTACTTCTCTCAACACAGAGTTTGCCATGACAAATTGTGGGGCTTTACACTACTTCCTGGGCATTTCAGTTCATCGAACCAAGACAAGCATGTTCTTATCTCAGCAGAAGTATGCCAATGATATACTTGATAGAGCTCATATGTCCAACTGCTATCTGTACAATAATCCTGTTGACACTGGCTCTAAGCCTGGACCTAACGGTCCACCTGTGCAGATGCTTCATTATATCGCAGTCTTGCGAGGGCTCTTTCGTACCTCACTTTTACTCGTCCAGAGATCTCCTACGCAGTTCAACAAGTATGTTTATATATGCATGATCCCCGAGAGCCTCATTACAATTCTCTCAAGCGCATACTCCGGTATATTCAAGGTACTTTAGCCCATGGTTTACAACTTTATGCCTCATCGACCCTCGGTCTCACTGCTTATTTTGATGCTGACTTGGGTGGATGTCCAGATTATCGCAGATCGACATCAGGTTATTGTGTATTTTTGGGAGACAACTTGGTTTTCTGGTCTTCTAAACGCCAATATACCATTACATGTTCTAGTACGGAAGTGGATTATTGTGGGGTTTCAAATGCAGTAGCTGAGACGAGTTGGCTTCGTAATCTTCTACTTGAGCTTCATTGCCCACAAAATTGAGCCACCATAGTCTACCGTGATAATATTAGTGCGGTCTACCTTTCCAAGAACCCAGTTCAACATCAACGAACAAAACACATCGAGATTGACATTCATTTTGTTCGGGGAGAAAGTTGATATGGGTCATGTTCGCGTTCTTCATGTGCCTTCCAGCTCTCGGTATGCAGACATCTTCACCAAGGGGCTTCCTTCGGTACTTTTCAATGATTTTGGTCCAATTTGAGTGTTCGTTCTTCTACCGCTCAAACTACGGGGACATATTAGGCAATATAGTTCATTTAGTATTAGCCCATTTGTAATGCCCAATGGGTATGTAGTCACTAGAGTTTTAGTATACCTATCTCTATTTATAGAGTTGCGGTTTTTCTTTGTAATCAACAAAGCATGAATAAAATACCAATCTTTAAATCTATAATACTATCATTTCTTTTATGAGATTTGGTATAAGCAATGTCGTATGTATAATTAGGTGGTCAATAAAATAGTTTGAATATTATCAGAAAATAATATGTCTACTGACGCCTATATACATAATCTATTATATGCAAAGACACTTTTAACTTAAAACAAAAGCAACGCAACTGATAAGTTACAATAGTAGAAGTATAACAATCTCCAATAGATATCAAATGAAAATTCAAATGATAAATATGACTTTTAAGATAATAATAATAAAAAGTGTATCCAATATTGACTCCCTAGTAAATGCATTTTTGAGTCACACCACACAAACACATATCACTTATTGACAAACTTCGTCACCTTTCTCCCCACGCCAAGAAATTATTGGGAAATTTCCATAACTTGGTTGAGTTTATGTAAATAAATATTAGAAAAATGTGAGTTTTGTTCATCAAACACATAAAAAAACCCTCATATAGTAGCAAAAAAGATCTAAAAGAAATGAATGAAACATATTCGGCTTTTATATTTCGTACAATTAAGATGGCAATCGTGTGCGGTTTGTTTAATTGTTTCTCGGGTTCAAGCAAGGTGGAAGTCGAAGGAAACCCTAGAGAAGCTTGTAATGGAAATGGTAATCATGAAGCGGAGAACAAGAGTAGAAAAGGTGCAGAAATTCCTGTGAGTTACTTTCCCGTTAATTCAAATCGCTCATGCTTGTAGATTCGAAAAATAATGTTCAAAGATCCTATATACTATAAGAACGGTCATAAGTGATGTTATGATGTTTGGGAGAGAAAAGTATCATACTTGATGAGTAGAGTGTAACTGTTAATGCAAGATCACAACGGGGAAACGAGACATCAGGCAAAGCTCAATGTATAATAGTAATTCGCGCTGAAGAAGCTCAAGACCGATATTATGCATAATTTTGTTGTTTTTTTTTTATTTCAACTTAGTCATTTACACGAGTGATCAAAAGAGATGTAACAGATATATTCAATCGAAGACGCCCTTTTTCGAGGATAAAAAGCTATAGTTCCTCACTTTAGATTCATGGCTTTAAGCTTTTTAAAGAAATATTGGCTTTTTTATAGTAGACTATTAAAGAGTTAACGAGTTAAAGAGTTGGGTTTTAATATTTTGGATAATTTTACGAATTGTGTATGTTTATTTTCTCAATAAATTATTTCAACTAATTACTTGTTTTTGGGTTAACACGAAATATTTCAACGAGTTGATTCAAAATCTGACAATTAGTGTTATGGGAAACATAAGCATTAATCGAAACAAGAGAAGAATTGCTAGTTTTTTAATCTCCAAAATGGGACATAATTCTGAATATAGCCATATTGAGTGTAATGTTGGCTATCTTCAGGAATAACTAAAGTTCTCCATCTATTATATGCATCCCTTTGTTTGGGTCGGAAAATATGTTACACATTACAAATGAGTTTTTGGCTAGATAACCGAGTACATAAAAATGGTTTACTAAGTATTATCATTTGGGGAACCCGAGCACGAACTAGAGGACACAACTAGTAAGAAGATCGAACAAGTGTACGTGCACCTTGCAGTCTCGTATTCGTATTGTGTTCGGTTCTGTGTAAGTCACAATTAAAGTGATATGTCGAATGACACAAAAAAACCATTTTTAGGGCTTTTTTCTTATATTATTAAATATTTTTATTTGTTTTATATATTGTGTGAAGCAAAATTTTAATAAAAAGCTCCGATCATAACAAGTAAAGGACCTTTATAATACATCATATGTTCGGGTTAATCTGATAAAAAAAAAATATTTGTGTGTTTAGTCTATATACAAATAAGCCCAACAAATATTAATCCAATAATAAATTTGATAAATAAAAACTCAAAACTTATTTTTTAATTTAATATTAATTATGGACTCGGTTAATCTATATATGTATATCTATTCTATATATTAAATAAAGTGAGATTTACATTTACGTCCTTACAAAATTTCAATTACGTCAATGTCCTTGTGAAAATCATAATTACGTTAATATCTTTCCAAAACATGAAAAATTTCATATATATTCAAAATAATAAATTAATAATATTTAAATGATTTTAATATTTAAATTATTCATCTAATATTAATTAAATGATTTAAATATTATAAATTATTGAATAAATCAATAAGACTAATCCAAATACTTATTTAAACAAATATGTCAATGAAGAATCAAATAGCGAATGAACTGAATAGATTAAATTCAATGAATAAATTGTTTTAAACATATATTACAGAACATTAATCAATCAAGTCGGGGAAGTTTTGCAACCTTTTTATTCCGGTTAATGCTCAAAATTATAGAATTCAATCTTTTTTAGATATATATTGCGTGTTTATAAAATTGAGATACATTGATTAATGTTGGATTAAACTTAACATACTTGAGTAAAAACTTTAAATAATATTTAGATGAATAATTTAAATATTAAAATTATTTAAATATTATTAATTTATTATTTTTAGATATATATGAGAATTTTTCATTTTTTAGAAGGATATTGGCTTAATTTTGATTTTTACAAGGATATTGACGTAATATTGAAGTTTTGTAAGGTAATAGATGCAAATCTCTGTTAAATAAAACATGGTCCTTAATGCTATTTGTTATCACTACATCTTACTTGTGACATTCGCGAATTTCACGGTATTATTCTATCGTCTCGTATTCGTTTTATTTATTTATGTTCGTGTTTTGACCCTAATGTATTTCTTTTATGTTTATCGTATTCGTATTTTATGAGTATCGTATTTGTATTTTATGCGTATTTACGTTTATCGGGTATATAGTATGTGATTCGAATCTTTATGTCGGGAACGTATAGTCTTAAGTGCCTTTAGTATAAGTCTAGTATGCTCTTAAGATAAGTTTAGGGGAATTATGCCTTAATTATATGATTAAGATTAACGTTTAAAAAGTATTTCATTTTTAGTCCTTTCGGAAATTTTATTACAAAACTAGTCCTATGGGATTTTTCTATTACAAGACTAGTCCTAAAAGAATCCTACCAACATTTTTGTCTCATTAGAAACCAGATTTTGTCTTATCTATATCAACATTTTGTCCCTATTCTATCATTTTCACCACACTCTCTCTCTCTCTAGAAAACACACACAACATACACCTACAAACCTCCACCGTCTCTCTAACTTTTCCGGCGATCCAACCGTCCAATTTCAAATCCGAGACCGGATTATTGTTCACCATCATCACCTCTATCTATCCTCCGAAATTCGTTACGATCGGGTAAGTATTTCTTCATTTTGGTTCTAAACTTTGTTATTTTGATTTAAACCCGAAAATACCACTTCTCACCGTCAAAACTTAGATTTTATTGAGGATTATTGTTCCTAATCATATTCTGGACATAGGGTTCCAATTTGGGGTCAAATAGACATCTAGAACACTCAGAAATCGATTTCCGAATGTATTTTTCGTAAAAACCCAGTTACATGCACGTAACTGAGTTACATGCACGTAACTGAGTTACATGCACGTAACTGATTTCCCTATTCACGTAACTCTGACCCTCCCTCACGTAACTTTCTTGTTTCGTACGTAACTCATGAATTACGTGACTTGAATGTCACGTAAGTCATCCATTCACGTAATTCCCTTGCTGATTCACGTAATAGTCGTGTTGATCACGTAATTATGCTTCATTTTCACGTAATTGGTATATAAGTCACGTAATTCTTTGCTTATTCACGTAATTCTTTGCTTATTCACGTAATTCTTTGCTTATTCACGTAATTCCTTGTTTGGATCCCGTAACCTTTGGCTCGAGTAACATTCTATGTCACGTGACCCTGGTATAACACGTAACTTGATACTTACGTGACTTGTAGTGCACGTAAGTATGAGAATCACGTATCTAGTCTGTTGACTTTCCGAAACACTTGTTATTCCGTTATATCGATATTCCTTTGGTTATTTTAAAACCCGTATAAAACGTTAATCATTAAGGCATAACCCTACTAGACTTAGAGATACTTAGACATGTTTATTTACGTGATGTATAGGGCACTTAGACGTTGGAGCTTGACGGTATTGTAGTATTTCCCGACATATAGAGATTTGGATTGCTTTGCTATACAGTGAGTTATTCGTTGCCCTTTTTACCGCTTTTACATTTTTGGGCATGATTAGCGTTAAACAAATATATTTTATGGTCTGTATGTATTATGGTTATGTATTATGGTATGTATTTTGGATATGGATGCCTTAGGTTAGCATTACCCAACTCGTTCCGCCTTTGTGGTAGAACGAGGCCCCGTATACACACCTGTTAGCTTTTGCCGCCGGATCGTATATATAGCGCTATATGGGCCTAACAAGCCCTCATTTCTAACACGTTATTATGATGTGGGAGGAGCCCTGTCCGTGTTAGTAATGTTATGACCGTATTATTGATTATCGAGGACAACCTAGCGTAATGCACTAGGTGGGGTTAGTTGTCAGTATGTATTGTTGAGGTTCAGGTGTATCGTATTTACCGAAGGCTGTATTATTCTATCCAGTATGGTATTTATCTTATGGTATGAGTATGGTATTATTTTATGAACTGAGTATGGTATTATTTTATGAACTGAGTATGGTATTTTTATAAATTGATTATGGTATTTTATGTATCAAGTATGAGTATTTTATCAAAAGGTTTTGTATACTTCACGTATATTTTTAAAACATCATTTTCAAATGACTTATCTTCAAACCGTATCACTTTTGGGTCAAACAGTATTGAAACCTTTCTACTATTATGTTTTCAACTACTATTGCGAATAATTCACCAACTTTATGTTGACGTCGTATTTTAACGCTTTTCAGGGATTTGAGGTTACACCTTTATGATTGCTATGCCTTGCTTGGCTACGTGGATCTTTTTCTTGGAATTTGTTTTGCTATTGTAATTCCTTAGTATCCCAAACTCTGTAGCCGTATTTTGATATATTCGGATGACTGTAATATGTATTCTCTTTCAACTCTTTATCTATGTTGACGATGTATGGGTTATTTATGTTTAATGTAACCTTTGAATCTCTGATACCGTATACACTGTACACCTCGGTTCCGCCATTTCTATGCGGGGTGTGACAGAAGTTGGTATCAGAGCCAATGGTTATAGCGAACTAAGTGACCTTACTGAATCACTTAGACTATGACCTAGGCTTTTGGACCTATCTGATTTACTCTATGTGCGCATTTCCTTCTTTTGTGGGCCTGTATGTGATTCGTATGCTTTATGTGCTTTGTTTTGCGTTTTATGCTTTGAGGCCTGCTCGTTTTAGTCGCACAATCCGGTTATCGTTCTTATTTATTCCGTTTGATATTCGTAGAAGATGCCGCCTAAGAGAACTTCTACTAGGATTACTCTTGCCGTCACTGCTACGAGAAGGTCGGCAAGGCGAGGTCGCGCCAGTACTAGAGCAGGTGCTACGGTTCAGAATACCACTGCTGTCCCCAATGCTAACACCGCTACTCCGAACATCAGTCAGATGATCGCGGAGCAGATTGCTGCAGCTATACCCGTGATCGTGGCACAGCTTAAGGGTACTGAAGATGCGGTTGATATTGCTGATCGGTTGACCGCAAGTGCGATTCGAGGTGGTACTCTCCAGCCAGTTGCGAGCCGAAGAGATGCTGGTAGACATGAAAGGAGAGATATGGGTAATTCGAGGAAGAGAAGCCGTAATCATTATCAGAGACCTAAAGCTTCTCAAGTATATGCGTTGACGGGTCCTGGAGCTGGTTATCAGGGCGTGCGCCCTAAGTGTGGTACATGTGGTAGTGCTCATGCGGCAAATGTAGCGTGTTGGGTTTGTAAACGCTGCAAGAAGTTAGGCCACACCGAGCAATATTGTAGAAGATCTGCTGGAGCATGTTATGAATGTGGAGAAGTGGGTCACCGTCGTCATCAGTGTCCCAAGCTTAGAAAACCTACTCCCCTTCCTACTCCTGGTGCTGGTACTAGTGCGAAAGGAAATCCTGCTAAGAGCCGGGCTTTCGCCATGGAATCTTCCGAAGCTCATCAGGATCCTACCGTAGTCACTGGTACATTTCTTGTCTATGATTATTCTACTTTTATCTTATTTGATTCGGGTACCGATAGAAGCTTTATTTCTAGTGACTTCCGTCCCTTAGTAAACCGTGCCTCTAGTCCTTTAGAGCCTGCATATGATGTAGAAATAGCCGATGGTAGATGTGCCTGTGTTAGAGAAGTTATTCGTGATATTCCCCTCGTTTTAGCCGATATTCCTTTTCCATCGACCTTATTCCTATGAAACTCGGTAGTTTCGACGTCGTAGTCGGTATGGATTGACTAGCTAAGCATAAGAGCGAAATAGTCTATTATGAGAAACTTATTCGTATTCAGAAGCCGGATGGAGATCAGTTGGTTGTACACGGAGACAAGGCTGGGAAGCGTCTTAAAGTCATCTCAAGTCTGAAAGTTCGCGAGTATGTCCGTCAAGGTTGTTCCTTATATCTCGCTCATTTGGTGAAGAAAGATTCTGCGATAAAGATTGATGGTGTACCGATTGTTCGCGAGTATTCTGACGTTTTTCCCGAAGATTTACCTGGAGTCCCTCCCCAGAGACAAACCTACTTTCGTATTGATCTTGTTCCTGGAACAGCACCTGTTGCTAAAGCTCCGTATCGTTTGACTCCTTCCGAGATGCTCGAGTTGTCGAAACAAATTCAGGAACTGGTCGATAAGGGTTTTATCCGTCCTAGTTTCTCCCCGTGGGGTGCTCCTGTTCTCTTTGTTAAGAAGAAGGATGGCTCCATGCGTTTATGTATTGATTATCGGGAGTTAAACAAGCTGACTGTGAAGAACCGTTATCCCCTTCCTCGTATTGATGACTTATCCGATCAACTTCAGGGTTCTTGCTATTTCTCTAAGATCGATCTTCGCTCTGGTTATCATCAGTTGAGAGTTCGAGAAGATGATATACCTAAGACTGCTTTTCGTACTCGGTATGGTCATTACGAGTTCATGGTGATGCCGTTTGGTATGACAAACGCCCCTGCAGCATTCATGGAACTAATGAACCGTATTTGTCGTCCGTATCTTGACAAATTCGTTATCGTATTCATCGACGACATTCTTATCTATTCCCGAAGTCGCAAGGAACATGAAGAGCATTTGCGTCTTGTTCTAGAAGTGCTTCGAAAAGAAAAGTTGTATGCGAAATTCTCTAAGTGCGAGTTCTGGTTATCCGAAGTTCAATTTCTTGGCCATGTGGTTAGCGCGAAGGGTATTCATGTTGATCCTGCTAAGATTGAAGCTGTTAAAAGTTGGGTTGCACCGAAGTCACCAACCGAAATCCGTTCATTTTTGGGTCTTGCTGGGTATTATCGCCGATTCATCGAGAACTTCTCCAAGATCGCTTCACCTATGACAAAGCTGACACAGAAGAGTGAACCATTCGTTTGGGGTTCCGATCAGGAGGAAGCCTTTCAGATATTGAAGCAGCGGTTGTGTAACGCACCTATTCTTAGTCTGCCAATTGGTTCCGAGAATTTTGTTGTTTATTGCGACGCTTCGCACAAAGGTCTGGGTTGTGTGCTTATGCAGAATGGTAAAGTTATAGCTTACGCTTCGCGTCAGTTAAAAATCCCTGAGCAGAATTACACGACACATGATCTAGAGTTGGGAGCCGTCGTCTTTGCATTGAAGATTTGGAGACATTATCTGTATGGGACCAAGTGTATTGTATTTACCGACCACAAGAGTCTACAGCACATATTCGATCAGAAGATGCTGAACATGAGACAACGACGCTGGGTTGAGTTATTGAACGACTATGATTGCGACATTCGCTACCATCCTGGTAAGGCGAACGTTGTTGCTGATGCACTAAGTCGTAAGGAAACAGTCAAACCTGTTCGTATCCGTTCTATGGTGATATCTATTCAGACGAGCTTGAAGGCTCGGATTATTCAAGCACAAGAGGGTATTATGGCTGAAGACCGTGTTAAAGAGGAAAGATTGTATAAGTTGGCGTTGGGACTAGAACCGAAGGAGGATGGAGTTCTGTATTTCCTCGAGCGTATTTGGGTTCCGGTTAGTATCCGTCAGTTGATTCTAGACGAAGCCCATAAGTCGAACTATTCCATTCATCCGGGTTCCGACAAGATGTATCATGACTTGAAGGATTTCTATTGGTGGCCGGGTATGAAGCGTGAGATCGCCGAGTATGTTAGTCGATGTTTGACCTGTTCTAAAGTGAAGATTGAGTATCAGAAACCGTCTGGGCTACTCCAACAACCGAAGATTCCCGAGTGGAAATGGGAGCGCGTTACTATGGATTTTGTTACGAAGCTTCCGAGATCTTCGAGTGGTTATGACAGTATCTGGGTTATTGTTGATCGGTTGACGAAGTCTGCTCATTTCCTACCGATTCGTGAGAATTATCCGATGGAGAGATTCGTACGTTTGTATATTTCCGAGATTGTATCGAAACACGGAGTCCCTGTATCGATTATTTCCGATCGTGATGCTCGCTTCACTTCGCGATTTTGGAAGACATTTCAGACTGCTATGGGTACACGGTTAGATATGAGTACCGCCTATCATCCTCAGACCGATGGTCAGAGTGAGAGAACTATTCAGACTATGGAAGATATGCTACGAGCTTGCGCTATTGATTTTGGTGGTAGTTGGGATGTTCATTTGCCGTTGATTGAGTTCTCGTACAACAACAGCTATCACACGAGTATCAAGTGTGCACCGTTTGAAGCTTTGTATGGCCGTAAGTGTCGATCACCTGTATGTTGGGCAGAAGTTGGAGATAGTCAGATTTCCGGCCCGAAGATTATACAAGAGACCACTGACAAGATCTTCAAGATCAAAGAACGATTGATTACTGCCAGAGATCGACAGAAGAAGTATGCTGATAAGCGCAGGAAGCCTCTCGAGTTCAGTGTTGGAGATATGGTATTATTGAAGGTATCTCCATGGAAAGGGGTTGTCCGATTTGTGAAGCGCAGCAAGCTGAGTCCGAGATACACGGGTCCGTTCAAGATTTTAGCCCGCGTCGGCCCAGCTGCATATCGATTAGAATTGCCGGCAGAACTGAGCAGCGTACATAATGTATTTCATGTATCTCAGTTGAAGAAATGCCTGGCTGATGAAACGTTATTAGTTCCACTTGAGCAACTCCAGATTGATGACAAGCTTCATTTCGTTGAAGAACCGATCGAGATCGTTGCTAGTGATGTTAAGCGTCTGCGACGTAGTATGATTCCAATTGTCAAAGTTCGCTGGAATTCCCGCTTTGGAGCTGAGTTCACGTGGGAACGCGAAGATGAAATTCTGCGGAAGTATCCTCACCTTTCTCCCGGAAGTAGTACCCAGTGATAATTTCGAGGACGAAATTTCTTTTTACTTGGGGAGACTGTGACATTCGCGAATTTCACGGTATTATTCTATCGTCTCGTATTCGTTTTATTTATTTATGTTCGTGTTTTGACCCTAATGTATTTCTTTTATGTTTATCGTATTCGTATTTTATGAGTATCGTATTTGTATTTTATGCGTATTTACGTTTATCGGGTATATAGTATGTGATTCGAATCTTTATGTCGGGAACGTATAGTCTTAAGTGCCTTTAGTATAAGTCTAGTATGCTCTTAAGATAAGTTTAGGGGAATTATGCCTTAATTATATGATTAAGATTAACGTTTAAAAAGTATTTCATTTTTAGTCCTTTCGGAAATTTTATTACAAAACTAGTCCTATGGGATTTTTCTATTACAAGACTAGTCCTAAAAGAATCCTACCAACATTTTTGTCTCATTAGAAACCAGATTTTGTCTTATCTATATCAACATTTTGTCCCTATTCTATCATTTTCACCACACTCTCTCTCTCTCTAGAAAACACACACAACATACACCTACAAACCTCCACCTTCTCTCTAACTTTTCCGGCGATCCAACCGTCCAATTTCAAATCCGAGACCGGATTATTGTTCACCATCATCACCTCTATCTATCCTCCGAAATTCGTTACGATCGGGTAAGTATTTCTTCATTTTGGTTCTAAACTTTGTTATTTTGATTTAAACCCGAAAATACCACTTCTCACCGTCAAAACTTAGATTTTATTGAGGATTATTGTTCCTAATCATATTCTGGACATAGGGTTCCAATTTGGGGTCAAATAGACATCTAGAACACTCAGAAATCGATTTCCGAATGTATTTTTCGTAAAAACCCAGTTACATGCACGTAACTGAGTTACATGCACGTAACTGAGTTACATGCACGTAACTGATTTCCCTATTCACGTAACTCTGACCCTCCCTCACGTAACTTTCTTGTTTCGTACGTAACTCATGAATTACGTGACTTGAATGTCACGTAAGTCATCCATTCACGTAATTCCCTTGCTGATTCACGTAATAGTCGTGTTGATCACGTAATTATGCTTCATTTTCACGTAATTGGTATATAAGTCACGTAATTCTTTGCTTATTCACGTAATTCTTTGCTTATTCACGTAATTCTTTGCTTATTCACGTAATTCCTTGTTTGGATCCCGTAACCTTTGGCTCGAGTAACATTCTATGTCACGTGACCCTGGTATAACACGTAACTTGATACTTACGTGACTTGTAGTGCACGTAAGTATGAGAATCACGTATCTAGTCTGTTGACTTTCCGAAACACTTGTTATTCCGTTATATCGATATTCCTTTGGTTATTTTAAAACCCGTATAAAACGTTAATCATTAAGGCATAACCCTACTAGACTTAGAGATACTTAGACATGTTTATTTACGTGATGTATAGGGCACTTAGACGTTGGAGCTTGACGGTATTGTAGTATTTCCCGACATATAGAGATTTGGATTGCTTTGCTATACAGTGAGTTATTCGTTGCCCTTTTTACCGCTTTTACATTTTTGGGCATGATTAGCGTTAAACAAATATATTTTATGGTCTGTATGTATTATGGTTATGTATTATGGTATGTATTTTGGATATGGATGCCTTAGGTTAGCATTACCCAACTCGTTCCGCCTTTGTGGTAGAACGAGGCCCCGTATACACACCTGTTAGCTTTTGCCGCCGGATCGTATATATAGCGCTATATGGGCCTAACAAGCCCTCATTTCTAACACGTTATTATGATGTGGGAGGAGCCCTGTCCGTGTTAGTAATGTTATGACCGTATTATTGATTATCGAGGACAACCTAGCGTAATGCACTAGGTGGGGTTAGTTGCCAGTATGTATTGTTGAGGTTCAGGTGTATCGTATTTACCGAAGGCTGTATTATTCTATCCAGTATGGTATTTATCTTATGGTATGAGTATGGTATTATTTTATGAACTGAGTATGGTATTATTTTATGAACTGAGTATGGTATTTTTATAAATTGATTATGGTATTTTATGTATCAAGTATGAGTATTTTATCAAAAGGTTTTGTATACTTCACGTATATTTTTAAAACATCATTTTCAAATGACTTATCTTCAAACCGTATCACTTTTGGGTCAAACAGTATTGAAACCTTTCTACTATTATGTTTTCAACTACTATTGCGAATAATTCACCAACTTTATGTTGACGTCGTATTTTAACGCTTTTCAGGGATTTGAGGTTACACCTTTATGATTGCTATGCCTTGCTTGGCTACGTGGATCTTTTGCTTGGAATTTGTTTTGCTATTGTAATTCCTTAGTATCCCAAACTCTGTAGCCGTATTTTGATATATTCGGATGACTGTAATATGTATTCTCTTTCAACTCTTTATCTATGTTGACGATGTATGGGTTATTTATGTTTAATGTAACCTTTGAATCTCTGATACCGTATACACTGTACACCTCGGTTCCGCCATTTCTATGCGGGGTGTGACATTACTCACCAATTCTCGCCAAAAATATTTTTATTTACCCCCTTTGAGTATTGATAACTACATTATTTATAATTAATCCTTTTAAATATTGAGAAGTGTATTATTTTTTTTTAACCATTTTCATCGTTTAAATTTTTCATAATTATTATCGGCTCTATGTTTTTTAAATAATAAAATTATGTTTTACCATATTTACCGTTTAGATTTTTTATAATTATTATTAGATGTATGTTTATTAAGTAACATAAATAGAAATATCCCGAAATCTTTAATCAAATATCACGGAATTTTTAATTCGAATATCACGAAATTTTAAAATATAGTCTATATTATAACTTGCGTAAATAACCTAGTTTTAAATAAAGAATACATTAACTTTTAAATAAATAAGGAGTAATACATTTGTGAAAGAATGCATCCATCGCAAGGAACGTACTGACCATTTTTTGATTGACAAAAGCTATAGCAATTTGCAAGACTGACTTTTATATACTCAGCATCAACAAATAGTACTTTGATTGTTTAATACTGTTTTGAATACAACTAAGGTTGTCGTCCGCGCTCCAGAGCGGGGCGTTAAAGACTTTCACCTATCGGTAAGGAAGTACAAAACTTTTAAAATGCATCAAGCGCCATTATATTAAAAAAGAGCAAATTACCAAAATAATCACGTTTCACTTACACTTTACAAAAATAATCGCCTAATTCGCGACGGATTTTTCGTGACATTTTTTTCGTCGCGAAAGTACACATATTCTAATCAGACCAATAAAAATTCGACACGTTATCGCGACACTATTCATTTCTCACGTCAATATCATTTTCGCGAGGACATGTCTGATTTTTATTGGTCTGATTTTGTTTTATGTACTTCTCGCGACGATAAAGTGTCGCGAGAAATTCGTCGCGAATCAGATGATTATTTTTGTAAAGTATAAGTGATAGGTGATTATTCTGGTGATTAATTCATTAAAAAAAATCAAGTGGGCACCCATGGTAGTAAGATTATTGACACATGAGGGGGTGGGGGTGGTGGTGGTTTGTGGTAGTAACGTAGAGATTGTTCATGGAAAAATCTAGGATTTGAAGATGTACAAGATGACACAATTGTAAAAGGAACGGGGTGAAGAAGTCGTTTGATGTTATGCTAAAAACATACAATCGTGATATGTTTTCCCCAATCCAAACATGGACATTACGCGAAAATCTATTGTACCCCAAATCCAAAAATATTAACTTATTAACCCATCCTTGTCATAAGAGTGCAGTAGGTTTGTAATAATATAGTTATAATGTAATGCAAGGGCAAGTCTAAAATGAAACGATAGGTAGGTTCATTAGAAATATTTAGGCGACGGAAGTAATTGGTAAAACGGATCAGTTTGGGTCAAAAGGCTCGTTTTGATGGTTAATACCAGTATACATTAGATGAAAAAAAATTCAATATATTAAGCAACAATTCTAATAATAAACAGACTATAGTTTACTTAAAAGTTAAAAGACATGTTTTCATAAAGACGTTCATTATCTAAGGTATTTCACATGCTTACTACAAACAAACTAAAGAAGAAAAAAACTAGCACAAGTTTGGTTAAAACGATGTTTCTAAAACTTATAAAATAAAATGTTAGATCATAAAGGTTTATTAAATTAAAATGAAAAAATTGAAAATGTTTAAAACACGATTTGATCCCCGGTAAAAGACACACCATTTCTCCTATTTTAAAGTTGAAAAATCACCGAAAGACTCACTCTTTTTTTTGTTAACATCTTCTTAAAAACATTCTTTTATGCTACTTCTTCATTTTGCAGACACGTTTCTGAAAATACGTCATCATTTTTAAATGAAATTCAAAACTAAGATAGATTCGGAAACCTGCTAATTCATTTTATATTTCATATGTTTATATAAAACGAATAAAAGAATACTTGACAGTTAACATTAAAACGATAAAGTTTTATATAACATATGTATTAGTGAGTAACATTTTATATCATCCTGAGATTTATCTTGAAATTACTAATAATAAGGTTCACATAAAAATAGATGATGATGATAATTAAGTAAAACAATTACCAAGTACGAAGAAGTTAATTTTATAATGGATCCCACAGTTACGTTTGCCTCAAGAAATTTGGACTTGTGCACTCAAATATTTTTGACTGGAGAAAGTTCATTTTTGAGTCACAAGATACATTTCACCTTGACCAATCTCTATGCCTTTCAACCCAAGTATAGAAATTTTCAAAAATATCTTAAAAACCGTAAATGTATTAAACAAATAAATTAAAAACTATAAATATATTAAACGAATAAATTAAAAACCCGTATATATATTAAACGAATAAATTAAAAACTGTAAACGTATTAAACGAATTAATTACACTTTAATCATTTTACTTTTTCTATAGACGAAAAATAAAGCAAAAGTGTCTTACATGAATAGCAGGTGCACTTTTCAAATATATTATACCACATGCATCTACAATTTCACCGGACCACAAACACTAGTATGCAAATAACATGAGACAAAAACATAAGTAAATGACGGCTTCTTGCATAATAACTTTTCAAATGTGAGTCAAAACACATTTTTTATTTGACAAGTTCAAACCCTCTTCCACAAGCAAAAAATTAATAGGAAATTTCCAAGAAAGAGCTAGAGATTTGCTATAAATATGAGAACAAATTTGGGGAATTATAGTTCATCATTAACAACAAATTATATCACCACTTTCTAAACAAGACACAAAAATCTCAAAAACTACACGAATTTTCCAAGTTCTTTGTTTTGCTTAATTCTAATGGCTATCATATCAGGTTTCTTTGGTTGCTTCTCGGGTTCAAACAAGGTCTTAGACGAAGGAAATGAAAAACATGGGGTGCCCGGAAAAGGTCATAAGGTTGACGGCGACAACAAAATAAAAGGCAACATCAAAAGAAGTGCACCAATTCCGGTTGCATACTTTCCCATCGGCTCAAATTTGTCACGCTTGTAGATAGATCGGTCCAATATCACTTGGTGAAGTTTACTATTTTGAATGAGCGTAGATTGTAAGAGTATTAATGCATGAAGTTGACAGCAAAAATGAGAGAGATTAATTGAATTGCTTATGGAGTCATCTCCAAAGCATTTGTTCTTGAGGCTCTTTGACCAAGTACCATAGTATATAAGAGAAGAGTATTTTCATTTACTTATTTATTTATTGTTTAATTTACTTCTTTGTATACAAATCTGAATAAAACTTGCTTGAGTTAGTTGATTTGAAATTCCTCAATAGTTATTTTGTTGCAAAAGTGTCTGTATACTAAAACTAGATTAATCTTGTGCGTTTTATGACTACGGTAAATAATTCTAAATTATTTTGCTTAAAACACCCATGTTATAAATAAATTTTAATAATATATTGATAATATAAATATAACTTAAAACTGAAAAAACGACAAATAAATTAATTATTTAAGAAATTAAAAGAAAATATTAATTTAAAACTAACAGTCGATACAAATTAAAAAATTTGCTTAGATGTTCAAATTATATATCAATAATCTTTAATATATAATAAAAAATGGGTCTTAAATATTACTATCGTGTTTGACCACCACAATTTATGTTTATTAAGTAACGTCGCATGTAGCGTGGAGACGCTTCTGGCCGTTAAAACGTATTTTAGTGATTTAGGAAGATATTTTACAGTTTTACACCTTTAATAGTTGTTAAAAGTTTAGATTTAAGTATTTTGTTATATTGAAATTTTCTAGTACAAAATTGTTGATATTAGCTACAAAAACCAAACTAGTACTTTGATGACCTCAATTATTTTAATTTATGGATGGTTATTATAAAAGTTTCTTAACTTTTTTTTAATCTCTAATAAAAACTTAATTTCTAATTGTTTTAAGAAAATGACTGCATAATATTGAAAGATGTTGAAATATTTGAGACGCCTTGGTGGCCAAGGCTTTTCAAATCTCTTTTGACTTGATCACAAAGTTTAAAAAACCACATGTTTATATAACAAATTTCAATATCTTTCTCCCAACGCCAAGAAATTGTTGGGAAATTTCCGAAATTGTTTGCATATGTGTATGATATAGGAGAACCATTGGGGGTATTTTTCATATCAAATTTAAGAAATTCATTTATGATATTTTACAAGAAATTATCATTTTCTTGATTTTTTAAGTTGTGTGATAAAAATGGGTTTATTAATGGTTTTTTTAAGTTGTTTCTCGGGTTCAAGCAAGGTAATATTCGATGAAATCGAAGAAGTTGGTGCATATGGAAAAGCTCATATTGTTGATGGGATTGGGGACGAAGATCAAAAGAGCAAGTGTAGAAAGAGCTCACCAATTCCAGTGGCATACTTTCCCATTGGCTTAAACTTTTCACGTTTGTAAAAGTAACGCAACATGCTTTTAAAGATCCAACCCAATGGCTTACTTCAATTCCCGGACAGTTTGATTCAATGAATGAGTATAAGCGATGAAGATGTCTACTATTACAAATTTCCAAACTTGTTTTTGGTGATGGATATTCAGGAAATCGCATAGTTGATTAGAGTTCGGGGTCACTATGAGACTCGAAACGATACTTTATATCTAAGCATTTGTTTTATCTCTTTCCTATTATTTGGAAATATGTTTAGTTTGATTGGATTTTGTGAGGATCAATATAGTTTATGTAAACCAACACGTTGAATATAGATCTTGATATATCAAAAAAGTTTAGCAGCGGATAAATAATTTGATATTACAAGTATAATGAACAAACAAATATTGTTTTATTGATAATATAAGAACAATAACGATTGTTGAATTAGAAGCCTCAATATATTAATCTTAACAACGAATGATCAATATACGTGTTTCTCTTAATACAAAGATCTATGTATATATAGACCTTGAGACTAACCTATCTAATCTAGGAAACTATCTTACAATCACAATTGTATTATGACTACAATTACAATTGCATCATAATCACAATTGCATCATAATCACAATTGCTATATTTAAGGAAGAGATAATTTAATTGTAGTAATAATACAATTGCTATATTTAAGGAAGAGATAATTACAAAAATAATAAATAATTATCTAAACTACACTTGCAGTAGTAATGAGAAGCGGACAGTAGTAATGGGTTCCCGCAGTAGTAACCATCAGTTGTTCTTTAGGAGTATTAACTGTCTTCATACAGTATCATCTTAAGCAGTATTAATGAGCAATACTAATGAACAGTATTAATGAAACTAAACTATTTAACTAACAGTTTAATCCCAACAATCTCTCCATAACTTGAACTTTGATATATCATTAAAGTAACAAGTTTTGACAACAAGTTCATTACAAAATGATGATTACAAAACTCCTATTTACTCTCTCTCTCTCTCTCTCTCTCTCTCTCTCTCTCTCTCTCTCTTTGTTCCTTTAACCTTTGTTGTTCTTCATTCCTCTGAAGTACCATCCTCCAAATCAAATCATTTTCCATCTGAGAGGTTCTTAGTGCAAACAACTTTATAGTGATCATCTCATGAAGAGTGCCAAAATCCAAATTGTATCTTCTATCAACCAAGAAGAATCTGATAGCACTATGTCTTCTAACAATGGAATGAACTCCACTTCTTTCATATAAGTACCACCTTTCAAATGGATTATGTGCTCCTCCTTTATGAAATATAGTGCTCACCATTTCTTCTTCAGGAGCAAACATCCCATTCAAGCAGTCAAGTGCAAGATCATTGCATGTACAAGTACCTCTGTTTTGAGAATACTTTCTAACCCCAATTTCATACAACTTTACCACATCTTGTCTTGAAAAGTCTTTAATCATCCTCTAGAATGCAAGCATGATGTACTTCTTCTGATCAGCTCTTGTCACCACATATATTGTTTTGTTTGCACCTCCAACATATTCCTAATCAATGATAACTGGAAGATCCACAGCCAAAGGTTTTTCACATGAATTTCCTCTTCATGAACAATCAGTGCAGAACAATCATCATGTGAGATCTCCACATCTCCCTCTTTCTCCACAATTGATGAAGAATCAACCAAGATGAATTGATTAGATGTAGTAGTTGATTCATCAATGTGTACCTCAGCTTGAGTAGATCCAACTCTAACTGGCTCCTTTTATGGAGTAGTTGAAACAGCAGTTGTTGAAGTTTCTACTCTTTGTTTCTTGATTGGTACTCTTGAAGAAAATGACTTCTTCCTTTTCTGCTCTTCAGATTGACTAACAGATTGAGTATGAAGAGGATTTGGTATTAACTCACCTTGAGTTGTAAATACAGTTGCTCCAAGCTCATGAACTCTCTTAATCAACCTCTCCATTTCATAGACGAAAAATAAAGCAAAAGTGTCTTACAAGAATAGCAGGTGCACTTTTCAAATATATTATACCATATGCATCTACAATTGCACCGGACCACAAACACTAGTATGCAAATAACATGAGACAAAAACATAAGTAAATGACGGCTTCTTGCATAATAACTTTTCGAATGTGAGTCAAAACACATTTTTTTATTTGACAAGTTCAAACCCTCCTCCACAAGCAAAAAATTATTAGGAAATTTCCAAGAAAGAGCCAGAGATTTGTTATAAATATGAGAACAATTTGTTATAACTGTTAGTTACGTTTGTTAGTCACGTAATTGTTAGTTACGTTTGTTAGTTACGTAGCGTAACTGTTAGTTACGTTAGCGTAACTGTTAGGTCACGTAACTGTTAGTTACGTTTGTTAGTCACGTAACTGTTAGTTACGTTAGTGTAACTGTTAGTCACGTAACTGTTAGTTACGTTTGTTAGTCACGTAACTGTTAGTTACGTTTGTTAGTTACGTAGCGTAACTGTTAGTTACGATAGCGTAACTGTTAGTTACGTTTGTTAGTCACGTAACTGTTAGTTACGTTGCGGAATGAAGTTAAAACAGTTTTGTAAAAACAGAACGGGTTTTGAAAAATAACAATAAAACAAATTATTTGTATTGTTATAAACAGATTATTATTATTGTTATTATTTATTGTTATAAAGCGAGTTGTCTAATTCTTTAATTTGGGAATTTCAGAATTTCGACTCAACCTCTTGTGACCTCAACATCGTTGTAACGGTAACTCCAATTGTGGGAGCACCACTTGCGAACACCGTTGCTAATCATGCGGAAAAACCCAAAAAGTTTTCGGGTTTGAACATTGTGAATGATTACATGGATCTTGTTGACATGGTGACCGATGTCACTAATATGATCTCCGAAGTTAACTTGGTGGGATCAAACTCAAAGGAACGATGGAATCTGAATTCATTGCCCTCGATAAATGTGGAGAAGAGGCAGAATGGTTGCGTCATTTTTAGAAGACATACCAAGATGGCCTAAACCGGTAACGGCTGTATGTATACATTGTGATAGTCAATCAGCAATTGGCAGAGCTCATAGCATAATGTATAACGGTAAGTCAAGATATATTCGACGTAGACATAACACGATACGAAAAATACTCTCAACAAGAGTTATCTCAATTGACTATGTGAAGTCAAAGGATAACATAGCGGATCCGCTTACGAAAGGCTTAAACAGAGAGTTAGTTAGTAAGTCGTCAAAAGGAATGAGACTAAAGCCCTTGAATAAGTAAGTTTATGCAAAGGAAACTTAACCTAGTTGACTGGAGATCCCAAGATCTGGGTTCAATAGGACAACCTAGTTGTATGAATGAAGGGAGGTCACTGTGGGGGGCAGTTTATCTACCTACTAAACCATCTAGGGGGGTTCACAAATTCACAAACTTCCTAGTCCATTTCTAAGATCAGTGACAAGGTGAAGGATAAGCATACGACTTTGAATGATTCTAAGAAACAACCATATGTGGTATAATGATTTCTAACGAATCACCTATGTTAGGGAGAAGTGGGGTCGCTTCGAAGGGAATTATAAGGGCGTAATTTCTAAAAGCTCTCGCAGAACCAGGATAGTGTTCATGACCATAACGAACACGACTATGAGGAGTTGACATTGTCTGGAAGAGTCATGTGTGAAATGTATTGTCGTCTACGTAAATAACAGCTCAGTTCAAAGACATCAAGATCTACTAACAGTTAGGAGACTAAGTGCATTTCATAAGAGAAAGTTCAAAGGGTAACACCTACCTATCCTGTGCAGGACTCAACCGCCGAAGTTTCATCGGGAATAAATGTTGTTAAGATCGATCTCCATTTATCTGGGGGATTGTTGGAAAATGTTGATAAAAATATGATTTTTTCATCCACTTTGGACGTCTATAAAGTGATGCATATTTAATATTCACGAAAAATATTTAATATAAATGTGTAGCCCTTAGAAAGGGCTTTGCAACGATATATTATACGTCCAAAACGGAGTTAAGGTGAGTGAGATATCGACACCTAAAGATGAGTGTTTTTGGCTTTAATTCAGAACAGTTACGCTAACGTAACTAACAGTAACGTAACTTAAACTGTTACGCTAACGTAACTAATAGTTACGCTAACTGAAACTGTAACAGTTTCGTTTTAATGGCTCGTTAATGCCATTATAAAGCTGAATTAATCACGAACGTTTCTTTTTTGGCTATAAAATGGGACTTCTCGGCTCAATCACAGACAACCCTTTTTCCGATCAATTTTACTGTAACAACGATATTCGATTGAATTTTCAGGAAAGTAGTTGCTCCGACAGTTTTCGATATAAACTGTTTAAGCCATTGTACCCTGGGAAACAAACCGTGTGATAATACGCGGAATTTGTTTTTAAGGAATCGTGTTTATCATGAGCCTTGGCCGAAATTTTATTTACATTTCCGTTTATGTTATGTAAATTGTATTTTTACTTTATTTTATTTGATTTTATTTAATTAATAAACGGTACTATTTCTACAAATAGCTAATATAATTTGATACACGAAATGCTATAATAATACCTGTATATAAAGGGATAGGGGAAAATGCACTGGATGACCATTGTACTACCTAAAGATATCCGTATAGGTCATTGAACAAAATTTACGTCTATCTACATCACTATACCGCATTTTACCGTTTAAATTATAACCTTAACTTTAAAAAACCGTTTAAATAGATCAGTTTGGTGACTTGAAACCTGTTGGTAACCGCCACGTCATCAGTTTTATAAACCCATTTTATCCTTTTCCGGGTTTCCTCTTCTTTCCCAGAATTTTCCCCCAATTTCACATTTCATTCACAATTGAAACCCTAATTCTCTCAGTTCACACAAAATTGAACTAATTTATTTACTCAAATGTGTATTAGATTGAATTGATTTCATTAATTTGAATCCAATTTTGTTATGAGTACACTAACGAGCTGTAGTTTTACAAGTACTCCGAATTTAGGTTCCGATTACGCCCTAATCAATTCAATTTCACACACCGATTCACGATTTACGATAGGCGAAATTACGTGAAGAATAATTATAGTTTGTTTAATTACAGGCGGACAATTTTAGGGTTAGATAGTGATCAGAATAGTAAGGGTTTTGGTGGTGGAATTGAGTGTTCTGCTAGTGGTCGTGATGATGATAATGATGGTGGAGAGGATAGTAATGATGTGTCTAAGGATTCGAATTTGGTGACGATTTCGCCTGATGAGAATGACGGTAACGTTGATTCGGAGAAACCTGTTTCGATTTCAATCAGGTCTAATCCTATACTTGAAATCCCACCTTGAAACTCCACCTTGAAATCAGGTCAAAAACTCCACCTTGAAATCCCAACAAAATCGAAATCCTATACCTATTTCGATTTCAATCAGGTCAAAACTCCACCTTGAAATCCCAACAAAATCGAAATCAACCGGTGAAAATTATAATCCTATACTTGAAAATTATAATCCTATACTTGATCAGAACAATGATGATTAATTTTTGGGTTCATCAATTTCAAAATGAGAGAGAGAGAGAGAGAAAATTAGTGGAGGTTAACCTGTTGATCAGGTAACAATGGTTTAAATAACATGTTACTTGCGGTATAGTGATGTAGATAGACGTAAATTTTGTTCAATAACCTATACGGATATTTTTAGGTAGTACAATGGTCATCCAGTGCATTTTCCCTAAAGGGATAAGTAATTTTTAACCACACATATAGGCTCTTGTTATTATTTAATCCAATGTCACTATAACTATATTATTAAAAACTTAAAGTAAATTGCAAAAATCGTCTTTATGGTTCGAAAAATTGAAGACACAATACTTATAGTTTGAAATTGCACTGGTATATCGTTGGGGAAACTTTCAATTTACTTTTCATCTCTAACTAAGATGAAATGATAAAAATACGTATGCAATTTTCTCAACATAAAAAAGAATACGTTAGTCATTTTACTTTATTTATAGACGAAAAATTAAGGCAAAAGTGTCCTTCATGAATAGCAAGTGCACTTTTCAAATATATTATACCATATGCATCTACAATTTCACCGGACCACAAACGTATGCAAATAACATGAGACAAAAACATAAGTAAATGACGGCTTCTTGCATAATAACTTTTCAAATGTGAGTCAAAACACATTTTTTTTATTTGACAAGTTCAAACCCTCCTCCACAAGCAAAGAATTATTAGGAAATTTCCAAGAAAGAGCTAGAGATTTGTTATAAATATGAGACCAATTTGAAGAATTATAGTTCATCATTAACAACAAATTATAACACCACTTTCTAAACAAGAGACAAAAATCTCAAAAACTACACAAACTTTTCAAGTTCTTTGTTTTGTTTAATTCTAATGGCTATCATATCAGGTTTCTTTGGTTGCTTCACGGGTTCAAACAAGGTCTTAGACGAAGGAAATGAAAAACATGGGATGCTCGGAAAAGGTCATAAGGTTGATGGCGACAACAAAATAAAAGGCAACAGCAAAAGAAGTGCACCAATTCCGGTTGCGTACTTTCCCATCGGCTCAAATTTGTCACGCTTGTAGATAGATCGGTCCAATATCACTAGGTGAAGTTTACTATTTTGAATGAGCGGAGACTCTAAGAGTATTAATGCATGAAGTTGATAGAAAAAATGAGAGAGATTAATTGAATTGCTTATGGAGTCATCTCCAAAGCCTTTGTTCTTGAGGCTCTTTGACCAAGTACCCGTAGTGTATATATAAGAGAAGAGTATTATCATTTACTTATTTATTTATTGTTTAATTTACTTCTTTGTATACAAATCCGAATAAAACTTGTTTGAGTTAATTGATTTGAAATTCCTCAATAGTTTATTTTGTTGCAAAAGTGTGTGTATACTAAAACTAGATTAATCTTGTGCGTTTTATGACTACCGTAACTAATACTAAATTATTTTGCTTAAAACACCCATGTTTTAAATAAATTATAATAATATATTGATAAAATATAAATATAACTTAGAACATGAAAACAATGTATAAATTAATTATTTAAGAAATTAAAAAGAAAATTTTTGTTACTAACAATCGATACAAATTAAAAAATTTGCTTAGATGTTCAAATTATCAATAATATTACACAATTAAAGATAAAAATATATTTCATAAAAAAATTAAATACTACCTTTTCCAATGAAAATAAAGTCATATAAAACTATTTTAATATATAAATAATAAAATAATATCATTTGACCCTCGAAATAAATAAATAAAACGTATTTAATATATCACTATTTACTAGCGACATATACCAATGACTTTTCATTTGACAAGAATACCGATATGCACTATTCCATCTAAACTTCCCTAATAAACAATATTAAACATGTTTAGCAGACGATAGAAAAGTAAAACACATCTGTTCTATCACTATCTAATAGGAACATCTACTAATGTATTCCTCAATCATTGCTACTGTCGTCTTTGACCACCACAATTTATATATGTTTATTAACTAACGTCACATGTAGCGCGGAGACGCTTCTGGCTGTTAAAACGTATTTTAGTGATTTAGGAAGATATTTAACCGTTTTACACTTTAATAGTTGTTAAAAGTTTAGATTTATGAGTATTTTGTTATGTTGAAATTTTCTAGTACAAAATATTAAAGAATAAGTTAGGTCTAAATCCGATTGTGGGTTAGGGTTCATTAAGATTTATATTACTTTATAAATAGGTGTTGGTATTAGCTTCACAAACCAAACTAGTACTTTGATGACCTCAATTATTTTAATATATGGATGGTTATTATAAAAGTTTCTTATAACTTTTTTTTATTTTTTATCTCTAATAAAAACTTAATATCTTATCGTTTTAAGAAATTGACCGCATAATATTGAAAGATGTTAAAATATTTGAGACGCCTTGGTGGCCAAGGCTTTCAAATCTCTTTTGACTTGATCACAAAGTTTAAAAAACCACATGTTTATATGACAAATTTCAATATCTTTCTCCCCACGCCAAGAAATTGTTGGGAAATTTCCGAAATTGTTTGCATATGTGTCAAAAGGTTTAATTCAAATTCACTATTGTCACACCAAAATATAAATTAGACAAAATAATAGATAAAAAGTGAAATACTTAAGTTGCATATAGTGCTAGAATAGATATATCCACTTCTTTGTTTGTCAAAAACATCATAGCTTCCTCGGCCGCGAGCGGATGATGAAACACTTCATTTGTACCAAAGATTGCGCAATCAATATCAAACGTTGTCCCGCTTGTAGGATCAGCCCGTTGCATCCATCGATTGTAGAATGCTTTCACAAACTCTAGTCTTTTCGCTGGTATGGTGGCAAGCTATTTGATTTTCTCGAGTTTTGAAATCTCTACCTATACATCAATTATATATATATATGATCAAATAAAAATTGTTAAATTTTAGAAAGTGTGAAAAGTATTGTGGGAGTGACATGTGGCAAGCTTGAAAAAAAAAAATTTAATAAAAATATATTTAAAAAAATAATATTTTTTTTTTTGAAAAAAAAAAATTTGGAAAAAAAAAAATTTGAATATCTTTTTGATAATGTCATCTGCCACGTCATATGATGCACACACAAAATATGATGAACATTAATGATGCACAAAAAATATGATTCATATAAATGATCCACACATAAAAACTATGATATTCAACTATGATACACACATAAAATGTTTATCATAGATGTGCATCATAAATGTGTATCATATTTTTTTTTCGTACATAACTTTTTTCGAGCAAAAAGAAAAAAGAAAATTCTCGAAAAAAAAAAAATTTCGATTTTTTTTTTAAATATTATTTTTTTATTAAATATTATTTTTTTATTAAAGAAAAAATAAAAAAATAAAAAAAGATAAAAAAAAAATTCAAGCTTGTCACATGTTACTCCCACAATGCTTCTCATACTTTTTACAAATTTATCACTTTTTACATGAACTCTCCCTCTATATATATATATATATATATATATATATATATATATATATATAAAAGCAAATTTAATGTAATATAGTTACTTATTGGTCAATATAGTAACTAAAAGGATTTAAGGTTTACCAAGTGATTGTATGCACAATGTCATACGACTTTTTTGAACTAGATGGTTTTAAAACTTTCTCCTTTCTTGAATATGTCAATGTTTTTCTTGAATCTAATGGTGTTTTTCTTGAATCGGACAATGTTTTCCTTGAATTTGACTGCGTTGGAATTTCTCTATATGCATGTCAATAAGTTCCATTTGTTATAAGAAACTAAATCGGGTCTTTCCACCAAAGTACCTACTTCATGTAGCTTAAACTGTAACAACTTCTCTTGCATAGCCTCTACCCAACTATTTATAGTTAAAGCAATGTCAATATCTTTTGGCTCAATTTGAGACAAAAAGCAGGAAAACAAACATATATTTTCCAAACCAGTACTACTTCTTCTCTTTACTCCATCAGACGAATTTCCTATAACATTACTTAGAGGATGTGTTTTGTGAACTTTCAAAAAGAGTTAATTTCCTCCGTGATATTATCAGAAAGATTTGTTTGATGTGGTACAAGATCATCAAAGAATAAAGAATCAAGATTTGCTTCACTGGATTTTTCTTCGCTTTCTTCATCAAAATTGGTTGCATGTTCTGCACTTGTATCAATGTCTTCACCACAATTAAATTGGGATTCACCAGAGTTGTTTTGACTTTCACTTTGTGAACCCGAATTATTTTGTGCTCCACCAGAGTTGTCTTGAGGTTCAATGAAAGCATCTGAATTAAATTGTTCTTCACCAGAATTAATAGCTTGAGCTTGCCAAACATTGTCTTGATCTCCAATTAAAACTAGAATTTTATCTCCTTGGAGAAAATTTGTATTAGTTTGAATTTCTGAAGAATCTTGACAAACAAATGTCTTCTGGTGAATATGCTTGGTCATGAACTGAAGATGAAGATACTGCACTTGCATTGGCTTGATCACAGACTTCTTTTCTTTTACCAACCTCAAACTCACCAATGTCTTAAATATTAGTAACATTTTCTTGAGAAACCTGCACCTCTTCTGAAAGACGTTCTTGACAAAAACCATTATGAGAATTCAGAAAAGTATCTAAATCAGATAACCAAGAAGCAGATGAATTCTTAACATTTGGTGTATATTCATTGAATATCACATTAATGGACTCTTTCATGGTTTCAGTTTGAACGTTCGTGTGCTACCTGTCGTTCAAACTGCGGAGGGATGTTAGAGTATGTATTATGTATGTCGTTTGTATAGTAGTCGATTATGTTTAGCTTAGTCCACTTTGGGTATTGGCCCTTTAAGCCCCGTCGTTGTACTTTATATTTGTGTTTCACGTTACTGAATATGATTCATTGAGTTCTATACCAATCTCTACAATGGGTTTATATGAATTTTGATTTCTTCCGTCTAATTTTGGATTTATACAATCATTAAGGGTTTAATTTTTGGGTTTCTATGTAGCAATGATTGGTGGGTAGCAATGATTGGTGGGTCTGAAAGGTGGATGTCGTCGGTCTCGAAGTGAAGGCCGGAGGAGGTGGTTGGGCGGGGAGGATAGGTGGAAAAAATGGAGGTTTAGAAGATGATGATGCTCACTATTAACGTGCAAAAGGAGAAAATACTAAAATATCCATAACATGACTTGCTCATGTTTCAGTTAACGGTTTAACTTTTCATATACCATTTGATTATCCAAACATGTGTGAGAAGGAATGAACCTAAATGATTTGTGATCCAAAGACTGAGCCACCTAAATTCAAAAAAGCACATTGACCATTTATGTAATTAACTCTAGTTAAAATTGATATTTTACAATATTAATAATGGTAAAATTAAAATAGTATTTTTGGAAAGAATTTTCATAGAATAATAACTTTTTATAAAGCTTATATAGGTTAACTGATAGATAATTAGAAGTTTGGTTGATCTGAATATAATATTAAATGAATGGAATCATACCTTATCATTTACGAGATTTAGTATTCTTGTTGTTGTTTTAATGAAAAATCGGATAAATATTTTTAAATAAGACATCACAAAATGAAACCGATACAAAAATATTCAAAAAGAAAAAAGAAAATCAAAATGTCTCACCAACATTTTGGTGGTTCAACCCCTTTAAGCATAATTGACAAGTAAAATCCACTAATAATCGAACTTTCAAATGAATTAAAACTCATCTCAACTCTATTGAATATCCTAATGTTTGTCTTAATGGTTAGATTACAACAACTAGTCGCCACAAATTACTCATGTTAATAACATGTTTTTCTGAATATGATTGTCAACAAGTTTCTAATAACAATGTTTCAATTCGTAATAAATAGTCCTACTAGTTAAACAAAATTTAACCGGCTAAGTTTTATATAACATGAACAAAAATAATTAAATAGAAACTATATCAAAGATATGGATACAAACTTAAAAGCGACAAACTCTAAGGACAAAAACTAAAATTAAAAAATTATACACTTCACTACAATGAAAATTGAAAATATAGTTATTAAAGTTCTTGTAAAAAATTCGT
Source organism: Senecio squalidus (assembly GCA_910822075.1). Lineage (NCBI taxonomy): Eukaryota > Viridiplantae > Streptophyta > Magnoliopsida > Asterales > Asteraceae > Senecio > Senecio squalidus. Next base: position 50,050,697 of record CAJVGC010000432.1, read on the forward strand.
TGAATAAACACCATGATTTAATATTTATTTTAATACGAAAGCTAATATAAAGATACAAAAGCTAATATAATATAAAATTTTATTAAATACATTAAGATTTTAAAATTATCGTAATAAAAAATGACATGTAGTTAGAATTAGTTATATTCTCACAAATTATTTTATTATAAAAAATTTAGCATGACCTATATTTCTGCATTCACTTTTAATCACCGTAGTTCTTTCATCACTTAAAAAGAGAACGGAAGGACTCAGATCTACGGATCTGGAACAAGAGAAAAGGGATAAGAGAATGCCATGATTGCTTACTTTCTCCTTCTAATATTGTTAATTCAGTAATATTTAAGTGAGGATAGTATTTAGTAACGAGAATAGTCTGATCGGAATTAAGATTGACGTTACAAAGTTAGTCAAGACCTCATATTTATTTTAAACAAATCGGAGCACATGTTGGTGGTGGGGTTTTTGCAATAACGGGGATGACGGACGAATAGGAGAAAGATAGATGTAGTGGTGGTGTTGATGGATAGAAGGAGATGGGAACTAATGCTTGTGGTTGTTGATTTTAAAATGGTTCACCGGATAAATATCGTTTCACGGGGAGATAGAGGATTTTGCCGGAAAGAAAAAAGAGGATACCTGTGTTGGTGGTGACGTGAAGGGATGGTATCAAAATGGGTTTTTGGTATGTGATAGATTAAATAATTTTAGGTAAAATGGTGGTGTTTTGGGTTTGTTTGGATTTCACGTAATATAAGATAAGTAACTTATGACTTATTAAATAAAAAATTTATAAATATTTGATAATTGTTTGTCTTAGCTTATTAGTTTATCATAGAAAGAAAGAACGAAAATCTTACATAAGCTCATAAGCCATCAAAATTGGGTTTATGAAAACACCCTTACATAAGCTAGTAAGCCTAATGTCACACCCCGCCCGATTTTACGGGGTTCCCAAGAGTCCGGATTGTTCTACACTTGACGAGAAGACTTAGTGGAATTCTATGAAGGGTCCAAAAAGGTGTTGGAAGCTCTTGGAAGCCCTAGAATCTTCCTTCCATGGAAAAGTGTAGAACTTGTACATACTCTAGATGAGTAGTATAAATAGGAGATGACTCATTTGGTCAAACCATCTCACAATTCACTTGTAATATTCTCTCTAGCAATACAAAGTATTTTCTCATTTCACCTGTGTTCCTTTCTTTCTTAGTTGCCTAGATCGTTGAGTGTTCGAGCAAGGCTAACTTAGTAGATTAAGTGCCGCACGGAAGACCCTTATCGAGATAAGTCTGTGACACTAAGCTAATAAGCTTAAACAAACACTAAAAATGAGCTTATTTACCTTACATAAGCTAATAAGCCCCTTACATAAGCTCAAACAAACATCCCCATAGTTAGATATAGGAAAGTAACAATAAACATATTAAAAGTTTAGAAAATAGTCGTAGAAATTGAAAATATTCAATATTAAGGGTAGTTTGTTCATTTTAGGTGAGGAAGAGATGGGCATATCAGGTTGCTTAAAGCTTCTACCTCAAGGACTTCAGCTTCAGGATTTCCCGTTGAATAAGTTTCATCGGTTCCTATTAAGAATGATACAAAATGAGAATTCAAGGATTACCATTGAGGAAAAAAAAAAGAGTAAGGATAAAATATAAGAAACTGACCAACCAGAAAAACAATTTGTGATATTTTCTTTAGATGGGATAAAATGTAAAAACTGACCAACCAAAAGAACAATTTGTGATATTTTCTTTAGATGTAATATATCATAGCCATAGCCCATAGCCCTTACCAGAACAATATAATCTTTTACAGACCGACTTTATCTTAATTTGTAGATATTAAGGCAACAAATATAAATCATTTCATCATCACTACACTAACCCCTCACTTACATAATCAACTACCCTCCGCACGTTAAGTTTGATCAACTTTTATTGGTTCAAACCAGTTTCCAAGATAGGGAAGCCAATGAATCCGGCGCTATCAACAAAGAATCGGGCACTATCAAACCAGTTTCCAAGATAGGGAAGCCAATGAATCCGAATACAGAAAGGAAGGCCAAAGTAAATTTAGAAAAAACTAATCATTCAAAGGAGCCCATGACTCCTAAACAACAATGTAAAGAGGAGCTAATTGTTCAACACAAACCTGAAGCAACAAAGTGGAAGCAGCGAATGATTGAGAAGGAAATTTTTCAATATCAAAAACACACATTACCAAACTTTTCAAGAAACAATCAAGTGTTGTGAAATCAAATGAGCCTTCTGCTGCTTGTATAGAAAGCGGGTTGCAAAATCCAACGAAATTGTCCTTTTCAAAGAATTTAGAAGCAGAAAAACTTGAAGGGACCAAAAGAAAACTCTGAGAAGGTTACGAGCGAGCAGATAACAAGAAAATACGAAGACAAACTTAAGTGATCGAGATGCATGATCTGTTAAGTAATGGTTTGGCTCCTAAGTATCAAGACAACAAGTTTAGAAAGCGTAGTTTTAGTCGTCTGGTTGGCAATGTACGTTAAGCATCTTTAATATTTGCTTTCAAGAATTAGTAGGGTAGTCCGGTTACTTCTTTATGGAAGTAAAATTTTGTATTTGAGAGCATATCACATATGTATCCACAATTTCTACATATATTATATCAAATTTGGTGATAATTTATGATTTTAAGAAAATATGTACAAGTTATTGAGAAACAAGCTATTAGTCACAGCCTACTGGTCGATTATTTTAAATAAATAGATTATTAAGAAAAACAATTCAGTACTACTGTAATAACATAACCTGGTTGGTTGTTCCTTTAAATGTTATAGTCTGGTTGATGCTTGGTTGAGTTGTATTTGATCACCTAATCTGTGTTTCATTTGTACTACTGAATTGTTGGGTCACTGTGTTTTGTGTCCTATTTATTTCCGCACTTATGCATCTTTGTGTTGTTTGTGACTTAATTAAGTAAGGAACCATATTGCATCGTATTAGTGTTATGTTGTAGAAGTAAGCTACAACGTATCTAATGGATTACACTAGTCCTTTAAATTCCATCATCGGAAACAAGTTTGACAATTTGCTATAGTAGACATCATATTGTGACAACCGCGTATTTTGAAGCACCTTTTCGTTGTGTCTTCTATCGGTTACTTTATTGATCTTTGTTTGACCCTATTGTTGTTGTTATTTTTTGTTTCCCGCGTATTTTGAATCACCTAAGTGCCTAGGGGGGAATCGGTGTCGTGGTGGTGCTACGAGATGGCGATTTATCGTATAGAAGAATGGATCTGCGGACGTATTGATTGACCCTAGATGCGAACCGATCGACCGCTACCTAAGAGAAGATAAGTAGTTCTTCTATCGTTCAAGAGAAAGGGAAGAACATGTAGCGCCTTGCCTATATCTTGTATTTCCCACGTAGTCCGTCGGTCAAACCAACGATTCTCCTCTCAAAGTAATAGAGAGATCCTTTTCTTTTTCCGGTATGTAGCTCTGCGAGCAAGGAGCGCATCATCAGAGCAGGGCGAAAACGAACATAGGATCATGGCCCTTTTCTTCTTTCTTTTCCGACCGTTTCCCGAACTTGTCATCTTCGCAACCTGTGAGCTACATCCCCTTACTTTATGTCTTTTTAAGTTCTCTTTTGGAGGAAACATGAGATCAAATGCTTTTGAACATTTTATTAACTATGACTTTTATGAACTATGATCATTTATGAACTATTTGACGTTATTTGACTTATATGCGTAAAACTATTTTAATTGCCCCGTTCGGCATTCTTTGACATTTTGACATTATGGCTTGCCCCCTTTCGCCATTTGACTTAAACTATGATTGTTTGATTGTATGTCTCCAACCCTTGATGAGAATATAAACTCCGTAAGTGCCTACTATCAGTTTTAGACAAAATTACATAAGTTGCCCTGTTTTCAGACATTTCCACACTATTAGCCTTAAGGCGTTGGTAATTATGGGTATCGATACTTAGGAGAGGTCCCTGCTTACTTTAGATGGCAATCTAAGTACATATTATTAAGACAGACAAACTTCGTAGATAGTGCGAGGTTGGGGCGGATCAGACCAGTTAATCGGTTTAGTGTGAACTCTTACGTTATATTATGCCAAGTGGTTGATACAATTCTTAAATCATATGTTACAATTATTTACGCATATACATACTTATTTTTGCGATTACTCCGCAACTTGACTTTTCTAAATGTTGATCTACTTGACTAGGATCTTCATTAAAAGTATATATATTTTAAGCGCTTTTATCCGCTATCTTTCTTTTAAGAAAACTTTATATTTATATATACTTGTCGGAACTTTTGTCAGAACTTTTATCGAGAACTTATAAACTGTAACTCACTCACTACGTTATGCAGTTTGACACTTTATCTCATGTTTAGGAAACTAAGCATAAGTAATGAAGTGCATTGCTCGGGCGGGTCAAGAATGTTATGTGAAGTGTATTTCGTGAGAAGACCTATTTTGTTTTGGGAATTTTATTAAACATTTTAATTTGTAATCGTTGTCTTGAACATTGTTATCTTGGTTATGTCTTTGAACAATTGAACTTTTCGAACTTTACATTTTTAATGACTTGAACCGTTAAATCTTTGTTATAACTCGTGTATGATTCTCTTGCTTTTCGCACCTCGTGTTTTCGCTTTAGCTGGGTGTGACATCAGAGGGGGAGGTAAGTCTTTGGATAAGATTTTCAAACATGAAAAGTTTGAGTTGAGAGGGAACTAATCCATTGAAATTTGTACACTTTTTCTACTCTCGCTCTTTGCTCCTTCGTCTCCATCGACGATATAAGTTTTTCCAAATACACCAACATCTTGCTTTCTGTCAATGGATCTAAAACTTCATTTCAAAACTTATAACAAATACTTGAAATATTAAAACATATGATAATGATTTTTACATCAATATGATTGATTTGAAAGCTCTTGTGATTTGATTAAGTAGTAAAACATTTGACTTACGGCAAGAATAAAAATAATAAAACTTGATTAAATTTATTATATAATTTGTGTTATTGTACCTATAATTATTTTGCTAAAAATTTGTCTCAGATGCTTAAATTTGGAAGCTTAAAACTATAAAAAAAAATAAAAAAATTTACAATGTCGCTTACATTTACTTTTTTCACAAAAAAGGCAACTCGCAAATTTCAGCCCCAGAAAGTAAAAATAAGATCTAAAAGATCGACTAAATGAAAACCTTTTTCTTAACATAACTGTAAAACCAAAACCATACTCTTATTTTTACCCCGGATGATGAGGAATTTACTTGAAGAATACAAATCTAACTATTGTATTGGAAAGCCAAATATTTTGGGACACTACCGTAGCATATTAGACTTATTACCATTTATTCATCAATAACAATAAAAACCATCTTTTTAGTCATGATTTCATCATAATATCAAAGCCTTCATGGCCTTATTTACTTGTTCGAAATTTTTGGTAATTTTAGAACTAAATGCATCCGCATCAGAGGGGGAGGTAAGCCCTTGGATATGATTTTCAAACATTAAAAGTTTGACTTGAGAGGGAACTAATCGATTGAAATTTGTACACTTTTTCTACTCTCGCTCTTTGCTTCTTCGTCTCCATCGACGATATGAGTTTTTCCAAATACACCAACATCTTACTTTCCGTCAATGGATCTAAAAACTTCATTTCAAAACATATAACAAATACTTGAAATATTAAAACATATAAAAATGATTTTTACATAAATATGATTGATTTGAAACCTCTTATGATTCGATTAAATATTAAAACATTTGACTTACGGCAAGAATAAAAATAATAAAACTTGATCAAATTTATTATATAATTTGTGTTATTGTACCTATAATTATTTCGCTAAAAACTTGTCTCAGATGCTTAAATTATGAAGCTTACAAAAAAAAAAATTATTCTTACAATGGTGCTTACATTTACTTCTTTAACAAAAAAGGGATACTCGTAAATTTCAGCCCCATCCAACCCAATATACATGTAATCGTACATATTATAGTGCACAAAACTAGCATAAATATACATTTGGCCCCTAGTTACTTAGCTAATTACAATTATAGGTGATTAGAGCCTCATATCGAAGTTATTACTATGTGTTTTATTAGCTATATTAAACTTAAACTTTATCATCTTTATAAATCTATCTATCCAAATTTATAATGACGTTTTTCAATAGAGTCTGCCCGCTTCAACTAATTAAACACAATTATACGTGATTATAGCCTCATATAGAAGTTGTTACTATGTGTTTTATTCGCTATATTAAACTTAAACTTTATCATCTTCGTAAATCTATCTATCCAAATTTATAATGACGTTTTTCAATAGAGTCGGCCCCTTCAACTAAACTAAGTTACGATCCTTGTTTCAATTTACTAATTAATTATTACTTTTTTTGTCCTTATTACGTAGGTTCACAAAATCCAAGATGTAAGTTTGAATTAATTTACGAAACAATTTCTCTACCGACAACGGTAGAAGAAAAAAAAATAGTGCTTAAATTAATAGAGTTTTGTAAACTTTACTTTGTTGATAGCAGTGGGTTTATTATTTAAAATCCACTTTATTTGTTACTTCGTTATTTTGTTTTGGAATTATGGTTACTAGTGTAAAGATAATTCACTTCAGTCAATCAGTATTCTTTTAGATTACAACGAATAGGAAATCAACTTACACGAACAAGAGATTAACGGCGGGGGAAAGAAGTTAATGTTAAACGTGCATAATTTCGAAGAGGAGAACGTTTCTTCCCGATCTGGAGAAGTTAATGTTGCCACCAAAAACGCCAAGTGTAATTCATGGATTTTTGATTGTGGTGCCACTGATACAATGACATTTGATATAACTGATCTAACGTCAAACTCGAAAGTTGACAAAACACGAATTCACACAGCTAACGGGGAAACTCTCCTAGTTAAAGGAGGGGGTACCATTGAAATATCGAAAGAATTACGACTCTCGAGATGCCTTTATGTGCCATCGTTATCACACAAGCTCTTATCCGTTAGTCATGTTACGAAAGAATTAAACTGTGTGGTATTAATGCACCCCACTTTTTGCATTTTGCAGGATATCAGGACGGGAAGGATCATTGGGCGTGGTACTGAGAGACAAGGATTATATTACGTAGATGAAGTCACTCAACAAGGCTCAGTTATGCTGACTCATGGTTCAAACGATAGGAAAGAATGGTTATGGCACCGACGATTGGGACATCCGTCCATTGGTTATTTACGTCAGTTATTTCCGCATTTATTTCCAAAAAATAAAGACTTTCATTGTGACACTTGTATTTTGGCAAAAAGTCATAGACATACGTTTAAACCAAATGATACTAGAGTTGATTCACCTTTTTTGTTAATTCATTCTGATGTTTGGGGTCCCGCTAAAATTGAAGGAGGACAAAATTTCCGATATTTTCTGACATTTATAGATGATTGTACTCGAATGACTTGGACTTATCTTTTAAAAAATAAGTCTGAAGTTTTTACGAAGTTCACATTCTTTTGTAACATGGTCAAAACCCAATTCAAAAGTGAAATCCAAATTCTCAGGTCAGATAATGGGGGGGAATTTTGTAACACCTCCATGAAAACCTTCTGTCAAACACGGGGAATTATCCATCAAACTTCGTGTGCTCACACGCCTGAACAAAATGGGGTTTCAGAACGAAAAAAATCGTTTTTTATTGGAAATCACACGGGCTAATATGATTGAATCCCAAGTTCCAAAGTCTTTTTGGCCAGAAGCCCTTGTCACTGCAACGTATCTTGTTAATCGACTTCCAACCCGAGCCCTAGCACTCAAAACTCCTCTCCAAACTTTTTCACATTTCCATAAATTGCCATCAACTCTAACCCTTGAACATCGAGTGTTTGGATGTTCTGTTTTTGTTCATATACCAAAAATAGAGCGTTCAAAACTTGATCCATGTGCAGAGAAATGTGTGTTTTTGGGGTATGGTGTCAATCAACACGGGTATCGGTGCTACAGCCCCAGTAGACGTCACATGTTCACCACAATGAACTGTGACTTTATCGAAACAGAGTTCTTTTTTCATACCCATCTTCATGGTCAGGGGGAAAATGACAATGACGCATTAAGATGGATAAGTTGGGCACCACCTGTGCATGACTCTCGTACTGATACTCCTAATTCAACTGATAATCCTGAAGATTCTAATACTGATACTTCTACTCCAACTGATAATCCGGAAAATTCCGATAATTCCGACGACAGTACCAATGCCACCAATAATGATCCTCCTCAACTGATATCCGAGGTAAGTGGTTCTGAATCTCCAGATATTCCAAATAATTCTGATATGTGTGATGAGGAACAACAGGTCGAGACAGAAACTCCGAGTGTAACTGAACCAGCTCGGTATGATCTTCCACCTAGATCAACCAGGGGAATTCCGCCTAACAGATACTCACCTGAAAGAAGTTCAAGAGGGTCGAGATATCCAGTTGCAAATATCGCAAGGAGGAATTTAGTTCCAGAAGCCAGATCCTTCGCAAACGCCATCTGTTCTGAAAAAATACCAACAAGTGTCGAAGAGGCACTTAAGTATAAAGAATGGAAGGAAGCAATTGGCACTGAACTTGAAGCCCTGAAAAAAAGTGAAACATGGGAAGAATGTGAACTGCCTCCAGGAAAGAAACCCGTTAAATGTCGGTGGGTATTCACTATCAAGTATAAACCCGATGGATCAATCGAAAGGTATAAAGCTCGATTAGTCGCAAAGGGGTATACTCAGACTTATGGGATTGACTACTGTGAGACCTTCTCACCAGTAGCCAAGATTGATACTATTAGAGTTCTATTCTCAGTTGCAGCAAACAAGGATTGGCCACTACACCAGTTTGATGTCAAAAATGCCTTCCTACATGGAGAATTGAAGGAAGAAATCTACATGGAAACTCCACTTGGAATTCATGATAGTTCCGAGTCCAGAAAATTTTGCCGACTAAAGAAATCTCTGTATGGTTTAAAGCAATCTCCACGGGCTTGGTTTGGTCGATTTACCACAGTGATGAAGAAATATGGTTATCATCAAAGCAATTCTGATCACACCTTATTCTTGAAACGGAGAGGTAAACTCATAACCTGTTTAATAATCTACGTTGATGACATGATCATTACAGGGGATGATTCAGAGGAAATGACAAAATTGAAAGCTAATCTTTTCAAAGAATTTGAAATGAAAGATCTGGGAAGACTCAAATATTTTCTCGGAATTGAAGTTCTAAGATCAAAATTAGGGATCTTCATTTGCCAGCAAAAATATGTTCTTGATTTGTTAGCAGAGACGGGAATGCTAGATTGCAAACCTGCAGACACTCCCATGATAGCCAACCAAAAATTGTTCATGGAAGATGAAGCTGAACTGGCAGATAAAGAAAGATATCAGAGAACGGTGGGAAAGATGATTTACTTAGCTCATACTCGGCCAGACATTGCATACGCTGTGGGGGTTATAAGTCAATTCATGCACCAACCTCAAATCCAGCACATGGAAGCAGCTTTAAGGATTATCAGGTATCTCAAGGGAACTCCTGGACACGGTGTTCTATTCAAAGCAAATGGGCACCTGAAGATTGAGGCTTATACCGATGCTGACTGGGCAGGCGACAAAGGTAATAGGAGGTCTACATCAGGGTATTTTACCCTAGTGGGTGGAAATCTTGTTACATGGAGGAGTAAAAAGCAAAAAGTTGTCGCCCTCTCAAGTGCTGAAGCTGAATTCCGAGGAATAGCACGAGGATTAGCTGAAGTCCTATGGTTGCGAAAACTAATGTCAGAAATTGGGTTTCCCTCAGAAGAAGCCAGTAAGATCATGTGTGACAACAAAGCGGCTATCCAGATCTCAGGAAATCCAGTTCAACATGATCGCACCAAACACGTTGAAGTTGATAGACACTTCATCAAAGAAAAACTTGAAAATGAGATTATCGAGCTTCCGTTTGTTTCGTCAAAAGATCAACTGGCAGATATTCTCACAAAGGCGGTTACTGGAAAGTTTTTCACTCACTGTCTTGACAAGTTGAGCATTGGAAATCCCACTTCTCAGCTTGAGGGGGAATGTTAGAATAAACGTTTAGTTTGAATGTAAGCCCAAGCCCGTATGTGGGCTTGAGCCCGTTAGGTTTATTTTTCCTATAAATAGGCCTACAATGTAAACGTTTTATGTTGATGAAATATAACAATTCTTCCACAAAACCCAACTATTATTTTCTACAGTAAGAACTACTCGTATTGAAACTATGTTATGAAAAACTTTCTACGTGAAAAAGTCTATGCGGGGTTATGTTTCAGGTTTGAAAAGAAAGCCAACTCATGTAAAGTTGGAAAATTTTGTTGCTTTTGTTGACACTTGGAATGCTGATAACCCGAAAATAATGACATGGATCAATAATTCGGTTGTGCAGTCTATTGGAACACAATTGCCAAAATATGAAACTTCTAAGGCAGTTTGGGATCACCTTGAAAGGCTTTATATTCAGTCAAACTTTGCCAAACAATATTAGTTAGAGACAAGTTAGAAACAGACATTCGTGCTCTACAACATAATGATATGAGTATTCAAGACTTCTATTCTGCTATGTCTTCTTTATGGGATTAATTAGCTTTGATAGAACCAGATGATTTAAAAAACTATAAGCCATACATTGATCGTAGAGATTCTCGGCGCTTGGTTCAGTTTTTAATGGCACTTCGTCATGATTTTGAAGGACTACGAGGCTCAATTCTACATTGTAATCCTCTTCCATCTGTCGATTCGGTGGTTAGTGAATTGTTGGCAGAAGAGATACGCCTTAAGTCCCAACGTGATAAGAAAAATACTCCATCTCAAAGACCTTCGTACGGAATACAAAAGGTTAATGGCAGAGTTTCTTACGATGAATGTTCCTATTGCAAGCAAAAGAATTATTGGAAATCTCAATGTCCTGGGTTACAAAACAAAGCAAAACCACAACAACAACAATTTTGGCCACTATCACAGCAACAATTTCTTCAACCACAACAACACTTTCACCCGGCCACCCCAACCACATAATGGTGTTTCTGCCCCATCTTTGGACTCTTCGTTGTTCGAGTGTTTTCAGAAGTTCTTAAATTCGCAAGCACCCCTTGCCATATCTGCTTCGCCTAGTAACGGTATGTCATCCCCGGGTATGCATTCTTCTAAATGGATCATAGACTTAGGCGCCTCACATCATATGTCGCATCACTTGTCTAACTTTGTTTCTCCATCTTACAATTCTTCTTTGTCAATTATGATTGCTAATGGTAATTCGATGCCATTAGGAGGTATTGGTTCCATAACAACACCATCCATATCTTTATCTCATGTTTATTACATACCCACCTTTACTATGAACCTTGCATCTGGTAAAATTTGTGATTCTGGATATAATGTTCTCTTTTTTCCTTCTTCTTGTTTTGTACAGGATCAACAATCTGGGATAGGCCGTAGATAAAGGGGGCTTTATATTTTAAGTCAATTCAAAAATAACTTCGTTGCAGCAACTGGTATAGATTTTTCTAGCTTTTGGTTAAGTCCTTCTAGTTCACACTTGTATTTATGGCATGCTCGTTTAGGGCATGTGTCTGCATCTTATTTACAATTTGAGTAATGATATATATATCCTACTAATCCATCCTCCTACAAATCCTCCTAAGAGCAAGATGGTCACATTTGGAAAAATCAAGGGATGGGATTAGAAAAGATAGATAGTGGAATCCACATGTCATGTTTATATGGTTTTAGGATGTTTATATGGTTTTAGTTTCTACTGGAGCCTTAGGATAATTAACATGTCATGATATTTCATATTGTAGTGGTTGTAAACTCGCAAAATTTTCCGCTTTACCGTTTAATAAAAGTGTTTTTTTTTTCTAAGTCATCGTTTGATCTTGTGTACATTGCGATGTGTGGGACCTTCTCTCATATCTACAAAAGGAGGTTCTAAGTATTATGACGTCTTTATTGATGATTTTACTCGTTATACATGGGTTTTTCTAGTGAAACGAAGATCAGATTTTTTTCACCATTTACAAGAACTTTAGAGCGCTAGTGAAAACTCAACATTGTGTTGCTATAAAATGTTTTCGTTGTGATTTAAGGGGAGAGTACACCTCTAATGAATTTACCTGTTTACTAGCATCTAATGTTTACTAGCATCTAATGGAACTTTTTATCCCTGACACCCCTCAACGGAACAACGTTTCCGAAAAGGAAACATCGTCATCTTGTTGAGACAGCTAAATCATTCTTATTGTCGGCCAATGTTCCTAGTATTTTTTGGGGGGAAGTTGTTCTTACAGCCGCACATGTGGTGAACAAAATCCCAATCGTACACAACTCTAGTTTATTTCCTTTTGAAAAGTTATATGGTAACACCCCTGATTATTCATCTTTGCGTATTATTTGTTGTACTTGTTTTGTTCTAAAACCACATGTTCACCGTAGTAAATAATCACAAGTCTGCCATATGTGTTATTTTAGGTTATGGTGCTGGTCAAAATGGATATCTATGTTTTGACCTAGTTAGTCAAAAATTATATATGTCACGCCATGTTAAGTTTTTGGAGCTTATTCAATTATCTTCTATTCCAGCTAGTGCCCATCATATGACTAAATCAGATCTTATTCGCATTAATCTTTTCGAATTTGAAGACCAATCAGTTCCACCCACAACTACAGAACAAGTTCCTGAACGTGTTCCAGAACCGGTTCATGAACCTGTTCAAGACCATGTTCCCCAACCAGTTCCAGACCCAGTTCCACCATTCCCTCACAAGTTGCACCCATCGCTCCCCCTCCTACGTCTTCTCAATCAGTCCCTGAGGTTGAAAGTCCTACACCTTCATGTGTTCAACCTAAGCGTACTCGTAAGTCTACTAAACTTCCATATTTTGCAAATTCTTCTTATTCTATTTCTTTTGCTTCGTTTATTGCTTCTATTCATTGTCTTCATGAGCCTTTATCATATAAAGAGCCTATTTGTGATCTACTTTGGCAGAATGCTATAACTGAGGAACTTACCTCCTTAATTCAGAATCATACATGGGATGTAGTATTCTTGCTATATGGAAAATGTGTAATTGGTTGTCCCTATGTATTTAAAATTAAAACTAAATCCGATGGATATGTTGAAAGATATAAAGCTCGACTTGTTGCTAAAGGGTACTCTTACGAATATGGTATGGATTATGAGGAAACGTTTGCTCATGTTGCAAAAATGACTAATGTTCGCACTTTGATTGCAGTTGCTTCCATTTCCCAGTGGAAGATTTTTCATATGGATGTTAAAAATGCCTTCCTTAATGGTGATCTTCATAGAGAAGTTTATATGACAACTTCTCCTATTTCTCACCAATCTGGTGAGGTTTGCAAGCTTCGCAAAACACTATATGGTCTCAAGCAAGCACCACACACTTGGTTTGAGAAATTTTCCACATTAGTTACCTCACTCGGTTTTGTCTCTAGTCATCATGATTCAACATTATTTTTTAAATTTTCAAGCACGGGTGGTATTTTGTTATCTCTATATCTTGATGATATGATTATTACGGGTGATGATTGTGATGGGATTGAGTCCTTAAAGTCTGAGTTATCTCGCCGTTTTGCAATGAAAGACCTTGAATTACTTTGATATTTTCTGGGTATTGAGGTTGCCTACTCACTAAAAGGTTATCTATTATCTCAATCAAAATATATAGCAGATTTATCTGATCCTGCACGCCTCACAGATAATAAGATTGTTGATACCCCTCTCGAGACCAACGCTCGATACTCTCCATCAGATGGTATTGCTCTAGAAGACTCTACTTTATATTATACTATTGTTGGGAGCTTGGTTTATCTTACAGTGACTCGTCAAGATATTGCACATGCAGTACATGTTGTTTGTTAATTTTTCGCTGCTCCTACTACTATTCATTGGTGTGTTGTTCTTCGTATTTTGAGGTATCTTCGAGGCACTCAATTTCAGACACTCTCGTTTCCCTCAGCGTCCCCTTCAGATTTGCGTGCTTATTGTGATGTTGATTGGGATAGTGATCCTCATGATCGCAAGTCTACCAGAGGATGGTGTATATTCCTTGGTGACTCTCTTATTTCGTGGAAGAGTAAGACACAAGATGTTACTTCTTGTTCTTCTACAGAAGCCAGTATCTTGCTATGGCTTTAACAACTTGTGAGATTTTTTGGTTACGTTGGTTACTTGTGGATATGGATGTTAAGCAGAAAAGTCCTACCCCTTTGCATTGTGATAACAATAGTGCTATTCATATTGCTCGTAACTCGGTTTTTCATGAGCGAACCAAATATATCGAGATTGATTGTCATTTCACTCGTCATCATCTTCAGCTTGGCACCATCTCCCTCCCGTTTGTTCCTTCTGCTTTACAAATCGCAGACATGTTTACGAAGGCGCATCTTGTATCATTTATTCATCAATAATAATAAAAACCATCTTTTTAGTCACTCTAATTTAATCAACTACAAGAAAAATAGGCTTTAGTGACAAAATTGTACAGTGTCGAGTATTTTTGGTTACTAATAGCCTTATTTAGTCTGCATAAAAAAGTGGTCACTAAACAAAATTCTTGACCAAAAAATAACTTTATTTAGTCTCTAGTAAAATTAGTGACGGACCTATAGTTACGAAAAGTGACCACTCAAAATTGGTCACTAATATCATTAGTGACCAAATATTTGATCACAATATCATTAGTGACCAAATATTTAGTCACTAATGATGTTATTTGGTCACTTATTATATTAGTGACCAATTTTGAGTGGTCACTTTTCGTAACTATAGGTCCGTCACTAATTTTATTAGGGACTAAATAAAGTTATTTTTTGGTCAGTCACTAATAATATTAGTGACCAAATTTGAGTCGTCACTAAAGACCTTCTTTCGTGTAGCGGGAGTTGGAGAAAATATTCTTTCGGTTCTGTTACCTCGCTTGCTTGGTTCATTTGATCATGTGTGCTCAATAAAAGGCTTTGTGACATTGGGTCAACGGGTTTTAGCAAACCCTTCGAAAATCCGGTTGCATTATGCTCACCTGGATGTGTTTGATCTTTTTTGGTTCTTAACTCGTGGTTGAATCAGTATAGCTTCAAATTAATCAACTTAAGTGAAGACATTTTTGTTGGGTTTAATTATTTTTTAAGACGCGGAAATGTAACTCACCATGAGTACATAAAGTTGGGAAAGGACGAGATGCTGGGTTAAACCCAGTATCCATGTTTGAAAAGCAAAAGTTGCAAAAGTTCTTAATAGAGATGTGTACAAATTGGGATGCTTTCGTTTTCTACACAACCGTTGGTATTTTTTTCAACACAATGATGAGATGTGTACAAATTGTAAATTTGCAAGTAGCCTTTTCTTTTTGAGTTACGAGCTTCCAAGTTTTAAGCAAAATAAGCTTATTTACTTGATCAGTAGTCAAAATTGAAAATTTTATCCAACATAACTCTAATGCTATATTACTATGCAACATGTTTCCTTCCTTAATCAAGTCCCAAACAACACAAAGACGCATAACTGCGGAAATAATTAGGACGCAAATACAGTAACCCAACTTTTCAGTAGTACAAATGAGCTACAAAATAGGTGATTAAATACAACCCAACGATGCATCAACCAGACTAAACTTTTTTATGAACAACCAACAAGAATATTACAATATAATGAATTGATTTTTTTAATAATCTATTTATATAAAATAATCGACCCACACTAAAAGACTGTATCCTTTGGAGCCAAACCCTTTTGTAACAGATCATGTGTCTCGATCACTTGAGTTTGCCTTCGTCTTCTCTGGTTATCTGCTCGCTCGTAGGCTTCTCGGAGTTTTCTTTTTGTCGCTTCAAGTTTTTGTTCTTCTAAATTCTTTAAAAAGGTCGATTTCGTAGGATTTTGCAACCCGATTATTATACAAGCAGCAGGAGGCTCATTTGATTTCGCAACACTTGATTGTTTCTTGACAAGTTCCGTAATGTGTCTGTTTAATCGTTTTTGATATTGTAACATTTCCTTCTCAATCACTCGCTGCTTCCTGTTTGTTGCTTCAAGTTTGTGTTGAACGATTAGCTTCTCTTTACTTTTCTGATTAGGAGTCATGGGATCCTTTGAATGATTAGTTTTTTCTAGATTTATTTTAGACTTCCTTTCTGTATTTGGATTCATTTTCACTCCGTTCTCGGAAACTGGTTTTACAGTGCTCGATTCTTTGTTGATCCAATATTCATTCACCATTGCTTTCCATATTTGGATCAATGTCTTTGCAATCCGAGAAACATCCTTTGATGCATGCTTTTCAAGAGCTCTAACAGTTTTTCCAACCCCTGTTGAATCGAGAGTGTCGATAGATAAACCCATGTCTTGAAGTTTCTTTAAACAATCACATATTACCGATTCATGCGTCCCACTCTTCTCAAGAATTTCTTTAATTCTTAAAACCTCAGCAACTACTCCTTGTCTATAAACTTTAGTACTCCCCTCACTATTAACCTTATTTGCAGTGGTCAAATTTGAATTGCTATCTGTAATATCTGTTTCGTCTTCAGGATGACAAGTGTGTTTTATTTTCAAAACCTTAGAAATTTGTTTTGTTTCGTCTAGGGTTTCACGACTAAACGAGAACATCATCTCAGCAATATTATCTCTCTTTGTTTTGAACTCCACTGGGTGATCAGAAGCAGCAACAGTGATCGCCTTCTTGATGATATCAAATACGTTGGTATTCGCCTTCCGTAAGTAGTTCCTCCACTCATCCATCATTGCGGCAGAAGAGTTTATGTTTTCCATTAGACTAGTGTTTGTTTCAAACTATAGCACAAAACTTAGATTCAATATCCTTAATTTAGTTGTAACTTGATGGACAAGGTAAAAGAAAACGATAGAATTAAGAGAATTTGTACGATTCGTTACCTTAGTTAGTAAAAGGAAACGATAGTATAAGAGAATTTGTACGCAACCTATCTGTTTAATTTTGTAATGAGGGTTTTAGTATGTGTCTATATGGATTGAATTTAAATATAATTTTTCCTTAATTACTATAGATTGAGATAAAGTCGGTGGATATAAAAAAATATACGTGATTTAATGAAAAGAATATCAAAATAAAAATATTTTAAGTTAGATAACCAAATATTTTTGTTTTGTTAAGGGCTGTAGCATAACTATAATTTAAACTAATTATATGCATTTTTTGTTATCATAATTTTTGTCACACCCCGTTTAAAGCAAAAACACGATGTGTTTGAGTTAATAATATCAAGAGTCAAAGATTATAACATACAACCATAAACAAAATATATCGAATAAAATAGATCACGCCAAAATGTTTACAATAAAATACAAAGTCTCAAATACATCGCAAATCTCAAAATACACGGATCATAAAGGAATTACATCGAAACAAATAAATTCAAATAACAAAATAGACGATCCCTAAAAAAAGCATGACATGATCATGTAAAATCCTCAAACTCCTGAAAAGCGTTAAAAAAGACATCAATACATGTTGGTGAATTATTCGCAAATAAAAGTTGACCCATATAAAAGAGTAATAATCATGATAAGTTTCAAATGACAAATTTTGTTTTACAATCTAAGTGCGACGTACATTGCCTAGACTAGGCATACACCGGACCTGACCACACAAATATAACCGCAATCCTAAGGCATGTCAAACCAAATGCAACAAATAATCAAGTCGGCTATAACATCACTCATAGGGACATCCTATCGAGCAATGAGGGTTAGTCAAACCCATATAGATCTTATGTAAACCGTGGCAACAAAGCTGATCAAATATATAAGGGGGGCCCAAGGAGGCCTAATGAACACCTAATCTAAGACAATCCTGATCCACATGGTAAACAAGATTTACAGTAACGTTTAGCAATCATGCAAACAGTTTTAAATACGCTTTCCAGCCCAAAAATATTTAAGGTAAATAGGGCTACGAAATAATTCACAAGATAAGCTCAGCAAATATCGGGTCAACAACACGGAGCTAACACTCCACCGCCTAAGTGTCCTATAATAATGATAAATATAGTCTAAGTATCTCTATAAGTCTAGTACGGTTTAGCCTTGTCGGTTAAAGTTATATTATAAATTTTATTAAAATATTTCAACGGTTATCAAGTTGAGTCAAAATGACGGATAGTATAAACGATATTCCGAGTAAAAAAGGACTATAGGAAAGATATCGATAAGTTACATCATAAATGAAAATTAGAAAGGAATGATATTCCGAGCCGAAAATGACTAACAGGAATATCGGTTGAAAGAATACTGTTACCAGAGTTTAATTGAGATCGACCAAGGTCAACGTAAAAAATGTTGACTTGATAAAAGTCAGAGACGTTGACTTGGTCAAAGTCAAAGTCAACAATTTTGAAATAAAGTTAAAGTCAACATAAAAGTCAAACTTTGACATTTTTAAGAGTTTAAAACCTTTGATTTCAAAATATCTGAGTATAAACAGTTTCGGAATGATTTTTATAAAATTTTGACGTAAAAATATTATTTTTCGATTTTTTTGATTACGATAGCGTTTAGGAACAAAAGTGTATTTGTCGAAAAGTAAGTAAAACGTTCGTTTTTAATAAGAATTTAACATTTATGATGGCGTTGACGTCTCTGAGTCCAAAAACGCTTATTTAACAATATTTACTACTTTTACTTATAATAGTTTAAGTATACATAAGTTTTTAGTTGTTTAAAGTCATAAAACACGATCTGAGGCTTTACTGCGGCGCACCAGTGAGTTATTGCGTCGCAGTAACTTGGTTGCAAAACTGAATTTTTTTGAAGGAAATAGCCGTTGTGTCGCAGTAGAGGGTTACTGCGGCGCACTGTCTTGGTTTTCAGATTGTTGGTTTTTGACATTTTGTCGAAATCCGATTTATGAGAAGTTTTAAGGTGATCTGTAAACTGTCCAAATTGTATTTACCAAGTCTTATATTTATATATATATATATGAAGTTTTACATAGTAATATTAGTAATAAGTTATTTTTTTGTTGAATTTACATTGTAAGCCAAGTCCAATTTTCATGATTTGTCCATTATATCGTCTAATACGTTAACCTAACCGTTTAAAGGCTAAATCCGGAAGACAAAGAAAAGAAGAAAGTAGGGGAAACAATGAAAGTACCGTAGTCACCCGCAATAATCTACAATCTCGAGAAGTCACGAACACGAACCCGGAAACTAAGCTTCGGTGGTGGTTGTGATGAGATATCCGGCTCCAAAACACAACATATATCATCATTAGCTTAGGGTTCGAAAAGGAAAGGAAAATAGAGAGTTTATGGAGAATTTTTACCACAACTCAAAACGAAAGTCCTTCGAGAAAAATAGCCGAATCTTCAATAGTAGAAGATGGAAATGGAGAAGGAAGCCTTGTAAGACAAGTGAACAAAGTTGTATTAGAATTCTCTACCCAAAAGTGGGAGAAAAATGTAGATTAACCTCATGAAAAACTTACCGAAATGATGGTTTAGTGAAGGAATGCTTGTGGAGATGATTGTATGCCTTTGGTTTGCAAAAGGTTCTTCAAAATGAGGTGGGAAAGCTCTTATTTCTCTGGAAATGTTAAGAGAAAAAGAAGGTTTTTGTGAATAAGAACTTTGTGAACGAAAAGAGAATATGAAAATGTGATGTAAACTTGAATACTAAGTAATCGGCACTTAGGTAAATATAACGCTTACGTCACGATGGACGAAGCAACAAAACCCAACATAAAACCCGACACATAAAATAAAGCGTGAATAAACACAAAGCGAAATAACAAGGGTCAAAACAAGTGCGAATAAAATAAAAGATACGGTAACGATTAATATCTCGAAATGACGGGTTGTCACAGCCTCCCCCAGTAAAAAGAATTTCTTCCTCGAAATATCTACTGAGAAATCCTTCAGGTCATGGTACATCTTATCCGCCCCGGGATGAACGGAATAATTAGATTTATGACCCTCATATAATATCAACTTCCGAAGACCAACGAGAATCTAAATGCGATCCAAGAAATACAACACCCCGTCGCTTTTCGGCTCCAACTGCCGTGCCAAACTGAACAATCCCTCATCCTTCAGACAATCCTCGGTGAGAGCCTCCTGCTGAGCCTGAATAATCCCCGCCTTCAAGTTTGACTGAATAGAGATAACCATGGCGCGAACTATCACCGGCTTACCCGGATGCTAGTGAATCTCACAATCATAGTCATTAAGCAACTCAACCCATCGACGTTGCCTCATATTCAGCATCTTTTGATCAAAGATATGTTGTAACGACTTATGATCGGTAAACACGGTACATTTCTTACCGTAAAGATAAATGAGCAAAATCTTTAAAGCAAATACCACCGCTCCCAACTCCAAATTGTATGTCGTGTAGTTCTGCTCATGAATCTTCAACTGACGAGAAGCATAAGCAATCACCTTCCCGTTCTATATCAGCACACACCCGAGTCCCTTATGCGACGCATCACAATACACCACAAAATTCTCGGTACCCTCGGGAAGACTCAAAATAGGAGCATCACACAACCGTTGCTTCAGTAACTGAAAAGCCTCCTTCTGCTCAGCACCCCAACTAAACTCCTCGCTCTTCTGGGTCAATTTTGTCATCGGCGAGGCCATCTTCGAGAAATTCTCGATAAAACGACGATAGTGTCCTGCCAAACCCAAGAATAAACGGATCTTTGTAGGTGTCTCCGGAGCGACCCAATCTCTGACGGTCTCAATCTTGGCAGGATCAACGTGAATACCCTTCCCGCTAACCACGTGGCCAAGAAACTGAACCTCAGATAGCCAAAACTCGAACTTCGAAAACTTAGCATAAAGCTGCTCCTTCCTGAGCAACTCTAATACTAATTGCAAGTGATCCTCACGACTACGAGAATAAATAAGAATGTCGTCGATGAACACAATCACAAATCTGTTGAGATAAGGGCAACATATACGGTTCATCATGACCATAAAAGCTGCAGGCGCATTCGTGATACCGAATGGCATAACAAGGAACTCGAAATGACCGTATCGCGCCCTAAAAGCTGTCTTCGGAATATCCTCCTCCTGAACCCTCAACTAGTGATATCCGGATCGTAAATATATCTTCGAAAAGAAGCGAGAACCCTGAAGCTGATCAAACAAGTCATCTATACGCGACAAAGGATATCGGTTCTTCACCGTCAGCTTATTCAGCTCTCTGTAGTCTATACACAATCTCATAGAACCGTCCTTCTTTTTCACGAAGAGTACATGCGCACCCCAAGGAGAGAAACTCGGTGTAACGAAGCCCTTATCCACCAAATCCTGAATCTGCCTCGATAACTCCACCATCTCCGAAGGTGCCAATCGATAAGGATCCTTCGCCACCGGCGCTGCTCCTGGAACCAAATCGATACGAAACTCGACCTTACTACTAGGGGGTAAACTAGGTAAGTCCTACGGAAAGACATCGGCAAACTCACGAACTATCATCTTCTCCTCGATCTTCTCCGCAGAATCTTTCTTCACAAGGTGTGTAAGAAAGAGTGAACAATCCCGCCTTATGTACTCCCGAATACAATAAAAGATACGGTAACGATTAATACCTCGAAATGACGGGTTGTCACAATTTTAAAATCTTACATTATATTTAACATAACTTTAAAATATATTTGTCTTTTAATCTTCCAAATAAATGTTAAATGGTTGTGCTTATTTTTATGAATTTGCTAACAAAAAGTTTATTTGACATGTGATGCTTGAAGAAACATGTTATTAACTTATCCAAGTTGTAGGAGAATTTTTTTTTTTAAATCTTTATTAATATATAAAACATTTTACCATTTACTTAAATGTTTAATTTTTGAATATAATTACTAATATATCCCTGTTATATTTTTAAGACAAATTATAACAATTAATGCTTATTTACCGTTATTTTTACTATATTAATCCTTCAAAAATTTAACATTTGAAATTTTGAATTCAAACATACTTTCTTTCCCAAACTTGATTCCAACCGTACATCTCCTCCTATTTATACCTGCTAATAGGATTTTAAAGGATTTTATGAAGGTTATTATGGCCAAAAAAGTTTGAATTTTCGGATTTTAAGAAGGTTATCATGTTAATGCGCGTAAAAGTAGAGACGTACAATAGAGATAGATAGTGAATTGTCGAAAAACATTTGGTGTTAATATCTTTTATAATCATAAATCATACATACATGTGACTCCAAAATGTTATTATTTTTGTACAAAATAAAATTAATAACATTTTTTTGAGATAGAGTTGTAAATGATAAGGGAAAATTAATGATGTACCTCTACTATTGTACTAATTGTATGGATACCGAGAATGATTACTTTTGTGATAGTCTATAGATTAAAGAGTGGATTTTAAATATTGGATTTTAAATTGCATGTTATCTCAAAGAAATCACAAGGTTCTTTTTAAAACTTGGGTAACATGAAAACAAATTTTTCGGTAAAATCAGTTGAAAATAAGTCAAAGAGTTTCTAAATACGTGTATGTCCTTACCATTTTGTGATAAGGTTTAGAGATGTAAAAGCATGTTACCTCTGTTTGTATTTTATTCTTACCATCTTGTGCATATAATTAGTTACATAGTATGCCCAAATTATTTATAAACTTTGGTTTCCAGCCAAATTTAAGGTTACCTGATTAATTACCGTATTTTCCCTTTATTTTGTTATCTTCATGTTCATATAAATGTAACACCCGAAACCAATTTCACACCATTTTTATTATATATATAACTTACAAAAACATATAACTAACGTTCTAAAGATGTTACTACTTAATCACTTTAGCTAACGATAAATGTCCGTTAACATCTCATTTTACAAATTTGAGCGGAAGCTCTTACGAAAACATTTTTAACAATTAACTTTACATTATGGTCCCTCTTTCCTTCTTCTTTAGCTTGCCTTGCCCCAAAACTCGATTACCTACAAAACATACAATTAACATAATATATTACCGTTAAGCTAGTGAGTATATATCTTAATCTCAACTTGTTTGGCAACTTCTACCCATCTTGCCACTTTTTCGGTCTTTTGACCCGTTAAACATTTTAATACACAAATAAGCTTTTCAAACTATTATCTACATTAAACTAATTATAAAAACACATTGCATACAAATGTTTTTCTTCCCTTTAATCGATTTCTACCCATTTGCCATCCTTTTACGGGTCACACGACCCGTTTGGTAATACAAATAGAAATAGTTATAACATAATTCAACCGCATACAAATTGAGTATTCTACTACAACATCACCGCTCTATCCCATTCATGAAACTAAATCATTTAACTCAAATCTATCAATCCAAAACATTCTCTAAATGATGATTACTAGCTTCAAATTCACATAATCATTATGTTAATCACATCTAATACGACTACTTTAAAATCTATTCTTTCTTTCTTTACAATTACTTATTTACTTTCCCGACAATTAAATGTCGTAAGTTACTTCTTTTCTTTCCCGACAATCAAATGTCGTATCTAACACTTATACATACTCTCGCGATATGTAAAGTTGATGCTACTTCTTCCCGACTAATGAAAGTCGACTTCTTTTCTTTCACGACAATTAAATGTCGTATCTAACACTTATACATACCCTCGCGGTATGTAAAGTTGATGCTACTTCTTCCCGACTAATGAAAGTCGACTTCTTTTCTTTCCCGACAATTAAATGTCGTATCTAACACTTATACATACCCTCGCGGTATGTAAAGTTGATGCTACTTCTTCCCGACTAATGAAAGTCGACTTCTTTTCTTTTCCGACAATTAAATGTCGTATCTAACCATTCTTTTTCTTATAACAATTTATAATACACTTCATACACATAAACAACATTAAAACTACCAAAAAGTTAAGACGAAAGTAAATTCATGGCACAATAGTTTCTAGGGGGAAAACTTTTCTTTTCGTTTCTCTTTAAATATGTCATGAAAATATATGTAACAAAACTATTAAGATTGTTCTTTCAATAAATTCCGATTAATGGTAGTTAATCCCTTGGGCGTGTGTCTTTATATGCAGTTATCCTTTAAAAAATCACTAAAATAGTCATTTGACACATTATTATTTTGAATATAATCATCAAAGTTGCGAAGAGTATTTGGGCCCTTATCTTATTGCGCGAGAATTAAATTTGCGTCGGAAACTTTCTCACGCCACATTTAAGAAGGTGGAAAGACATAGCGCGAGAACGTGGAAAATTTAAACCTTTCATTTTGGCGTGCATACATTACATAAAAATGTACAATACGACCCAAAAGCGTGAATACATGACGTAAGAATGTACAATACGACCAAAATACATTGCGTTACGACGTGACATTATTCATACAACTTGTTTCAAAAATCAATTCTCACGAAAATAATAAAAAGACGCAAGAAATCTTCGCGAATCAGATAATTATTTTCGTAATATATGTTTTTAAGAAAAAAATTTATGTTTAAGTCATATATTCTTTTTGTAATAATTCAAATAGATAAATTAAAGTTAGAAAAAATAAAAATAAAATAAGGAAAGATATGGCTAAATTGTACTGAAAGGTTGTCGTAATGTAACGTTGAGATGACGTTTGCGACGGGTTGTGATCAAGACAACCACTTTCTATTCTCTAAGGAGCTAAAAATTTGCAATGTACAAATCTAATATTTAAAATTAAAAAAAAAAAATTGTAACATGTCTATTATAACTATATATTTTAAAGATATTATTAAATTAGTTTTTTTAAAAAAGGGACAAATATCTAAAATTATATCAAACTTTTTCCAAAATCTATAAAATATATAAAACTTTTGAATGATATATAACATTTAAATTTTTTTATCGTATGCATATATAATTTTCAAAAATTGATAATGTATGTATTTAAAAATACGTAATATTGATATAAGATGTCACGTAAGTTGCAAAATCATCGATTTACTAAGATTTTATTAGCCATATACATTCAATAACGATATTTGAAAATTCGATACATTGAATATGCCTATTAAAAATTGATGTATACGATTAATTTTAAAGTAAAGTTTAATATATCTTTAGATATTTATCTATTTTATAAATACAATGTTATAAAATATTTATATTTAAATAGTAAGGCGATTAGTATCTCTTCGTAGACAAGGCTTGAAAATATCAAACACTAAACAGTCAAAACCCACATAATCACTCAGAAATCAAAATGGACTCATTTCACTTACTTTTTAGAAACGTTTAATTACTTTATTTGACTAATTTTACCACCCTCGTCCCTAAGCCAATTAATTATAGGAAATTTCCAAAAAATTAATTCAATTTTCTTTATAAATATAACAAAATTTGCGTTACTTATCCATCATACAACCCATTTCAGAGAGTAAATATCGAAGAAAGATCCAAGAAACTTTTATTTCTTTGTTTGCTCAATTAAGATGGCTCTTGTATCACGTTTCTCTAGTTGCTTCTCGGGTTCAAACAAGGTAGTTGGTGACAAAAATGAAAGAAATAGCTCGTTGAGAAAAGCTCATAATGTTGATGTTGGTCGTGCGGCGAAGGGAAAGAGCAGAAAAAGATCTGCAATTCCGGTTGCTCACTTCCCAATTGGCTCAAACTTTTCAACCTTGTAAATAAAATGGCTCGGCGCATGATAATAAAGAAAGGGTTTTGTGTAACACCCCGCTCAGGCGGAAGCTGGAGATGTACAGTATTAGTATATTCAGAGTCATAAGGTTACAACAAATTAAATAACAAAAGGGGTAACATCGAATTAAATATAAGTTACCGAGTTACAAATGTTACAAAGTACATAAGTTCGGGAAATAAATCAATACATAATCGACATACGGATCCTAATAGAACTAATCATAGCAAAACAAGTTCCCAAGCAAGATCCACGTAGTCATACAAAAACAATCATCATGTAACCTCAAATCCCTGAAATAGCGTTAAAACGACGTCAACACAATGTTGGTGGGTTATTCGTAAAGTTAATAAAACATAAGTAATAAAGCTTTTGACCCGAAAATTTAGAAAGGTTTAGTAAAATCATTAGTAATAAACATATATCTTGATTTAAAATAGCAAATAGCAATATGAACATTCCTTAGCCTAGAATAATACACTTGAACCTAAACATAAAAAGGCAACAACCCCCTTAGTGTGTTAAGCTAAGTTTAGTCAATGTAATAATACGGTAATAACATCGGTCCGCAAGGACCGCACACCGGCAAGTCATCCCAATACGGCGATGAGGGTTTGTTAAACCCAAATAGATCTATATATATATATATATATATATATATATATCCGTAGGCTCAATAAGAGTTGACAAGTGTGTAAACGGGGCCTTATACTACCACCAAGGCCATATACGTAAGTAAGGTAACACGATAATACTAAGGCATCATAATCCAATTTGCATAAACAAGATATATAAAATTAAGTTACGCTAATCATGCTCGAAGTAAAATTTATAAAGCGGTAAAAGGGCATCGAATAACTCACAGGTAGCGTAAAAGCGTAAAATAAAGCGTAAGAGTGTCGGAACTTAAAGATACGCGGTATCTGAACCACCGCCTAAGTGCCCTAGCATAAGACAGAAAAGGTCTAAGTATCTCTAATGTAATAGGTTTAGCCTCGTATATAATTAACGTTATATTAGATATTAGAATTTAGTAGAGTTTAGACGAATAACGAATATTTAGAATTAAAGTCGTCGAATCCACCGGCGATAAGTCGTAGCGAGGTGACGAATAAAAAGGTATTTAATATTTTGAGTCGATAATGACATCGAGGAGTTAAGTTTATAAATATGATTAGATAGGAATGATATCCGAGCCCAAAGTGACTACTAGGAATATCGTTGAAAGGAGTATTAGATTCAGTCAAAGTCAACCAAAGTCAAAGTCAATCGAAGTCAAAGTCAACCATGGTCAAAGTCAACTAATTTAAAGTCAGCCTAAGTCAAAGTCAACCAAAGTCAATATCAAGGATAGTTGACTTGGTCAAAGTCAACGAAAGTTAACCAATTTAAAAAGAAGTCAAAGTCAACGAAAGTCAACCTTTGACCAATTTGAATATTTTAAAAATGTGAGTTTGAATATTTGAGTAAAATATTATTAGAAATCAGTTTATAAAAATTATATAAAAGTTTAAGTTTAAAAATCGAAGATTTAATCGTTTTCGGAGAGATAAACGTTTTAGACGATAATAAGACGTTTTAATGTTTATAAGGTAAATAATATATAGTTTTAGATTGCGTTTATGTTTTTAGTCCAAAACACATATTTAGCAGTTTATAATACTTTACGTATACTAATATAGGGTTACGTATACTAAAAATTGTCCGAAAAACGCGAAAATAGCGAAACAGCAGCGAGGTGCTGCGCACTGGGTAACCAGTGCGGCGCACCGGGTGCCTGGTTTCACTTTTCGGTTTTTCGTTTAACGTCGTTTAGTACCGGTTAGTTAGTTTAAACTTCAAGCGAATATTTACAGGTTATTAATTGAAGTTATTTAGTCAAACAACCTCTAAATAATTTATATAAAATACATATATTTATACATATACTTATTTACAAGATTTTACAAGTTTTAGTTAAATTTAGTTAAGGTTATTTATATTACATATTATGTATAAAAATACTTAGATTTGTAAGTCCACTAATGTTATGAAGGTGTTGGAACATTTTCGAAAAGAAGTTACTAATAATCTTATGTGATTATCCGATTTTAAAGTTTATATAACATTTTCGGTTAAAATCTTCTAATGATTTATTTACATGACAAGCATTACGTTTTAAGGTGACTTCTTTAGCTAATTAGTTATTTTAGTCATTTAGTCACGTTATCAAGTTTTAAAGTAGTTTTAGGTGGTAAAATGTAGAATTAAACGAAAGAACACAAAGATGGAGATATAGGAATATTTACCGGAAAAGTCTTGAAACGGAAGTAAGAAACTTTTGTCGGAAGTCTTCAAGGAAGTAAAGAGAGTAGAAAACTCCAAGCAACAAAAGAAAAGATATGTTAGATGGTGACTTTTCATAAGGAATATTAGAAGAAAAGTGTTTGAGAGTACTTACCGATTTATATGGGGAAATCTTATACTCCAAAGTGAGCCGGAAATTCCCAACAAGGTATATGGAGAAATAGAGCTCCAAACAAGAAAGAAAGCAAAGTGTTAGAATGGATTTTGTAGAAGAAGGTATGAAAGGAAAATAGTCTCCAAAAGAGTTTCTTACCGAATTTTCAAGGTTTATGAACCTTCCAACTCCAAGATGGTTTGAAGATGGAACCTTGATGAATAAACTCCTTGCAAACATAAGAGTTTAGTTAGTAACTTTTAGAGTCAAAAGAAGGAAAGTTAATGGAAGAAAAGGTGAAATTTTTGAAGCAAAAGCTTTCCGAAAGTTGTATGATCACTTGTATGTCTTCCAATGATCTTTCTTAACACATTTACCACCTTTGGATGGGGTTTTGATCTCTCAAAGTTCCTGGAAATGAAGAGGAACTAGAGAGAAATGTGTGTGAAGAAAGATACAAAAAGTGAAGAAAGTGATTGAAAGTTGTTTAAGGTTAAGATTTGGAATGAGAGATGATGTAAAATGGTCAAGGATCCACATTTTACTCATCCATACCATTTAGAGAAGGTTTTTGGCAGAGATCACATGGTAGCATGTGGTTTGGAATCTCAAGGAAAGCAACAAAAACGAGTTGGATTTTTGTGACCAGCGGTCCAGTGCTGCGCACTGGGTGGTTTAACTAGCCATTTATGTTGTCCGTTAAAAGGACTGAATTTGTAACGGTTTCCGTCAGATTCCGTTAAAGGACTAGCCTTGTAATAGATTTTTGTTTTGAGGGTAACTTTTGTAATATTTTAAACGTTAATTTTTCTCGAAAAGATGAAGGCTTAAAAATATTAATATTAACCTATGAGAATACTTAATATCGCTAGGCACTTAGTTAAATATACGTTTTAGTCACAAAGGACTTAAACAAAGGTTAATAAACGTTGATCCGACACAAACGCAAATGTAATAAATCGAAATATCGAAATAATAACTCGGGTCAAAATGAAATAACGATAATTAAAGAAGTTAAACTCGGAATTAGTACCTCGAAATTTGCGGTTGTCACAGTCTCCCCAAGTAAAAAGGATTTCGTTCCGAAATCATCACTGGGTACTGTCTCCCGGAAAGAGACGGGGATACTTCCTCTGCATCTCATCCGCGCGCTCCCAAGTAAACTCAGCTCCAAGTCTCGAATTCCAACGAACTTTAACGATTGGAATTTTACTCTGACGTAGACGCTTGACATCACGGTCTACAATCTCTATCGGCTCCTCGACAAAGTGAAGCTTATCATCAATCTGAAGGTTCTCCAACGGAACTAGAAGTGAATCATCAGCAAGGCATTTCTTCAGATGAGAAACATGAAAGACATTATGAACACTGCTCAACTCTGGTGGCAAATCTAGTCTGTAAGCAGCCGGGCCGACACGGGCTAAGATCAGAAAAGGACCCGTGTATCTCAGACTCAACTTACTGCGCTTCTCGAAGCGGACAACCCCTTTCCACGAGGATACTTTCAGCAAAACCATATCCCCGACACTGAACTCTAAGGGCTTCCGTCGCCTGTCTGCATACTTCTTTTCTCGATCCCTAGCAGCAACCAAACGCTCCTTTATCTTGAAGATCTTGTCAGTCGTCTCATGAATAATCTCGGGACCAGTGACCTGACTATCTCCAATCTCAACCCAACACACGGGCGATCGACACTTACGACCATACAAAGCCTCGAACGGTGCACAACTGATACTCGTGTGATAACTGTTGTTGTACGAGAACTCTATCAACGGTAAATGCGTATCCCAACTGCCTCCGAAGTCTATAACACAAGCTCGTAACATGTCCTCCAGTGTCTGAATGGTCCTCTCGCTCTGACCGTCTGTCTGAGGATGATAATCCGTACTCATATCTAATCTCGTACCCATAGCGTGCTGAAAAGACCGCCAAAAACGTGAAGTAAATCGAGCGTCGCGATCAGAAATAATCGACACGGGAACACCGTGCTTAGACACGATCTCGGATATATATAAACGGACAAGTCTCTCCAGCTGATACGTCTCTCTAATAGGCAGAAAGTGAGCAGACTTCGTCAAACGGTCAACGATAACCCAAATACTATCAAAACCACCGGAAGATCTCGAGAGCTTCGTAATGAAGTCCATGGTAATGCGATCCCATTTCCACTCGGGAATCATAGGTTGCTGCAGAAGCCCAGATGGCTTCTGGTACTCAATCTTAACCTTAGAGCAGGTCAGACACTTACTAACATAAACTGCAATCGCTCGCTTCATCCCAGGCCACCAATAAAACTCCTTCAGATCCCGATACATCTTATCGGAACCTGGATGAACGGAATAGTTGGACTTATGAGCCTCGTCCAATATCAACTGTCTAATGCTGACCGGAACCCAAATACGCTCAAGGAAATAGAGAACTCCATCAGTCTTCAGCTCTAACTGTCGAGCTAGACTAAACAATCCCTCGTCCTTGAGATGGCTCTCGGTCATAGCATCCTACTGCGCCTGAAGAATCTGAGCTTTCAAGCTCGTCTAAAGAGAAATAACCATAGAACGGATCCTAACCGGCTTCACTGTCTCCTTGCGACTCAGCGCATCAGCAACCACATTCGCCTTACCCGGATGGTAGCGAATATCACAATCATAGTCATTCAACAACTCAACCCAACGTCTCTGCCTCATGTTCAACATCTTCTGGTCGAAGATATGCTGAAGACTCTTGTGATCCGTAAACACGGTACACTTAGTCCCATACAGATAGTGTCTCCATATCTTGAGAGCAAAGACAACGGCTCCTAGCTCGAGATCATGCGTAGTGTAATTCTTCTCGTGAATCTTCAACTGTCGAGAAGCATACGCAATCACCTTACCATTCTGCATCAAAACACAACCCATGCCCTTAATCGAGGCGTCACAATAAACAACGAAGTTCTTAGACCCAATCGGCAAACTAAGAATAGGAGCATTACATAACCGCTCCTTCAGCAACTGGAAGGCACTCTCCTGATCCGAACCCCAAACAAACGGCTCGCTCTTCTGAGTCAACTTCGTCATAGGAGAAGCAATATTAGAGAAGTCCTCAATGAAGCGCCGATAATAACCCGCGAGACCCAAAAAGGAACGAATCTCGGTAGCGGATTTTGGTGCAATCCAACTCTTTACGGCTTCAATCTTGGCAGGATCAACGTGAATACCCTTCGCGCTGACCACGTGGCCAAGAAACTGAACCGCGGGTAACCAAAACTCACACTTAGAAAATTTCGCGTACAATTTCTCCTTTCGTAACATCTCCAAGACTAGACGTATGTGCTCCTCGTGTTCCTCACGACTACGAGAGTAGATGAGGATATCGTCAATAAACACAATCACGAATTTGTCCAAGTAGGGGCGACAAATTCGATTCATCAAGTCCATAAAAGCTGCAGGCGCATTCGTCAATCCAAACGGCATAACTAAGAACTCGTAAACACCATACCTAGTACGAAAAGCAGTCTTCGGTATGTCATCCTCCTGAATGCTCAACTGATGGTAACCAGAACGAAGATCTATCTTCGAGAAGTAACATGAACCCTGAATCTGATCAAACAAATCGTCAATGCGAGGAAGGGGATAACGGTTCTTCACCGTCAACTTATTCAGCTCTCTATAGTCGATGCACAATCTCATGGAGCCATCCTTCTTCTTCTCGAAGAGAACTGGAGCACCCCATGGAGAGAAACTAGGGCGAACAAAACCCTTATCGACTAACTCCTGAATCTGCTTAGCTAACTCAACCATCTCGGAAGGTGCTAAACGGTATGGAGCTTTCGCCACCGGCGCTGCTCCTGGTAGAAGATCAATGCGGAACTCTATCTGTCTCTGAGGAGGAAGTCCAGGTAAATCGTCGGGAAATACGTCGGGAAAATCACGAACAATAGGTATGTCCTCAATCTTCGTCGCAGAATCCTTCTTCACCAAATGAGCTAGGTATAAGGAACATCCACGGCGGATATACTCTCGCACCTTCAAGCTAGAAATGACCTTGAGGCGTTTCCCGGTCTCGTCCCCGTGAATCAGTAAAGGTACACCATCTGGTCTCGGAATACGGATGAGTCTCTCATAGAAAACAATCTCGGCACGATGCGTAGCTAGCTAGTCCATGCCCACGACGATATCGAACCTACCCAGTCTCATCGGAATCAAGTCGATCGGAAAAGGAGTGTCGGATAAGGTAAGGGAACAATCAAATAGTATCTCCCTAGCACAAAGGCAACTACCATCCGCTAACTCTACCTCATAAGCAGGCACTAAAGGACTAGAAGGGCTAGCTACTAACTGCCTAAAGTCATTAGATATAAAACTCCTATCCGCACCAGAATCAAATAAAACATATGCAGGGTGATCATTGAGAAAGAACGTACCAGTAACAACAGTAGGGTCGTGGCGTGCCTCTGCAGAGCCCAAAGCAAACACTCTGCCCTTGGCGGTATCACCGCCACCATTAGATCCAGCAGTAAGAAGGGGAGTGGAAGTAGAAAACTTGGGGCACTTATTACGGTAGTGTCCCTTCTCACCTCACTCATAACATGACCCTGGCACACACTTGCAAAACCGCTCGGTATGTCCAAGCTTCTTGCATCTCTCAGAGACCCAGCAAGCAACCTCAGGTGCATGAGCACCACCACACTTACCACACTTAGGGCGCTTGCCCTGACTACTGCCCACCGCAGCATAAGACTGAATCGGCTGGGGACTCTGGTCCTGTCCCCGAGATCTCTTCCTCGAATCTGGCCTAGATCTCCTGCCGTGTCTACCACTAACATCCTTACGGAACACTGTCCGCTGCAAAGCTCCTCCTCTAATCATGCTCTCAGTGAGGGTGTAAGCGATCTCCACCGCGCTCCTCAAAGTACCCGGACGGGTAGGAAGGATATTGTCCCTCATAGATAAGGGCAATCCGTCCACGTACTTAGTAATCTTCTCCTGCTCCGTACGAACCAATCGTGGAGCGAGAACTATCAAGTCATAAAATCTGTCAGTGTAACCCCGGACATCGGAACCCTGCATCGTCAGGTTCCATAACTCCTGCTCAAGGCGCTGCATCTCGCTCGCCGGTACAAACACCTCCCTCATCAATCTCTTAAGATGCTCCCAAGTCATCACACTGGTCGTCACTTCGACCCTGTATCTTCACCACTGAATTCCACCACGTAAGGGCCTTTCCCTTAAACAGCTGTGTCGCGTACTTGACGCGATCCTCAAAAACACAACCCGACACATCCAGAACGGACTCCATCTGCTCCATCCACTGAAGCGTAGCTACTGAATCTTCCGTACCACGGAACTCTGATGGCTTACAAGCCATAAACTGCTGATAAGTACAACCTCGGGACGGGTTCCCACTACTAATCGGCTCTGCCCTAGTAATCACAATGTCATCCATGTCGGAATTCTCTCGGCCAGATGCCGTACCTTCAAACCTCGTAATAACCTCAGGGCCACCGGACTCAGGACCGGCGCCCGATCCACCCATGGACTGTAGTAGGGTCTCCTTCAGCTGTGCCACAATACTCGGCATAGAGGCTGCCATGTGCTCAGCAAACATCAGGCTAATATACGTAGAAGTCGATGTGGTAGTAGTAGGAGTAGGAGTAGGTGTAGGTGTAGGTGTAGGTGTAGGAGTAAGGGTAGGAATACGAGTACGGGTAGTCGTCCGTGTAGGGGGAACTGTCGATCTCGGTGCTGCAGGACGACCACGACGTGTAGACTTCCTAGTAGTAGTAGTAGTAGTAGTAGCAGTAGCTCCTCCTCTCTTAGGCGGCATCGTCTAAGAACGTAAGAAACGGAAGAATTGTAAGGTAAAGTGCGACAAAAATATTAGGCCAACATAATAAACATAAAGCAAGCATGCATAAGCAAAGCAAAACACATAAAGGCCCAAATAAGGAAATGCGCACATAAGTAAATCAGAGAATTCGTTTTAAGCCTTAGGTTATAGTCTAAGTGATTCACGTATAAGCCACTTAGTTCGCTATAACCAGTGGCTCTGATACCAATTTCTGTAACACCCCGCTCAGGCGGAAGCCGGAGATGTACCGTATTAGTATATTCAGAGTCATAAGGTTACAACAAATTAAATAACAAAAGGGGTAACATCGAATTAAATATAAGTTATCGAGTTACAAATGTTACAAAGTACATAAGTTCGGGAAATAAATCAATACATAATCGACATATGGATCCTAATAGAACTAATCATAGCAAAACAAGTTCCCAAGCAAGATCCACGTAGTCATACAAAAGCAATCATCATGTAACCTCAAATCCCTGAAATAGCGTTAAAAACGACGTCAACACAATGTTGGTGGGTTATTCGTAAAGTTAATAAAACATAAGTAATAAAGCTTTTGACCCGAAAATTTAGAAAGGTTTAGTAAAATCATTAGTAATAAACATATATCTTGATTTAAAATAGCAAATAGTAATATGAACATTCCTTAGCCTAGAATAATACACTTGAACCTAAACATAAAAAGGCAACAACCCCCTTAGTGTGTTAAGCTAAGTTTAGTCAATGTAATAATACGGTAATAACATCAGTCCGCAAGGACCGCACACCGGCAAGTCATCCCAATACGGCGATGAGGGTTTGTTAAACCCAAATAGATCTATATATATATCCGTAGGCTTAATAAGAGTTGACAAGTGTGTAAACGGGGCCTTATACTACCACCAAGGCCATATAAGTAAGTAAGGTAACACGATAATACTAAGGCATCATAATCTAATGTGCATAAACAAGATATATAAAATTAAGTTACGCTAATCATGCCCGAAGTAAAATTTATAAAGCGGTAAAAGGGCATCGAATAACTCACAGGTAGCGTAAAAGCGTAAAATAAAGCGTAAGAGTGTCGGAACTCAAAGATACACGGTATCAGAACCACCGCCTAAGTGCCCTAGCATAAGACATAAAAGGTCTAAGTATGTCTAATGTAATAGGTTTAGCCTCGTATATAATTAACGTTATATTAAATATTAGAATTTAGTAGAGTTTAGACGAATAACGAATATTTAGAATTAAAGTCGTCGAATCCACCGGCGATAAGTCGTAGCGAGGTGACGAATAAAAAGGTATTTAATATTTTGAGTCGATAATGACATCGAGGAGTTAAGTTTATAAATATGATTAGATAGGAATGATATCCGAGCCCAAAGTGACTACTAGGAATATCGTTGAAAGGAGTAATAGATTCAGTCAAAGTCAACCAAAGTCAAAGTCAATTGAAGTCAAAGTCAACCATGGTCAAAGTCAACTAATTTAAAGTCAGCCTAAGTCAAAGTCAACCAAAGTCAATATCAAGGATAGTTGACTTGGTCAAAGTCAACGAAAGTTAACCAATTTAAAAAGAAGTCAAAGTCAACGAAAGTCAACCTTTGACCAATTTGAATATTTTAAAAATGTGAGTTTGAATATTTGAGTAAAATTGTCACACCCCGCTATAGCGGAAACACGGAATGTGAGAGCTGGAAATATCATTACACGGTCATAAGCAAATATAAACGATTCAAGTCATTTCGATTAAACATAAAGTGTTCAAGATTCAACAACCAAGCAGTTCAAAAGTTTAAAAATAAAGTACAAATACAATGTTTCCAAAACAAATTCCCAAAATATAAAGGTCTTTCCCAATAAGCGCCTCACGCGACCATATCGACCCTCCTTTGCCATGCATTCCGAACACTTACATTAATTTCCTGAAACATAAGATAAAGTGTCAACTACATAAAGTAGTGAGTGAGTTACAGTTTGGAGTTTCGATAAAGTTTCCAAAAGTAGAAAGTTGCCAAAAATAGTAAGTTGCCAAAAGTAGTAAGTTGCCAAACATATATTGACGTCATGAGTAAAAGAACGAGCTGACGTTTGAACATATATGTAAATAGTAAAAGTTTGTACGTACGCGAGTAAAGTAATTAAATAAACTCGTATAGTAAAGTTGTAGCGGAATCCAGGCGCTAAAAGTGTGTATATGCGTATGGGATATGTGTTTAACTAAATAGTACTCGTATCAATCACTTGGCATAATATAAGAAGTAAGTATACACTAAACCGATTGTATGGTCCTGAACGAGCCCAAAATGTTTAATTGATTGAACCTCAGTGTGGTAGTAATATGTACTTGGGACGCTAACCCTTAGTAAGGAGTGACCGCTCCTAAGTATCGATACTCATATGACTAACGGCTGTTGCTAATAGTGTATAAGTGAACTTGAACCAAAAACGGGCAATTGAACAAAGTTGCTAAAATTGTACTGAACTCTTACGGGCTTATATATCCATCAAGGATTGGTCGCTAACAAGTATCCTAGTTTAGTTAACCCGCTAAGGCAATAACACAAATACGCATAATAGTTTGTACAAGTACCAAGTTTCGAACAGTTTCAAATAAGTTTCAAAAGTACCAAGTTTCGAACAGTTTCAAATAAGTTTCAAAAGTACAAAGTTTCGAACAGTTTCAAATAAGTTTCAAAAGTACCAAGTTTCGAACAGTTTCAAATAAGTTGCAAATGTACCAAGTTTCGAACAGTTTCAAATAAGTTGCAAATGTACCAAGTTTCGAACAGTTTCGAATAAGTTGCAAATAGTGTTAATAGTTACAAACATGTGATCTTATGCTTCCCCCAAATAATGTTTAAATGTACAAAAAGTAAACCAAGTGGGGTTGTAACTCACGGTTTGTGAAGCGAGATATGAACTAGCACAAAGAGAGGCGGAACGCGTCGGGAATCACAAACGACCTAGAACACCGGAATGTGGTATAAGTTATATTAGTATAATTTGAGTTATGTTAAGTTTCAATTTAACATTTTTAAGTCTCAATTTATAATACTTAGATTTTGTCCCAAAAAGTTTATTATGGTAATTTTGCAAGGTTTATGTGATCGTGAACGTTTTATAGTCCGAAATGTCCAATTATGTACCAAAAGTGTCAAAGTTCCAAGTTAATGGGTGTAAGTCTCGAAGTCATTATGTTTCTGAATTTGAAGTGTAATTTACGGTGAAAATTGGGCAGCGCTTCCGCGTTATAAAAATTATGTCCATTTTCAAAACACTTTCCCGCTTTAAAATGCACAATACAACGTTTAAATCAACAAAACACAAGTTTCAAGTCCAAAACCCTTTTTAAACAATGTATAAGTCAAAACAGTATCTTAACATGATGTATATGTTCTGTGATTAATTATTTTAGCTTAAAATCAAGTTTACGACCTTTAAAACGACAAAAATAGCGAACAGGTCCATTCTGGCGGCGGCTGGAGGAAAACAGCCGCCGGCTGACCTTTAGCCGTCGGCTGAAATCCTTCAGCCGCCGGCCAAAAGGCTTCGGCCAGTTTCAAAGTTGCTTGTTTCTTCGATTTTAAGCTTGTTTAACGGGTAGATTCGACATGCAAGCTGTTATAACTTAAACATATGTATTTTTGAGGTAAAAACACTATTTTCTTTTAGATTTACATGTTAAATATATAGATCTAACATAAAAACTCGTTTTTAAGCTAGAAAACGTTTTGCATGTTTATAAAAACTTATGTCCAGGTTATAGATTATACATGCAAGTAAGAATATGTATAAAAACAGTAAAAAGGAAGTGTTTTACCGAAGGAAAAAAAGATGTGATGGTTTGGATGAGCTTTAGCTTCAAAAACGTCTTGGAAACCCGATTTAAACCTTTTCCTTGCTACCCCTTCACTCTTAGGACGATTTGTGAATGATTTTATGGATGAAAATGGACTGAAAATGATGTAATATTTCTGTTTTTGAGTTTTGTGTTCTTGAGGCAATAGAGAGAGTTTAGAGAGAGTGTTGAGTGTGTGTGTGTTTTGATTCAAAGAAATGAAAGAAAATGTTAAAGTGATGATTACATCTGCCCTAGGGAAGCTAAATGTAGTAAATATTGTCCAAAACTCGAGTGAAAGTCGTTGCCCAATCGTGAGACATGCAGAAATGAGTCATCATCCAGCTGGACAGCGGGATTCAGCCGCCGGCTGGATATATTCAGCCGCCGGCTGGATATATTCAGCCGCCGGCTGAATGGCAAAGTCCAGCTTTTTGACGTTTTGTTGTTTTCCGTTAATTAGTTAAGGACTAGAATCATTTTAGTTACCGTTATGAACTTAGTCAAGTTCTTGTATTGATTATTTGGTGTTAGGATTTATAATTTTGATTCCGACATTGGTTCCGACAATTAAAAGTACAACCGAATGAACCCGAACAATATGAACACGATAAAAGAGAACTAGAGTTTCGAACCGAATTAGTAACTGAAAATCACCTGAAATTTAGACGGTGTCACAAAAATATTATTAGAAATCAGTTTATAAAAATTATATAAAAGTTTAAGTTTAAAAATCGAAGATTTAATCGTTTTCGGAGAGATAAACGTTTTAGACGATAATAAGACGTTTTAATGTTTATAAGGTAAATAATATATAGTTTTAGATTGCGTTTATGTTTTGAGTCCAAAACACATATTTAGCAGTTTATAATACTTTACGTATACTAATATAGGGTTACGTATACTTAAAATTGTCCGAAAAACGCGAAAATAGCGAAACAGCAGCGAGGTGCTGCGCACTGGGTAACCAGTGCGGCGCACCGGGTGCCTGGTTTCACTTTTCGGTTTTTCGTTTAACGTCGTTTAGTACCGGTTAGTTAGTTTAAACTTCAAGAGAATATTTACAGGTTATTAATTGAAGTTATTTAGTCAAACAACCTCTAAATAATTTATATAAAATACATATATTTATACATATACTTATTTACAAGATTTTTCACGTTTTAGTTAAATTTAGTTAAGTTTATTTATATTACATATTATGTATAAAAATACTTAGATTTGTAAGTCCACTAATGTTATGAAGGTTTTGGAACATTTTCGAAAAGAAGTTATGAGACAACCGTCAAATTTCAGGTGTTCTTTACGCTCTATGTCCCTCGTTTTGTCTCTTATGCCTTTAAATTGAACTTTTATCGGAAACGCGCACGTGTCGGAATCACAACCGGAACCAACTTACATAAGTTCTGATGCCAAGAAAACACCTAATGAACTTTCCTAAGTTCATAATGTAACATTCTTTAAAACATTAATTAACAAAAAGGTCCAACGAAGCAAAAAACGTAAAAACGAAAAATCAGAAAATACTGATTTTGGACTAGGTGCGCAGCAACTAATGTTTTGGTGCGCAGCACCTAGTGCCAGATTTTCAAAAAAATTACACTTTCAGTCCTTGCCTCGTTTTTACACAAACTTAAACCAATCAAAAACGATTTAAACCACTCCATTACTGATTTTTCTGTCCCAAGACTCCCCCATTATCATTTCCCCACTTTTATTTTTTTCATTTCCATTTACTTTAATCCAAAACACACACATACTTACACATAGTTATCAAACTCTCTCATTTCTCTCATCTCTCTCTCTAAAACTCCATTAAAACCAGTGACTTACAGCCACTAAATCCTCCTAAATCCACCATCAAAATCGTTCAATCCACAAAACAAGCAAGAAGGTGCAAGTTTATTTTCGATTTCAAGCTTTTACTACCACTTTTGGAGCTCTAGATCATTCAAAAACATCATCCACTCACTTTCATTCGGTAGAAACTTTAATCTTACCTTTATTTACAGTTTTTACTAATTGCATGTAAGATCTAAACAATAAAAATGAGTTTTTATAAAGATTTATGTCACTTTTTATACAAAAACGATTTTTAACTAAATAATACTTAGATCTATGTTTTTGTGGATAAAAGTTGTTTAGAAACTATAAAAATGGTGTTTTATGAGATAACTACTGGTTGCATGTCGAAATCGATGGGTGACAAAACGTTTTTAGCAAAGAAATCACAAAACGGGGAAGAACAGCAAGGAGGTGCGCAGCACCCCCTGACAGGTGCTGCGCACCGGGCTGTTGTTCCTCCCGAAAATCGCCGTTTTGGCCGTTTAAAACTTATGTATACGTTTTGGACTTTTGCTAATATTATTATGGGACTGAGATGAATAAAACTAATGATAATGGTGACTTATATTGGACTCCTTGGACTTTTTGGACTTGTTAATTAAGTTATTATGTGTTATACGTGTTTTGTGAGCGGAATTGAGTTTAGGTTTTGGACACGAAATTTGGGCGCGAAAGCGCTGCCCAAATTTCGCTAGAAAACCTAAACCAATTCAGCGACCTAGACGTGTCTAACATAATGATAACTTTAACTTTGAACCTTCAGACTAAAAATAAACGTTAACCGCTTCGGACCAATTTTGGGACAATTTTGACTTTAACACTTAATTATAAACAAAATTTACCTAATCTCTTATATAAAGTAACCTAATAAGAAATTAAATTTTGGACAATCTTGGTATTCCTAGGCATTCCGTGATTCCCGGCTCCTTTTCCGACCGATTCCGAGTTCACTTTCTCCGCAAACCGTGAGTTACACCCCTCCTTACTTTTACCTTTTAAGTACTCTTTTTGGGGGAAACATGAGATCAAATTATTTTTGAACTATATCTTTTACGTGCAACTGCTTATTGAACTATTTTGACTCTTGGAACTCATTGAACTACTTTGACTTTTGGAGCTAATTGAACTACTCTCTTTTTTTAGAAACTTTTGAACTAATTGAACCACTTTCTATTTTTTTTTTGAAACTTCTGAACTAATTGAACTACTTTCCATTTTTGGAAACTTTTGAACTAAATGGGCTACTTTCTATTTTTAGAAACCTTTGAACTAATTGAGCTACTTTCCATTTTTGGAAACTTTTGAACTTGAACTCTTGAACTCTTGCAACTTTGAGAACTTTTGAACTATTTTAGAACTTTGAACTAATATGCGTAAACAACATCAATTGTTCGGATTGGCTTACTTTAGACTCACTAGGTTTGCCTCTTTGGATACTTGATTAGACATTGATAGCTTGGTTGTATTTCGGAGCAAAACCCTAGGTGAGAATATAGCGCCGTAAGTACAGACAAAAAGGATTTTGAAAACGGAACGAACTAAATGCCCCGCAACTTTTCTT
This sequence comes from Senecio squalidus, assembly GCA_910822075.1. Taxonomy (NCBI): domain Eukaryota; kingdom Viridiplantae; phylum Streptophyta; class Magnoliopsida; order Asterales; family Asteraceae; genus Senecio; species Senecio squalidus. The sequence continues at coordinate 50,091,921 of CAJVGC010000432.1, forward strand.
GGACTGAACTCTACACACTATTAACACAAGCCGTTAGCATAGATTATGGGTATCGATACTTAGGAGCGGTCACTCCTTACCAATGGGTAGCGACCAAGGTACATATTGCTAAGTTCTCGCGAACTCGAACCCTAGACTGTAACTAGTGGGCAAGTACTTGACCAGAATCGGATTAGTGTGTAAAACTAAATCTTACGTATATTAAGCTTAGTGGTTGGTACAACTCGAGGATCATAGGTCTTTATTTACGCATATACTTACTTACCGTCTTACATATGTGGATTAATCCACCGCTAAGGTAATGACTACGAACTCTTTCGCTCACTACGCTACTTGACTTTTGAACTTAACTTGGAACTTATTTGAACTTATTTTGAACTTATTTGAACTTATTTTGAATTTATTTGGACTTGGAACTTATTTGGACTTGAACTTAAACTTATTTAAGTTATTCTTGAATTTTAAGCACTTTAACTTAACTTGAATTTCTTTGACTTTGAACAACTCTTGAACTTTCATGAACCTTGAACTTATCTCGAACACTTATGAACTTTTAAATTGAAACCTTTCTTCAATTCATAAACTGTAACTCACTCACTACGTTTTTCGTAGTTGACACTTTATCTCATGTTTCAGGAACTAAGCGTAAGTTATGAAGTGCATTGCTCAGGCGGGTCAAGTCTTTTATGTGAAGTGTACCTTGGGAAGAAGACCTTATTTTGGGAATTTTATCTAAAACATTTTTGTTATGTATTATGGTCTTACTTTGAATCTTGGTTGTATCTTTGACTTGTACTTTTCATTTTAATTCGTAATGACTTGAACCGTTGATTTTAGTGTAACCCGTGAAATGATTCTTTGCTCTCACATTCCGTGTTTCCGCTTTAGCGGGGTGTGACAGACTTGGTATCAGAGCACGGGTTATAGTGAAAACCGTTTTAAAAATTTTCAAAAGTTTTCGAAACCAAAACTATAACCAAGGCTTTTCAGAAAGATTATTTTCGCTTTCAAACTTTAGTATATTATTTTCCGCATTTGCATGATTATCTTTTCAACTATGCGTGATTTGATCAACCACCCATAGTTCAAAATGAATTATGCAAGAACGGAAAGTCAACATCTATCGTTAACGGTTTTGAGTCGAAATTTTTTTTTCCCGGTCTTGTCAGTTCCCGACACTCACATAATTGACCCGTGCATGCATTTTACTTACGTTTTTCCTATTCTTAGTTTCCCCGTACTTATGTAACTCTCTATTCGCAGATATGCTATGTCTCAGTCGTCACGCTCCCGATTCAGACTCGATCACTTCCCCGAGCCGCCTCCCCCTCTCACGAACCCTCCGAGGGCCACACAGCATCCGAGAGTCAGCGTCACCAGACGACTGACCCAACGGAAGACACATCCCAGACCATCAGCAGCAGTAACGGGTCCAGCCCAAGGACGGTACTTCCACCTCCTAGACTGGTGCCCCTTGCATCACCGCAACCCCGAGCACCCAACGCTGGAGCACCTATGCATCAGCAGTCGGGCCCGTTCCGACCCGCACCTCTCCAGTCTTTCTTGGATCCCTATGATTCCGCCCTGCGTACTCCAATGGCGGAGCGCTACGCGTGGGATCGCCAGTTCATAGAAGAAAGACGACGTGCTCAGGGGGCCGGACCCTCCCGACCCATGATGCCACCTACTCACCAGCCTCTTCCACCAGACGCATTCCTCAACCTACACCGTCAGGTCCGCTGACTCGCTGAAGAAGCTCAGGAGCAGGGCCTTCTTCTCTTTGAAGTCTCTGATGCTGCGAACGAGTTGGCGCAGCAGTCCCGGCGGATCGTCGCGACCGCCCAGGCCACCGCCCGGACAGTGCAGTGCCTCACCAGAGCCTGCATAGTCATGGGAGCGCTTATCGTAGCCATAGCCTCCACGATGTTCCTTGAAGAGCGTTACTAGGCATATTTTTCCCTCTTCTTGTACTGTACCGGCTTAGTCGTAATTTTCCCATTGTACACGATTTAAGCCATTATTTATTATTTCTCTATGTATTGTACTTGTATTTCTTTCAGTAATTTGTTCTGTGTACTGAAACCTCCTATTATTGATGAAAACCTCTATCTTTATTTAACCTTACTTGTCTTGTCACGTGAACCTTTATCTATTGCCAAACATTATTAAAAATTCTTGAATCCTCATCGTGCGTATATTGTTATCTTGCTTGTACACTCTTTTACTACTATCGTTATCGTACTTGTGCTAACTGTTCACCCTCATTACTCTCGTGTACTCGATAACTGTTAACTCTGAGTTGAATTCTAGTAGTAAAGTCCAAATGGCGCGTTCTAAACTAGTTTCTTCTTTCCCTTGTAGAACCATGCCTCCTAGGAGAAGACGCGGGAATCGCATAGCCAAGCAGATCGTTGTGCAATTCCAAGCGCTACTCCCAAGCGTGATCGCCCAAATCGTCGCTGGAATCAACCAAGAGGTCTTCGGAACCCGCGAACCTCTTCTCCCTCTTGTACCAATTAGGGAGGACGAGGACGAGGATTTTGGAACCAACCTCCTACCTTCCACTCCAGCCCTCTTCCAACGAAGTGAAAATAAGAGAAGGAAAATTCGCCACCAAACCTCATGGACTAGCACCAACCAGGAATCCGCCACCTTAGCCCGAACCTACTGCAGACCACGCCCCCAGTGCAGCAGGTGCCACTTCCACCATGCCCGGAAGTGCCCGGTATGCAGACTTTGCAACACAGTAGGGCATTACCCCTGGTGCTGTCCAGAAAATGCAAACAGAAAGCTGCTATGTCTCGAATGTGGGAGCAACCAGCACCTCCGTGGGGATTGTCTCGTAGAGCATACCACAGAAACCCTCAGTGCTCTCGCAATCACAGCCGAGGAAACCCTTCAGGACCTCAATGCAGCTACTGGTACGTTCCCTGTCAAATAACCCTCTCCTTCCATACTATTTGATTCAAGAACTAAAGGAAACCTTACCCCCTTAGAAATTAGACCCCTTATCAGCTTAGGACCTAAAGTCTTGTGATGTGCCTGAAATAATCCATATTTTGTAGCCACATTTATCGTATTTAAGCTCATTTTCTGCAACTTTTATTATGATTTGGTATATTTTTAGTGAGAATTGCAGATTAGAGTTATATTTGGACCATGGAGCGAAAAAGGAGCTGAAACCGGCTTGAAACGGAGACAAACGAGCAAGAAATGTGAAAGTGGAGAAACAGCCGGCGGCTGAAAGTATTTAGCCGACGGTTAAAATTAAGTTTTCACATATTGTTCAAAACGTGCCGCGGAAGCAACTTTTTAGCCCGCGTGTTCCAGCCGCCGACTGAAATCAGCCAGCCGACGGCTAAAATGACGTTTTCAGAATCTATATAATGGGCTTCTAGGTCTCGAGTTTAAAACACATTATTCATTATTCTCAACCTACATCCATCCTGGAAAGCTGCAAGGAGAGTCCTAGAAGCCTTTGATCACGTGGAAGCTTTTGGTTAATCTCTTTTAACCAACTTTGAAGTTAGCAATTGTTTGATTTAGACTTTTATGCATTATTTGCTTGATACAATGTTTTGTTTTAAGACTTATTTTGTTATTTGCTTACAATCCAACATGAGCTAAACTCTTTAAGCGATTGCTTGGATTGTTGAACCTGGATCTATGTTTTAATCAAGTTTATGTTTGAACTTATTGATTTTTCCATTATTATTTACGTTTAATCGCGATCCATGTTTATTCAAAGTTATTAAATCTACTACTTAGCGTGATTGATAGATCTATAACATAACTAGCGTTCTTATAAATTTATCAGTTATTTACAATTATATGATTTATTAGATAATTGTAGCTTGATACTTAATTGAGATAGGCTAAGAGATTAGTAATTTAATGAATTGAATGAACATGACAATTATATGGAATCTGAATAATTGAGACTTTTGTTAATTCGTAGTCGACAGATTAAATTGTAAATAATAGTGAACTTAGAGCACAATTTAGAGTGGATAAATCTAAGATAGTTCTTGATGTACGAACAGTCGTATGATCTTTCTCTAAAATTGTAGGATTAGATAACTCTAGAGGGAAATCTAGTTATCATAGAAATCACAGTTAAATCAATCAAACATATTCTTGTTAATCATGATCCAGGTGAAACGTAATTCCAAGTAATCGTTGCTTTTAAAATCTGATTAATTCTCAAAGACTTTTCGAAACAGTTTTTCATCCGCAATCCACTTAGTTAATTAAATTGCTATTTATTTTAGTTATTTGTTTTCTGAAATATGTTCTCACAGAACTAAAACGCCCCCCAAATTTACTTGTTTTACTTAGTTTAATTATATAATTTGAGATAACGAATATAAATACACGTTCCCTGAGTTCGATCCGGACTTACTGATTCTGTATTATCGTACGATCAGGTACACTGCCTGTATTGTGTGTTGATATACGTTGGTGAAATCCTTTTCTAAACTTTAATTAATTTTATGTTATAAAATACACATCAAGTTTTTGGCGCCGCTGCCGGGGAATGGTAGCTATTTTTATTCGTAATTTTGAATTTGTAATTATTCGATCCTTTTGGAAAGATTTATCTTTCTGGAAGTTGCATTCTTTTTGTATTACGTGATAATTGTTAATTGGACTAATCGGATTTTTGAAGTTACAATTTTTCAGGAAATTTGCACACAGTACTTTTTAACCGCCGGCTAAACAAAAACAGCCGCCGGCTGATTTCCAGCCGCCGGCTGAATTTAGCCAGCCGCCGGCTGATTAGCAGCTGTTTGTTTATTTTTCGTTTTATTGTAATTTTAATATTTCGGTTTGTTTAATTTTCAGTTATCACGGGCTACTGACATATTTTCTTCTGTTCTATTAGGTTTTGCATGACCCGGAGTTCAAATCCAAATCTTGTAGAGCCTTTCGAAGATCCGGAGAAAGCTTTTAGAATTCGACGCAGACTGTTTTCCCCAAAAGCTCAACCACTCACCAGTTTTAAAATTCACCAAAACGAAAGTTTCACTTCCGATTTTATGCCATCTTCTGACGAGGAATACAACCAGTTTTCTGATCAAGAGGAAGAGAAACCAATCCCTAATTCACCAGTCAATGTATCAGATTCCGATTCAACTGAAGAATCAGAATACGAAATGGCAGTCAACATTAATGAGATCACCTTGGAGGAGTACTATGCTCTTACCCCGAATGTTGCAACAGACATTCCCAACCCAGCTATCACTCGAGGAGCCGACTTCCAGCTTAAGGGCCAGTTTCTCAAAGAACTTCGAGAGAACCCTTTTAATGGAGATGAGAACGAAGATGCTAATGTCCATGTGGAAAAAGTCATCGAGATTGCTGATGCTTACACTATTCCCGGTGTGACAAAGGAGGCTGTTATGTTGCGGGTATTTCCGATGACACTCAAAGGAAACGCAAAACGGTGGATTGGGAACGAACCGGCTAATTCCATCACTACTTGGGCCGATCTGAGGGCCAAGTTTTTGAAGAACTACTGTCCCCCTTCAAAAAACCTCTAAGATGATTGATGACATCAGGAACTTCACACAGGATATTGGTGAGTCACTTTATCAAGCATGGGAGCGTTACAAAGACATGTTACACAAATGCCCCCAGCATGATCTCAACATTCAGCAAGTTATCAAGACATTTTACAAGGGGGTTGATCGTCAAACTCGTAACGAGTTAGATTCTGAAGGAAAAATTCCACGGAAAATCCCGGCTGATGCTTGGAGTGCTATTGAAAAATCTGCTAAACACTCCAAACTATGGGAAGACGGTGTTAAGGGACGAAGGCAAATGGCTGATAACAGCGACGGTCTCGCTGCTATAACTAACAAACTGGATGCTATGGGAAGAGACATCAAGCGCGTCAACGAGAAAGTTCATGCTATTCAAGTTGGTTGCGAAATTTGCAACGGATACCATCTAGCCAAAGATTGCCCTAGGAAAGATGAGGAAGAAGTCACTGAAGAGGTAATGTATGGAGATTACCAAGGAGGAGACAGGAATAACAACAACTATCGCCAAGGAGGAGACAACAATGGTTATCGCAAGCCCTACAACAACAACCAGGTAAATCCAAATGGGCAGAAACCATATCGGCAAGTACCACTTGGGTTTTATGCTAAAGAAGCTCCTAAGGCGCCGTTTCCACCAAAGGACGATTTGCATGAACTGATGAAACAACTCATGACAACTAATAATCAGTTTATGCAAACCACGATCAAGCGAATGGATGACACTGATTCCATCATCCGTAATCAAAGCCCTTCGATCAAGCAACTCGAAGGGACCATGGGACAACTAGCGAAAGTAGTGCAAGAAAGATTTCCGGGACAGCTACCGAGCTTCACGGAAACGAATCCTCGAGATCATGTCAAAGCAGTTACCACCCGAAGTGGTAAAACTCTCAATTCTTCCTTTACAGGTGTTACTAACAAAATTTCTTCTGATTTTGCACAGGTTAACAAAGAAGACGGACAAGAGAACGCAGACAAACCGCTGAATTCTGCTACTGCTGAATTTCAGCCGGCGGCTGCCCAAAACCAGCCGGCGGCCAAATCTAGCCAGCCGGCGGCTGAATCACTGATTTCGAAGAAACCCACTCCAGCTGCTACTACGAAGCCGAAAATCACACCGGTGACTAAGGACTTCACACCTGCTGTTCCATACCCTGATGCTCTGAAGAAAGACAAAGACGCTGTCACTTATCACAAATTTCTGGAGAACATGAAACAGCTTCACATTAATATTCCGTTTATTGAGGCGATTGCTCAAATGCCGAAGTACGCGAAGTATTTGAAGGATCTTGTGACAAATAAGAGTAAGCTGTAAGACGCTTCCAAGGTCACCATGAATGCCCGTTGTTCCGCACTGATGCAAAACAAGTTACCTCCGAAATTAAGCGATCCAGGCGCTATTTCTATTCCTTGTTTAATTGGCAATTTAACTGTGAACAATGCGTTAGCTGATCTAGGAGCAAGTATTTCTTTGATGCCATATTCCATGTATGCTAGATTAGGTTTAGGAGAACCAAGACCTATTCGTATGTGCATTGAATTAGCTGACCGCTCTGTTCAATATCCTAGGGGAGTTGTTGAAAATGTTCTTGTTAAAGTTGATAAATTTGTGTTCCCCTGTGATTTTGTTATTCTTGATATGGTAGAGGACCCTAGAGTACCGATTATCCTAGGACGTCCATTTTTAGCTACTTCTCACTCCCTGATTGATGTCTTTAACCGTAGAATCACCATGCAAGTAGGAGACGAGAAAGTCGTTTTTAATGTTAATGATTCAATGGAATATCCCTCTGCAGTAGATGATACTTGTTATTATTTAAATGCAGATGACATTTCCGATGATGAGTTTGTGCAGATGTTGCTGGAGGATGATCAAACTGATTCATTCATTAATAAGGGTTGGAGTGGAGATTTTGACTCTGCAAAAGAGTTGGCTGAGTTTGATATGCTACTGGAGGAAGTCAAGTCTACACTGACCACCGAAAATCAGGAAACAAACGAAGAAAAACCACCAGCAAAATCCAGCCGGCGGCTGAATCACCCAGTGATGTTCACGAGCTGAGATCATGGAAATTAAAACATCGATCGAAGAACCACCCAAACTGGAATTGAAACCACTTCCATCCCATCTGGAATATGCATATTTGCAAGGTACAAGCGACTTACCCGTTATTATTTCTTCTAACTTATCTTGTGGGGAGAAAGATCGTTTGTTGCAGGTACTTAAAGCTCATAAGCAAGCTCTTGCATGGAATATTACTGACATTCGGGGGATTAATCCATCATTTTGCACGCACAAAATTCTAATGGAGACAGACTTCAAGCCGGTCGTTCAACCGCTTCGACATTTAAACCCGAAAGTCAAGGATGTTGTGAGGAAGGAAATCATCAAGTTGCTGGATTCGGGACTCATATACCCTATTTCTGACAGCCCATGGGTGAGTCCGGTGCATGTGGTTCCGAAAAAAGGAGGTATGACAGTCGTTGCCAACGAAAAGAATGAGCTAATTCCTACACGAACGGTAACAGGGTGGCGTGTCTGCATTGACTACCGAAAGTTAAATGACGCCACCCGCAAAGATCATTTCCCTTTACCATTTGTTGATCAAATGCTTGAACGGTTAGCCGGGAAAGCCTTTTATTGCTTTTTAGATGGTTTTTCAGGTTATTTCCAGATTCCTATTGAGCCGGAGGACCAAGACAAGACCACTTTCACGTGTCCCTTTGGCACGTTTGCTTATCGGAGGATGCCATTCGGTCTGTGCAATGCACCTGCTACATTTCAACGGTGTATGATGGCAATCTTTCACGATATGGTGGAGCAATTCATGGAGATCTTTATGGACGACTTTTCAGTCTTTGGAGACTCATTTGATTCATGCTTGGAACACTTGGAGAAAATGTTGGCGCGATGTGAACAGTCCAATTTGGTGCTTAACTGGGAGAAGTGCCATTTCATGGTCCGCGAAGGAATTGTTTTAGGACACAAAATCTCAAGTGTGGGGATCGAGGTGGACCAATCAAAAATTGAAGCTATTGCGAAATTACCCCCACCAACGAATGTCAAGTCGGTAAGGAGTTTCCTAGGTCACGCAGGTTTTTATAGACGTTTCATAAAAGATTTTTCTAACATTGCGCGACCTACGAATCAACTCCTAGAAAAGGATTGTAAATTTAATTTTTCTTCTTCTTGTTTAACTGCATTTAACATTTTGAAGGAAAGATTGATTTCAGCACCGATTATGACTAGTCCCAATTGGGATTTACCGTTTGAGCTGATGTGTGATGCGAGCTATTACGCGGTCGGAGCAGTTTTAGGACAACGGATTGAGAAGAGATTTAAACTGATTTATTACGCAAGCAAGACCCTTACAGATGCGCAGGAAAATTACACCACCACTGAAAAAGAACTGCTCGCTGTTGTTTTTGCTTTTGATAAATTTAGATCTTATTTAATCATGTCTAAAACTATTGTATTTACTGACCATTCTGCTTTGAAGTTTTTGTTTAGCAAAAAGGATGCCAAACCACGATTACTCCACTGGATTTTACTTTTGCAGGAATTTGATATTGAAATTCAGGACAAGAAAGGAGCGGAGAATTTGGCGGCAGATCATTTGTCTAGGTTGGAAAACCCGGAATTGGAAAAGCTAGATGAGTCGGTCATACGAGACACTTTTCCCGACGAAGCTCTCATGACGGTTAAAGTAAGTGACGAGGTACCTTGTTTGCGGATATTGCTAATTATTTGGTTGCCAAAACCCTTCCCACGAATAGAACTTATCAGCAAAAGAAGCGATTCTTTGCTGATTTGAAACATTATTTTTGGGAAGACCCGTTTTTGTTTCGTGCTTGTGCAGATGGCGTAATTCGGAGATGTGTTTCTGGAGCGGAAAAAGACAAGATCTTACGCCATTGCCATTCAGGACCTGTAGGAGGACATCATGCTGCGAATTTCACAGCCAAACGTGTTTTTGATGTCGGGTTCTATTGGCCATCAGTGTACAAGGATGCTCAAGATCATGTGAAGAAATGTGACGCTTGTCAACGAACTGGTAATATTTCTTCACGCGACGAGATGCCACAAACGGGCATCCAGGTATGTGAAATTTTCGATGTATGGGGTATTGATTTTATGGGACCCTTTCCTTCAAGTCGGGGAAATAAATATATTTTAGTAGCTGTCGACTACGTATCAAAGTGGGCTGAAGCGAAAGCTTTACCCACCAATGATGCGCGAGTCGTCGTTCATTTTTTGAAACAATTATTTTCCCGGTTTGGTACCCCTAAAGCTTTAATTAGTGATAGGGGTACACATTTTTGTAACGCCCAACTTGAGAAGGTGTTAAAAAGATATGGTGTAAACCATAAATTTTCAACAGCTTATCACCCCCAAACGAGCGGACAGGTCGAGGTTACTAACCGAGGCTTGAAGCGCATTTTGGAAAAGTCGGTCGGTGCAAATCGTAAGGATTGGTCCGATAAATTAGACGATGCTCTTTGGGCGCATAGGACTGCATTTAAAACTCCTATTGGTTGTACTCCTTATCGTTTGATTTATGGTAAAGCATGTCACTTACCCGTTGAAATTGAGCATAAAGCCTATTGGGCTTTAAAAGCTGCCAATATGGAAATGATTCCTGCAGGGAAGAACAGGTTCCACCAGATACAGGAGTTGGACGAGTTACGCATGAACGCTTATGAGAACTCGCTATTTTACAAGGAACGGACGAAGAAATGGCACGATAAGCGAATCAAGACGGATAGGAACTTTATCGACGGTGATATGGTTCTCCTATATAATTCAAGATTGAAGCTATTTCCGGGGAAATTACGGTCAAGGTGGTCGGGGCCGTATATCGTGCTAGATGTATTCCCCTACGGTACGGTGGAGATTGCCAACGAAAAGGGCGAGAGTTTTAAAGTGAATGGGCATCGTTTAAAGAAATATTATGCCGATGGACGTGACAACCAGTTTGATCTATTTGGAGACGACGAGGAGCTCGATCTCCATGAACGTGACGGTTAAACAAGCATGGTTTGAGTCGAGCTTAACGACTCATCACTAAACAAATAGCGCTTACGGGAGACAACCCGCTTCTTTTCCCTTTATTTTTATTTTTATTTTGTTCAGAAAAATATAAAGAAAATACAAAAAAATCAGAAAAACAACAAAAACCAAAAATATATGTACACTACGCGTTTTTCTCTTTTAATTTTTAATTTTTTGTTTCAGGTCCACTTAGATCATCATATGAGAGCTGCTAAACATATCGGACACCAGGTTAGATCGTGCTAAATCACCGAACGAAAAAACATTTTTTTTTGGAACAGAAAGATTTAGCCGACGGCTAAAAGTTGGAATGAAAAATTGGCCGGCGGCTAAAAGTCAGCCGACGGCTAAAAATTTCCAGCCGCCGGCTGAAAACCCAGGTTTTGAAAAAAATAATATAAATCGTTTTTTTTTCTCATTCACATCCACACACACACACTCTTATCTTTAACCGGCGGCTGCATTTTTAGCCATCATTTTCGTTCGTTTTTCTTCAATTAGTTCATCTCACGCTCTAATTCAAACACCAAGGTATGCTTTATTCAATCCTCTTTCTTGTTTTTCTTTGAACTTCATGAAGAACACATATTGGGGGTTTTTGCTAATCCGAAATTTTTAGTGCTTAATTTTACAATTAATTGTTAGGATTCACTCCATGGATGATTTGTATGCTTAAACTTGCTTAATTTTCGGTTGCCATGGTTTAATTTTGTTTAGAGATTGTTGATATAAATTGAGGTTTTTGCTAGGAATTTGGAACTTGGTAGTAATTGAATGTGTTAGTAGGTCTACACCTTGTTACTGATTATTGATTATATTGAGTTTTAAAGCCGAATTCCTAAGTTCTAATTGACGAAAATGAATTGAAGGAGTAAGTGTAATGAAGGCTTAGACATACATTCTTTGTTGCATTTAGTTGTGAATTGGATTGTAGATTAAGGTATTGGTTTAACAGAATCAGCGAGATTTTTGAGTGCAACTTGGTGATTTGCATGTTATTTTTTGATAGGGTGTTTAAACAGCAGCTAGAACGATTAACAGCAATGAATAAACTGACCAGGAATTTTAGCCGGCGGCTGAAATTAGCCAGCCGGCGGTTCCCTTTCAGCCGGCGGCTGTTTTCAGCCAGCCGGCGGCTAAAACCTGCTGTCTTAATTTTTATTGCTTTCTGTTTCGGCTTGTTTTTGCAATCTCCTATTTTCTCGCACTGTTTTATATGACTAATATGGTTGTTCTAACTTGGTTTATGCAGACTATGGCACATGAGGTCCCCCTCACTTTCCTCTTTATAACATCGATCACCCATACCTTCAAGTAAACGAAGTAAGGCGCGGAGTCACGTATCAACAGAGGCAAGACATCCAGACTAAGTTAACCAACATGCGGAAATATCCGGTCTTTGCCCCTAGCGGTATTGATTGGGCGTTCTTAGCCGAAGTCCTCCCTCACGATTCCCGTTATCCATCGGGAGCTGCTGAGATTATGGATATGTTGGAATTTAATTATCAGGGATTTCGCTGTAGAGCCTGGGAGCGGTTGTTTTCTATTCACGAGCCGGTCCACATAGAGGCTACATATGAGTTCTACGCATCCTTTACTTTCAACCACTCTGACCCCGACCCTACCCACAAGACGGTACAGTTTTTGCTAGGGGGTGAGGTTAGGAAGTTGACATTAGCGGAGTTTGGGCAGGCACTTGGATTGTTTGATGCTGCTGATCGTGCACACCCGGATTTTGCTGAGTTTATGGCTGCGGGAGTTAAAACTCCGGACTATCGTGAAAACGCGGCAATTTGGGCCGCCATTGCTAGTGGAGAGTACACCTCACGGCCCTCCTATACACAGATTAGGGACCCGAAGGTTCTGGCTATTTTTGCTATGGTCTGTTTGTTTGTGATTGGCAGGAAATCTGGCATTGAAAAATGCCATAAGGAGGAGCTTTTCTGGCTAGGATGCATTGTTCAGAAGAGGGCCGTTAACGTACCCTATGTCTTGGCCAGATGGATGTCCAACATACTGAAGGGCGTACGAGCTGACAGTGTGATTCGGGGAGGTCACTTTGTTAGCGCCATTGGTAGCCGCTTAGCCTTCCAGGGACCCGGATTTGACACTTGTACCACGTTGACACCAGGGATGCGTCTGTTTGGGGCAGCTTGGTTTAAGTCATCAGGTTTAGTGAGCAGGTTTGTTTCCCCAGGAGGTGAGGTGACTTACAGATGGGTTTCCGTTAGAGGGGTTGATGGTGTTGATGAGTCGGATGATGAGGAGCATCCAGCAGGTTTCGAGGATGTTCCACCACCAGGTCAGGAGGAGCACCCACCGGTTCAGGAGTTCGATTTTCCGGCTCAGATGGCTTCTTTGACATCTAGCATGGGGCAGATGTCATCACGGTTCGATTCATTTGCGGACCGTATGGAGGATCGTTACTGCGATCTCAGCCACGACATCACCTATATCCGCAACCAGGTGGGGCACATGCAGTCGGAGTTTGACAGTATGAACCGTTATCAGGACGAGGTTTTGTACCAGTACCATCAGCGTGCAGGTGTGAGTTATCAGGCCTATGACGGATCTTATCACTCGTTTGGTAGTGCCACTCCGATGGATCAGGACCAGCCATCTTCCTCCACCTATGAGGATCGCCACCACCTGTGGTCCTCTCAGCCTTACCAGTACCATCCTCCTACCGAGGCCCATAGACAGCAGGACGAGGAGGAGCGGAGAGCCGCTTGGAGCAGCCAGGGCCGTTGGCCCGATATGTGATGATTTTTGGTTATGTTGTGTATTTTAAGACTATTGCTATTTTTCTTTATTTCGTATGGATTATTATTTGGGATTTGTATTTGGATTATGTATTTCTTATGATTATTTTATTGTGGTACTTAATATGTGTGCATGTGTTTCCCATTTTAGAATTTCAACCATTTTAGTGGAAGTAATGCCGAAAATCCGAATTTTCAAAGGAAGCTATGCAGATTTTTTGAGGACGTTACGCTTTTACAGCCATACATTCTTTCCACTGCTATTTCTTTTCACCGCATTCGACATCTAAATGGGGGAGTTCTATTTTTCCTTTCTCTTTTTCTTTTTTCACTCATTCGCCGAAATTTTTTTTTTACAATGAGGACATTGTATTGTTTAAGTGTGGGGAAGGGGTTAGGAAAGAATCTATTTGTCCTTAGGAACAATTTGTGTGAAAATTTAAAAATTTTTGACATATTTTTTAATTAGTTTTAACTAGTTGCATAACTAGGCACACCTACCCATTACAATTTTTGTGAGGATTTGAGCCATTATAGCATACATTTTATATGCTTTTATCTTCATTTGTTATGAGTGTGCCGGTGACTTGTAGACTTTAGAACTTGACACTGTATACGCTTCGAGGCTATGAATGAGCATAAGTTTTTACTTATTAGTAACTAGGAAAGAGGCAAAAGAATTAGGATTGTTAAACAGTTGATTGGCCTATTCGTTTCTTATAGTCGGTAACTACACTGGTTATTTGACTCACACTACCTATCGAGCACTCGTTTTTAGTGTTTTTGACGTTTAGATACCATATTTGCGCCAAACCTTTTTCTTTTATCACCTTTCCAGATATATTCCATAAATTGAGCCTAATGTATAAGTCGTTTAATCCAGATATTTTTGTTGAAAATCCCCTCTTTCTTAAATTGATTGATTATTAGACGGAATGTTATATATGATGGCTTGGAGTTGTTTAATTTACTTAAGTTCACGAAGGAAGTTACTGGTGGATATAAGTTAAGAATTATTCAGGATTTTGATGGACCTTTTGAGCGGTGTCTTTAATATAAATAAAAAAAAATATATATATATTTATTAAAGCCCGTACTAGGTAGCCAATAATTGTTGAAATTATTTAACGGAATTTGCGAGAAATAAAAATTCTCAATTGGAGCGTTGAAGAGTTAAGACGAAGTTTGGTCTTAGAAGTTTCATCAGAGTGAGCCATTAGGGATAATCAATCGAGTTTTGGAAGTAATATGATTTTTGACTAAAATGTTTGGATTTGTAGACTAATTGGAAGTTGATTGTTTCATATCGTTCATATTAATTCACCTTCATATTATTTTCCATTATTTTACCCATCACCCATTGATATGACCATAAGCCCTCTGAACTAGTTACTTAGACTCTATTGGTGGAGAAGCGTATCGTTATCAAGCCTATGATAGAATACTTGTCATGACTGAGCTTTGAGCGATTTCACATATATATTACACTTAGATTAGCTTTTTGAGTGATTGAGTGTTATACTTCCCAAATCGTGAGATGTTTAGTTATGCATTTAAATTTTGGCTTGGTAATAATTAAATTCATCTTCGTAAATAAATTTTTTGTAATTTACTCGACTCGTTGGGTATTTTATTTTTATTGAAGATGTTTGTTTTGTTCTAAATCTAACAGTTTACTTAAGGACAAGTAAGATTCAAGTGTGGGGAATTTGATGTGCCTGAAATAATCCATATTTTGTAGCCACATTTATCGTATTTAAGCTCATTTTCTGCAACTTTTATTATGATTTGGTATATTTTTAGTGAGAATTGCAGATTAGAGTTATATTTGGACCATGGAGCGAAAAGGAGCTGAAACCGGCTTGAAACGGAGACAAACGAGCAAGAAATGTGAAAGTGGAGAAACAGCCGGCGGCTGAAAGTATTTAGCCGACGGTTAAAATTAAGTTTTCACATATTGTTCAAAACGTGCCGCGGAAGCAACTTTTTAGCCCGCGTGTTCCAGCTGCCGGCTGAAATCAGCCAGCCGACGGCTAAAATGACGTTTTCAGAATCTATATAATGGGCTTCTAGGTCTCGAGTTTAAAACACATTATTCATTATTCTCAACCTACATCCATCCTGGAAAGCTGCAAGGAGAGTCCTAGAAGCCTTTGATCACGTGGAAGCTTTTGGTTAATCTCTTTTAACCAACTTTGAAGTTAGCAATTGTTTGATTTAGACTTTTATGCATTATTTGCTTGATACAATGTTTTGTTTTAAGACTTGGTTTGTTATTTGCTTACAATCCAACATGAGCTAAACTCTTTAAGCGATTGCTTGGATTGTTGAACCTGGATCTATGTTTTAATCAAGTTTATGTTTGAACTTATTGATTTCCATTATTATTTACGTTTAATCGCGATCCATGTTTATTCAAAGTTATTAAATCTACTACTTAGCGTGATTGATAGATCTATAACATAACTAGCGTTCTTATAAATTTATCAGTTATTTACAATTATATGATTTATTAGATAATTGTAGCTTGATACTTAATTGAGATAGGCTAAGAGATTAGTAATTTAATGAATTGAATGAACATGACAATTATATGGAATCTGAATAATTGAGACTTTTGTTAATTCGTAGTCGACAGATTAAATTGTAAATAATAGTGAACTTAGAGCACAATTTAGAGTGGATAAATCTAAGATAGTTCTTGATGTACGAACAGTCGTATGATCTTTCTCTAAAATTGTAGGATTAGATAACTCTAGAGGGAAATCTAGTTATCATAGAAATCACAGTTAAATCAATCAAACATATTCTTGTTAATCATGATCCAGGTGAAACGTAATTCCAAGTAATCGTTGCTTTTAAAATCTGATTAATTCTCAAAGACTTTTCGAAACAGTTTTTCATCCGCAATCCACTTAGTTAATTAAATTGCTATTTATTTTAGTTATTTGTTTTCTGAAATATGTTCTCACAGAACTAAAACGCCCCCCAAATTTACTTGTTTTACTTAGTTTAATTATATAATTTGAGATAACGAATATAAATACACGTTCCCTGAGTTCGATCCGGACTTACTGATTCTGTATTATCGTACGATCAGGTACACTGCCTGTATTGTGTGTTGATATACGTTGGTGAAATCCTTTTCTAAACTTTAATTAATTTTATGTTATAAAATACACATCATCTTGCGGACACCCTTTTCATCGAATATGCTAATGACCAATAGTCGAAGCTACGAGTGCAAACTTAGGATTTCCAATACTTCGCTTGCCTAAAACCTTTCCATCACCCCAATTCCTACTGAACCATCAAGCTTTGACGCTATCGTTGGGATGGAAAGGTCACCCCAGTATTGAGCCAAGATCGTCCGTTCCGACAAGCTCCCCCGTATCCCTCTCCATAAAAGGAAACTCCCGTCGTTCAGGAGTACAACCTGAATGATGACTTCGCAGCGTGTATCCCTCGATGATGCACCAGTATCCCGAGAAGGACTACGACGCACCCTCCGCTCACAACGTCGAACGCAAACCTAAGGAAAGCTGAGCCCAAGACATTCCCGTAGTCAAGGACCATCCAAAGCCTTCCTGAGAAACTTCCGAACTACCACTGAATCGACAAGTAAAATTTCAAATGAACCTCGTTCCTGACACGGCACCCATAGCCGAGGCTCCCTACCACCTAGCACTACCCGAGATGCTAAGGCAGCCAAAACTGCTGTAGGAACTTCCCGATCCTAGTCCTAGCACCCAAATCTAACCCTATGAGAAGCCCCAATTTCCTTAACAAGAGACAGACGGACCCTTCCGTTTATACACTGATCGTCGTAAACATAACAAGCCTACCGTCAAGAACCGATAACCATCCCCGAGGATCGACAACCTGTCCGAGTAGTTGCAGGATGCAGCATACCTCTCAAAAGTCGACCCCGCTCGAGTTATCACCAGGTTCGCGACATTTTGACCAACACTACCGAGGACCGCACTTCCCCAAACTCGATGCAAACAACCCAAGCCTTTCCCTCTGTCAGTATGTCTAAACAACACCAGGTCGATATTAATGGACTTAATAGACAAGTGTGTGAGCGTACTAAACGATTAAATACCGCACTCACTATTAACACTCACGCCTACTCAAGGAAGATTCTGTGAACATCCCGAGCTCACCCTAGAACCCTTCCGAGGTCAGGAGTCGTACACCAATTCCCAAATTGCGAACTCTGACCCTGAGCAGAACATTTCCCGATTCTATAGTCCACCTTGAAGGAATTCGGACTCAGGCCAAACGCAACTCGTTGCGCCAAGCTCCAAGCATGAGTCCAGAAGTCCGAAGGTACTCGTAAACTCATTTCCGACAAGAACCACATATTCCGCTACTTTACCCACCCGGGATCCGACTTGTCGTACAAGAATTCCCGAGGGTACTGTTATGGCGGGACATGTATAAGGACACTACCTTGTATCCAACCAAGTGCCTCACTTACTCCGAGGTCAAGGCGGGACGCCGAAACCTATCCCTCTATTAGTCGGTCTGCGTCCCATTCCCTCTTCGGAGAGCCCTCCAGAGGATCGCTAGGAACGTGACTAGGCCTCATCACCCCTCGTCATTCGCCTTCCTTTGGTCGAGATCACCTATGCCAACAGATTCCATGACAGCACTAAGTGCACCCCTCCAGCCTCTATATGGACACCAGTGTCGGTCACCGCCGGTCGGCTAGATGCTGACGGTAGACAACTCACGAGGTCCGACGTCCATCCCTAACCGTGAAGGACTGGAAGCATTCCCGTACCCGGCCAAGGAGCTGCGTGACCATCTAGAAGAAAAGCCCTCAATCCCTTAGATGGCAATAGAGTATCCCCTAGGATATCGCCACGGAAAGAGGATAGTCTGCTTCAGGAAACGCGGCAAACTAAGCCCGAAGTACACCGGTCCAATCTAAGTCTTGGAGCATACCGATCCGACTTCTCATTGCTTTTAACTTTCCCAACCGTCTTCTAACATTCTTATGTTTCCATTCTCACACTTGAAAAGTGTTCATCGGATGAGACCCTCGTCATCTCCCTCTAAACAAGGTCAAGACTGCTACCAAACCAAATTCCTTGTTGAACCGCTTAGGTTGTTGACTCCAAGGTCAAACAACATAGACCGAACCTTGTACCCATCTCTGAGTTCAGTGGAACCTCCGACGTAGCCCCACTACCGCGTGAAGACGCAGGGACCGAAACTCGTCAGGAGAATCCACCATAATCCGACGGCATTTCTTCCCCATGGGACGAACTAAATTTCGGGACGAAATTCCTTTCAACCCGGGGAGAATGTGACAACCGTCAAATTTCAGGTGTTCTTTACGCTCTATGTCCCTCGTTTTGTCTCTTATGCCTTTAAATTGAACTTTTATCGGAAACGCGCACGCGTCGGAATCACAACCGGAACCAACTTACATAAGTCCTGATGCCAAGAAAACACCTAATGAACTTTCCTAAGTTCATAATGTAACATTCTTTAAAACATTAATTAACAAAAAGGTCCAACGAAGCAAAAAACGTAAAAACGAAAAATCAGAAAATACTGATTTTGGACTAGGTGCGCAGCACCTAATGTTTTGGTGCGCAGCACCTAGTGCCAGATTTTCAAAAAAATTACACTTTCAGTCCTTGCCTCGTTTTTACACAAACTTAAACCAATCAAAAACGATTTAAACCACTCCATTACTGATTTTTCTGTCCCAAGACTCCCCCATTATCATTTCCCCACTTCTCTTTTTTTCATTAACATTTACTTTAATCCAAAACACACACATACTTACACATAGTTATCAAACTCTCTCATTTCTCTCATCTCTCTCTCTAAAACTCCATTAAAACCAGTGACTTACAGCCACTAAATCCTCCTAAATCCACCATCAAAATCGTTCAATCCACAAAACAAGCAAGAAGGTGCAAGTTTATATTCGGTTTCAAGCTTTTACTACCACGTTTGGAGCTCTAGATCATTCAAAAACATCATCCACTCACTTTCATTCGGTAGAAACTTTAATCTTACCTTTATTTACTGTTTTTACTAATTGCATGTAAGATCTAAACAATAAAAATGAGTTTTTATAAAGATTTATGTCACTTTTTATACAAAAACGATTTTAACTAAATAATACTTAGATCTATGTTTTTGTGGATAAAAGTTGTTTAGAAACTATAAAAAATGGTGTTTTATGAGATAACTACTGGTTGCATGTCGAAATCGATGGGTGACAAAACGTTTTTAGCAAAGAAATCACAAAACGGGGAAGAACAGCAAGGAGGTGCGCAGCACCCCCTGACAGGTGCTGCGCACCGGGCTGTTGTTCCTCCCGAAAATCGCCGTTTTGGCCGTTTAAAACTTATGTATACGTTCTGGACTTTTGCTAATAATATTATGGGACTGAGATGAATAAAACTAATGATAATGGTGACTTATATTGGACTCCTTGGACTTTTTGGACTTGTTAATTAAGTTATTATGTGTTATACGTGTTTTGTGAGCGGAATTGACTTTAGGTTTTGGACACGAAATTTGGGCGCGAAAGCGCTGCCCAAATTTCGCTAGAAAACCTAAACCAATTCAGCGACCTAGACGTGTCTAACATAATGATAACTTTAACTTTGAACCTTCAGACTAAAAATAAACGTTAACCGCTTCGGACCAATTTTGGGACAATTTTGACTTTAACACTTAATTATAAACAAAATTTACCTAATCTCTTATATAAAGTAACCTAATAAGAAATTAACTTTTGGACAATCTTGGTATTCCTAGGCATTCCGTGATTCCCGGCTCCTTTTCCGACCGATTCCGAGTTCACTTTCTCCGCAAACCGTGAGTTACACCCCTCCTTACTTTTACCTTTTAAGTACTCTTTTTGGGGGAAACATGAGATCAAATTATTTTTGAACTATATCTTTTACGTGCAACTGCTTATTGAACTATTTTGACTCTTGGAACTCATTGAACTACTTTGACTTTTGGAGCTAATTGAACTACTCTCTTTTTTTAGAAACTTTTGAACTAATTGAACCACTTTCTATTTTTTTTTTGAAACTTCTGAACTAATTGAACTACTTTCCATTTTTGGAAACTTTTGAACTAAATGGGCTACTTTCTATTTTTAGAAACCTTTGAACTAATTGAGCTACTTTCCATTTTTGGAAACTTTTGAACTTGAACTCTTGAACTCTTGCAACTTTGAGAACTTTTGAACTATTTTAGAACTTTGAACTAATATGCGTAAACAACATCAATTGTTCGGATTGGCTTACTTTAGACTCCCTAGGTTTGCCTCTTTGGATACTTGATTAGACATTGATAGCTTGGTTGTATTTCGGAGCAAAACCCTAAGTGAGAATATAGCGCCGTAAGTACAGACAAAAAGGATTTTGAAAACGGAACGAACTAAATGCCCCGCAACTTTTCTTGGACTGAACTCTACACACTATTAACACAAGTCGTTAGCATAGATTATGGGTATCGATACTTAGGAGCGGTCACTCCTTACCAATAGGTAGCGACCAAGGTAAATATTGCTAAGTTCTCGCGAACTCGAACTCTAGACTGGAACTAGTGGGCAGGTACTTGACCAGAATCGGATTAGTGTGTAAAACTAAATCTTACGTATATTAAGCTTAGTGGTTGGTACAACTCGAGGATCATAGGTCTTTATTTACGCATATACTTACTTACCGTCTTACATATGTGGATTAATCCACCGCTAAGGTAATGACTACGAACTCTTTCGCTCGCTACGCTACTTGACTTTTGAACTTAACTTGGAACTTATTTGAACTTATTTTGAACTTATTTGAACTTATTTTGAACTTATTTGGACTTGGAACTTATTTGGACTTGAACTTAAACTTATTTAAGTTATTCTTGAATTTTAAGCACTTGAATTTCTTTGACTTTGAACAACTCTTGAACTTTCATGAACCTTGAACTTATCTCGAACACTTATGAACTTTTAAATTGAAACCTTTCTTCAATTCATAAACTGTAACTCACTCACTACGTTTTTCGTAGTTGACACTTTATCTCATGTTTCAGGAACTAAGCGTAAGTTATGAAGTGCATTGCTCAGGCGGGTCAAGTCTTTTATGTGAAGTGTACCTTGGGAAGAAGACCTTATTTTGGGAATTTTATCTAAAACATTTTTGTTATGTATTATGGTCTTACTTTGAATCTTGGTTGTATCTTTGACTTGTACTTTTCATTTTAATTCGTAATGACTTGAAACGTTGATTTTAGTGTAACCCGTGAAATGATTCTTTGCTCTCACATTCCGTGTTTCCGCTTTAGCGGGGTGTGACAAGTTACTAATAATCTTATGTGATTATCCGATTTTAAAGTTTATATAACATTTTCGGTTAAAATCTTCTAATGATTTATTTACATGACAAGCATTACGTTTTAAGGTGACTTCTTTAGCTAATTAGTTATTTTAGTCATTTAGTCATGTTATCAAGTTTTAAAGTAGTATTAGGTGGTAAAATGTAGAATTAAACGAAAGAACACAAAGATGGAGATATAGGAATATTTACCGGAAAAGTCTTGAAACGGAAGTAAGAAACTTTTGTCGGAAGTCTTCAAGGAAGTAAAGAGAGTAGAAAACTCCAAGCAACAAAAGAAAAGATATGTTAGATGGTGACTTTTCATAAGGAATATTAGAAGAAAAGTGTTTGAGAGTACTTACCGATTTCTCCAAATATGGGGAAATCTTATACTCCAAAGTGAGCCGGAAATTCCCAACAAGGTATATGGAGGAATAGAGCTCCAAACAAGAAAGAAAGCAAAGTGTTAGAATGGATTTTGTAGAAGAAGGTATGAAAGGAAAATAGTCTCCAAAAGAGTTTCTTACCGAATTTTCAAGGTTTATGAACCTTCCAACTCCAAGATGGTTTGAAGATGGAACCTTGATGAATAAACTCCTTGCAAACATAAGAGTTTAGTTAGTAACTTTTAGAGTCAAAAGAAGGAAAGTTAATGGAAGAAAAGGTGAAATTTTTGAAGCAAAAGCTTACCGAAAGTTGTATGATCACTTGTATGTCTTCCAATGATCTTTCTTAACACATTTACCACCTTTGAATGGGGTTTTGATCTCTCAAAGTTCCTGGAAATGAAGAGGAACTAGAGAGAAATGTATGTGAAGAAAGATACAAAAAGTGAAGAAAGTGATTGAAAGTTGTTTAAGGTTAAGATTTGGAATGAGAGATGATGTAAAATGGTCAAGGATCCACATTTTACTCATCCATACCATTTAGAGAAGGTTTTTGGCAGAGATCACATGGTAGCATGTGGTTTGGAATCTCAAGGAAAGCAACAAAAACGAGTTGGATTTTTGTGACCATCGGTCCAGTGCTGCGCACCAATGCTTAGGTGCTGCGCACTGGGTGGTTTAACTAGCCAGTTATGTTGTCCGTTAAAAGGACTGAATTTGTAACGGTTTCCGTCAGATTCCGTTAAAGGACTAGCCTTGTAATAGATTTTTGTTTTGAGGGTAACTTTTGTAATATTTTAAACGTTAATTTTTCTCGAAAAGACGAAGGCTTAAAAATATTAATATTAACCTACGAGAATACTTAATATCGCTAGGCACTTAGTTAAATATATGTTTTAGTCACAAAGGACTTAAACAAAGGTTAATAAACGTTGATCCGACACAAACGCAAATGTAATAAATCGAAATATCGAAATAATAACTCGGGTCAAAATGAAATAATGATAATTAAAGAAAGTTAAACTTGGAATTAGTACCTTGAAATTTGCGGTTGTCACATTTTGTCCGATATCACAACGTGAAACTTACTCGGATTTTTCGTATCAAATGTACGAAGAGTACTCGCCAACCAGAATCTTAATATTGTAATATGTGTTCATAATTTATCTCTAAGGTTTGTGTTTGTTTGCTGAATTAAATTTCCATCACTAATCGTTGATTAACTTTAATTACTAAAGAAAACTTACCATCAATCAATCATTAAACAATAGTTGGATTTTCGGTTCATCGTAATCAATTATTTTAGTTTTTTCCAAAAAACAATATATTCATATGGAATTGATAAAAATGTTTATGTATAATTAAATTTTTCAGGATCGAATAAGTTATGCAAACACAACCACATTTTGAATAACGATCTTGATCTATCAAATAAGTTTAGGAGCTGATTTAAACACTTTGATATTATATAATGAAAAAGAACAATAACGAATATCAATAATAAGCCTCAATATATTAATCTTTAATGATCGATCAATATACGTGTTTCTCTTAATACAAGGATCTATAAAAGAACCTTGAGGCTAAACCTAGCTTTTCTAGGAAACATCTAACAACACCAGCCTCAATTTATTTGATCTGAATAGACGTGTTTCTTCTCTTTACAAGGATCAATCTTGACCTTGAGGTTGGACAAAGGGGAACGATCTCAAGTGGTGAGATCGTTTGGTGTTTTCCTAAAGAATAAACATGATGAAAACCACACCTTTACAATGTCTAGGGATCTCTTTATATATAGAGTCTCCTACGACTTATATAAGGAAACCTAGTTATATTAGGAGACTAATTGTTTTAGATCTTTATCTTGAAAATCAAGTCTTCAATAACCCTAGCCGCAGTAGTAACTGGGTTGCAGTAGTAACACCATCGTGCAGTAGTAACTGGCTTTTGCAGTATTAACCAGATAACCTTTCAGTAGTAACTTCATCGTGTAGTAGTAAATTCATTGTGCAGTAGTAACTCGATCTTGCAGTAGTAACTGGATCTTGCAGTAGTAACAGTGCATTACTAACTGTGCAGTAGTAACTATGTTCTTGCAGTATTAACTGTGTAGTACTAAATGTGTTCCTTTGAACTGTGCAGTACTAACTGTTGTATGCAACGCTACTCTAGAATTAGAATCCAAACCATTTAATCCTAACAATCTCCTCCTAAACTTATGCTTTCTAAATGTAAAGCAATAAGTTTCTTCAAGGAAAATTGTTATTGAGAATGTTATCAAAACTACTATTTCTTCTTGTCTTCTCCATGGTTCCTTGATGTATATTATCAGTTTATATTTTGTCTCATCAAATCAATAATATGGATAATAAATTATCCCAACAAAATTTATTTCATAAATAAAATATTTTGTTTATAAATTGTAGCTCTACATGTTAAATATTAGATATTCACACTTTTGTCCTTTAACTCTCGGTTATAAGTCAACTCACGTACCATCATGCTACAAGTCTTTCGGTTTAAAAGGATGCATCAGTTTAAGGAAAAATGCGAACGGCTAGATATATCTTTGACCCTTTGTTTAGATAAAGATACTCGTTTTACATGGGTTTATCTAGTGAAACGAAGATCAGATTTTTTTCACCATTTACAAGAACTTAAGAGCACTTGTGAAAACTCAACATTACGCTGTTATAAAATGTTTTCGTTTTGATTTAAGGGGAGAGTACACCTCTAATGAATTTACCTCTTTACTAGCATATGATGAAACTTTTAATCAGACCTCATGTCCTGACACCCCTCAACCAGAACGGCGTGTCCGAAAAGGAAACATCGTCATCTTGTTGAGACAACTAAATCATTCTTATTGTCGGCCAATGTTCCTAGTATTTTTTGGGGCGAAGTTTTTCTTTCAGCCTTACATGTGGTGAATGGAATCCCAATCGTACTCAACTCTAGTTTATCTCCTTTTGAAAAGTTGTATGGTAAAGCCCATGATTATTCATCTTTGCGTATTTTTTGTTGTACTCGTTTTGTTCTAAAACCACATGTTGAGCGTAGTAAATTATCACCCAAGTTTTCCATATGTGTTTTTTTAGGTTATGGTGCTGGTCAAAAGGGATATCGATGTTTTGACCCAGTTAGTCGAAAATTATATGTGTCACGCCATGTTAAGTTTTTGGAGCATATTCAATTCTTTTCTATTCCAGCTAGTGCCCATCATATGACTAAATCAGATCTTATTCGCATTGATCCTTTCAAAGTTGAACACCAATCATTTCTACCCAAAGCTATAGAACAGGTTCCTGAACCGGTTCATGAACCTGTTCCAGACCATGTTCCCCAACCAGTTCCAGACCCATTTCCCACCATTCCTTCACAAGATTCACCCACCGATCCCCCTCATACGTCTGCTCAATTAGTTCCTAAGGTTGAAGGTCCTACACCTTCTCGTGTTCAACCTAAGCGTACTCGTAAGTCTACTAAACTTCCAGATTTTGAAAATTCTTTTTATTCTATTTCTTTTGCTTCGTTTATTGTTGCTATTTCATTTTCTTCATGAGCCTTTATCATATAAAGAGCCTATTTGTAATCCACTTTGACAAAATGCTATAACTGAAGAACTTACCTCCTTAATTCAGTCTCATACATGGGATGTAGTATTCTTGCCATATGGAAAATGTGTAATTGGTTGTCGTTATGTATTTAAAATTAAAACTAAATTCGATGGATCTGTTGAAAGATATAAAGCTCGACTTGTTGCTAAAGGGTACTCTCAGAAATATGGTATGGATTATGAGGAAACGTTTGCTCCTGTTGCAAAAATGACTACTGTTCTTACTTTGATTGTAGTTGCTTCCATTTCCTAGTGGAAGATGTTTCAAATGGATGTTAAAACTGCCTTCCTTAATGGTGATCTTCATGAGGAAGTTTATATGACACTTCTCCTGGTATTTCTCACCAATCTGTTGAGGTTGGCAAGCTTCGCAAAGCACTATATGGTGTCAAGCAAGCACCACGCGCTTGGTTTGAGAAATTTACCACATTAGTTACCTCACTCGGTTTTTTTTATAGTCATCATGATTCAGCATTATTTGTTTAATTTTCAAGCACGGGTCGTATTTTGTTATCTCTATATCTTGAGGATATGATTATTACGGGTGATGATTGTGATGGGATTGAGTCCTTAAAGTCTGAGTTATCTCTCCGTTTTGCAATAAAAGACCTTGAATTACTTTGATATTTTCTGGGTATTGAGGTTGCCTACTCACCAAAAGGTTATCTCTTATCTCAATTAAAATATATATACAGATTTATCTGATTGTGCACGCCTCACAGATAATAAGATTGTTGATACCCCTCTCGAGACCAATGATCGATACCTTCCATGAGATGGTATTGCTCTAGAAGACTCTACTTTATATTGTACTATTGTTGGGGGCTTAGGTTATCTTACAGTGACTCTTCGAGATATTGCACATGCAGTACATGTTGTTGGTTAATTTGTCTCTGCTCCTACTACTATTCATTGGGGTGTTGTTTTTCGTATTTTGAGGTATCTTCGAGGCACTCAATTTCAGACACTCTTGTTTCCCTCAACGTCCTCTTCAGTTTTGCGTGCTTATTGTGATGCTGATAGGGATAGTGTTCCTCATGATCGCAAGTCCACTAGATGATACTGTATATTCCTTGGTGACTCTCTTATTTCGTGGAAGAGTATGAAACAAGATGTCACTTCGCGTTCTTCTACAAGCCGAGTATCATGCTATGGCTTTAACAACTTGTGAGATTGTTTGGTTACATTGGTTACTTGTGGATATGGGTGTTAATCAGAAAAGTCCTACCCCTTTGCATTGTGATTACAAAAGTGCTATTCATATTGCTCGTAACTCGGTTTTTCATGAGTGAACCAAACATATCGAGATTGATTGTCATTTCACTCGTCATCATCTTCAGCTTGGCACCATCTCCCTCCCGTTTTTTCCTTCTGCTTTACAAATCGCAGACATGTTTACGAAGGCGCATCTTGTTTCACGCTTTAGATTCTTATTTGAAAAACTTTCAATGCATTTAGCTGTAGCATGGTGAGTTTGAGGGGGGATATAGCTCTATTATTATATGGGCCCACTTACTATTAGTCTATTAGCGTTTTAAGGTATTGTATGGTTTCTATATAAACCAAGATTATTGTATCGTTTATTCATCAATAATAATAAAAACCATCTTTTTAGTTACTCTAATTTAATCAACTACAAGAAAAATAGGCTTTAGTGACAAAATTGTATTTTTTGTCACTAATACCCTTATTTAGTCGCCATAATAAAAGTGGTCACTAAACAAAATTCTTGACCAAAAAATAACTTTATTTAGTCTCTAATAAAATTAGTGACAGAGCTATAGTTACGAAAAGTGATTACTCAAAATTGGTCACTAATATCATTAGTGACCAAATATTTGGTCACAATATCATAAGTGACCAAATATTTAGTCATGTTATTTGGTCACTAATGATGTTAGTGACCATATATTTTGTCAGTAATAATAGTATTGACCAAATTTGAATCGTCACTAAAGATCTTCTTTCGTGTAGTGGGAGTTGGAGAAAATATTCTTCCGGGTTATGTGACCTCGCTTGCTTGGTTCATGTGATCATATGTGCTCAAGAAACAAGCTTTGTGACATTGGGTCCACGGGTTTTGGCAAACCCTTCGAAAATCCGGTTGCATTATGGTGACCTGGATGTGTTTGATTTTTTTGGGTTCTTAACTCGTGGTGGAATCAGTATAGCTTCAAAATTAATCAACTTAAGTGAAGACATTTTTTTGCGTTTAATTATTTATGAAGACGCGGAAATGTAACTCACCATGAGTACATACAAGTTGGGAAAGGACGGGATGCTGGGTTAAACCAAGTATCCATGTTTGAAGCAAAAGTTGCAAAAGTTCTTAATAGAGATGTGTACAAATTGGGTCATAGACTTAACTTTTTCAGAATGCTTTCGTTTCCTACACAATGATGATATAGTTTATTGTATTAATTCCATACTTAAAATGGCAAGGAAGCCAAGTTGCAACCATTCTTGAGGAATTTCTCCAAATAGCTCATTTTGTGACAGATCCAAAGATTCAAGATTCTTTAGATTCGCTAAAGATGGCAAGAGACTACCCGAAAGATGATTGTTGGAAAGATTAAGTGATTTAAGTCCTTTAAGATCTTGGAGCGATTGTGGTATATGTCCTTCAAAGTTGACATGTCTATGTTTCAAGGTCTGCGATAACAAATGGCCTCAAAACTTACCCAAGGCATATGTATGTTTATAGTCATTAGACAATTTTTACTTGATTTAGCCACACAAATTTATGTGGTTTAAAAAAATTACAGCACACATCTTTCAGTGATTTGTTTACAACGCCTATAAAAACTCGGAAACGACCTGATACTTGGAGCCTTCGAGGCAAAAATAGAAAAAATCCGAGATTTTAATGCTTGAAATTTTATGAAGTTACAATCTACATAAACTACATAAGCATAAAAAAAATATAACTTATAAATAGAGTTTAGGTCCTTAATCGACTTCCACATGAGTAAGTGATGTTGCAAGCTCTACCGACTATTACAGAATACCTATGAACTGGTCGTGCAAGAAAAGGTGGTACACGGACAAGTAGCTCACAAACACATTGATCGTCAACTTGAGACAACCATTTACAACATTGTTGTTCTACGGGTGTGTCTTTATGATGATGATGTAAATTTGTGATAGACTTAACAAATAAGAACGAACAAGATTGTAAATTTGTTAGTAGCCTTTTCTTTTTGAGTTACGAGCTTCCAAGTTTTAAGCAACTAAGCCCGATTTTTAGCAAAATAAGCTTATTTACTTGATCAGTAGTCAAAATTGAAAATTTTATCCAACATAACTCTAATGCTATATTACTATGCAATATGTTTCCTTCCTTAATCAAGTCCCAAACAACACAAAGACGCATAACTGCGGAAATAATTAGGTCGCAAATACAGTAACCCGACGTTTCAGTAGTACAAATGAGCTACAAAATAGGTGATTAAATACAACCCAACGATGCATCAACCAGACTAAACTTTTTTATGAACAACCAACAAGAAAATTACATTATAATGAATTGATTTTATTAATAATCTATTTATATAAAATAATCGACCCACACTAAAAGACTGTATCCTTTGGAGCCAAACCCTTTTGAAACAGATCATGTGTCTCGATCACTTGAGTTTGCCTTCGTCTTTTCTGGTTATCTGCTAGCTCGTAGGCTTCTCGGAGTTTTCTTTTTGCCGCTTCAAGTTTTTGTTCTTCTAAATTCTTTGAAAAGGTCGATTTTGTAGGATTTTGCAACCCGATTATTATACAAGCAGCAGGAGGCTCATTTGATTTCACAACACTTGATTGTTTCTTGACAAGTTCCGTAATGTGTCTGTTTAATCGTTTTTGATATTGTAACATTTCCTTCTCAATCACTCGCTGCTTCCTGTTTGTTGCTTCAAGTTTGTGTTGAACGATTAGCTCCTCTTTACTTTTCTGATTAGGAGTCATGGGATCCTTTGAATGATTAGCTTTTTCTAGATTTATTTTAGACTTCCTTTCTGTATTTGGATTCATTTTCACTCCTTTCTCGGAAACTGGTTTTACAGTGCTCGATTCTTTGTTGATCCAATATTCATTCACCATTGCTTTCCATATTTGGATCA
Source organism: Senecio squalidus (assembly GCA_910822075.1). Classification (NCBI taxonomy): domain Eukaryota; kingdom Viridiplantae; phylum Streptophyta; class Magnoliopsida; order Asterales; family Asteraceae; genus Senecio; species Senecio squalidus. The sequence goes on from CAJVGC010000432.1 coordinate 50,121,750, forward strand.
ATGTCTTTGCAATCCGAGAAACATCCTTTGATGCATGCTTTTCAAGAGCTCTAACAGTTTTTCCAACCCCTGTTGAATCGAGAGTGTCGATAGATAAACCCATGTCTTGAAGTTTCTTTAAACAATCACATATTACCGATTCATGCGTCCCACTCTTCTCAAGAATTTCTTTAATTCTTAAAACCTCAGCAACTACTCCTTGTCTGTAAACTTTAGTACTCCCCTCACTATTAACCTTATTTGCAGTGGTCAAATTTGAATTGCTATCTGTAATATCTGTTTCGTCTTCAGGATGACAAGTGTGTTTTATTTTCAAAACCTTAGAAATTTGTTTTGTTTCGTCTAGGGTTTCACGACTAAACGAGAACATCATCTCAGCAATATTATCTCTCTTTGTTTTGAACTCCACTGGGTGATCAGAAGCAGCAACAGTGATCGCCTTCTTGATGATATCAAATACGTTGGTATTCGCCTTCCGTAAGTAGTTCCTCCACTCATCCATCATTGCGGCAGAAGAGTTTATGTTTTCCATTAGACTAGTGTTTGTTTCAAACTATAGCACAAAACTTAGATTCAATATCCTTAATTTAGTTGTAACTTGATGGACAAGGTAAAAGAAAACGATAGAATTAAGAGAATTTGTACTATTCGTTACCTTAGTTAGTAAAAGGAAACGATAGTATAAGAGAATTTGTACGCAACCTATCTGTTTGATTTTGTAATGAGGGTTTTAGTATGTGTCTATATGGATTGAATTTAAATATAATTATTCCTTAATTACTATAGATTTAGATAAAGTCGGTGGATATAAAAAAATATACGTGATTTAATGAAAAAAATATCAAAATAAAAATATTTTAAGTTAGATAACCAAATATTTTTGTTTTGTTAAGGACTGTAGCATAACTATAATTTAAACTAATTATATGCATTTTTGTTATCATAATTTTTGTCACACCCCGCTTAAAGCAAAAACACGATGTGTTTGAGTTAATAATATCAAGAGTCAAGGATTACAACATACAACCATAAACAAAATATACCGAATAAAATAGATCACGCCAAAATGTTTACAATATAATACAAAGTCTCAAATACATCGCAAATCTCAAAATACACGGATCATAAAGGAATTACATCGAAACAAATAAATTCCAAATAACAAAATAGACGATCCCTAAAAAAAGCATGACATGATCATGTAAAATCCTCAAACTCCTGAAAAGCGTTAAAAAAGACATCAATACATGTTGGTGAATTATTCGCAAATAAAAGTTGACCCATATAAAAGAGTAATAATCATGATAAGTTTCAAATAACAAATTTTGTTTTACAATCTAAGTGCGACGTACATTGCCTAGACTAGGCATACACCGGACCTGACCACACAAATATAACCCCAATCCTAAGGCATGTCAAACCAAATGCAACAAATAATCAAATCGACCATAACATCCACTCATAGGGACATCCTATCGAGCAATGAGGGTTAGGTCAAACCCATATAGATCTATATATATGTAAACCGTGGGCAACAAAGCTTAACAAGTGTATAAGGGGGGGCCCAAGGAAGCCTAATGAACACCTAATCTAAGGCAATCATGATCCACTAGGTAAACAAGATTTACAGTAACGTTTAGCAATCATGCAAACAGTTTTAAATACGCTTTCCAGCCCAAAAATATTAAAGGTAAATAGGGCTACGAAATAATTCACAAGATAAACTCAGCAAATATCGGGTCAACAACACGGAGCTAACACTCCACCGCCTAAGTGTCCTATAATAACGATAAATATAGTCTAAGTATCTCTATAAGTCTAGTACGGTTTAGCCTTGTCGGTTAAAGTTATATTATAAATTTTATTAAAATATTTCAACGGTTATCAAGTTGAGTCAAAATGACGGATAGTATAAACGATGTTCCGAGTCAAAAAGGACTATAGGAAAGATATCGATAAGTTACATCATAAGCCGATAATGACTAACAGGAATATCGGTTGAAAGAATACTGTTACCAGAGTTTAATTGAGATCGACCAAGGTCAACGTAAAAAATGTTGACTTGATAAAAGTCAGAGACGTTGACTTGGTCAAAGTCAAAGTCAACAGTTTTGAAATAAAGTTAAAGTCAACATAAAAGTCAAACTTTGACATTTTTAAGAGTTTAAAACCTTTGATTTCAAAATATCTGAGTAAAAACAGTTTCGGAATGATTTTTATAAAAGTTTGACGTAAAAATATTATTTTTCAATTTTTTTGATTACGATTGCGTTTAGGAACAAAAGTGTATTTGTCGAAAAGTAAGTAAAACGTTCGTTTTTAATAAGAATTTAACATTTATGATGGCGTTGACATCTTTGAGTCCAAAAACGCTTATTTAACAATATTTACTACTTTTACTTATAATAATTTAAGTATACATAAGTTTTTAGTTGTTTAAAGTCATAAAACACGATCTGAGGCTTTACTGCGGCGCACCAGTGAGTTATTGCGTCGCAGTAACTTGGTTGCAAAACTGAATTTTTTTTGAAGGAAATAGCCGTTGTGTCGCAGTAGAGGGTTACTGCGGCGCACTAGCTTGGTTTTCAAATTGTTGGTTTATGACATTTTGTCGAAATCCCATTTATGAGAAGTTTTAAGGTGATTTGTAAACTGTCCAAATTGTATTTACCAAGTCTTATATTTATATATATATATGAAGTTTTACATAGTAATATTAGTAATAAGTTATTTTTTTGTTAAATTTACATTGTAAGCCAAGCCCAATTTTCATGATTTGTCCATTATATCGTCTAATATGTTAACCTAACCGTTTAAAGGCTAAATCCAAAATACAAAGAAAAAGAGAAAGTAGGGGAAACAATGAAAGTACCGTAGTCACCCGCAATAATCTACAATCTCGAGAAGTCACGAACACGAACCCGGAAACTAAGCTTCGGTGGTGGTTGTGATGAGATATCCGGCTCCAAAACACAACATATATCATCATTAGCTTAGGGTTCGAAAAGTAAAGGAAAATAGAGAGTTTATGGAGAATTTTTACCATAACTCAAAATGAAAGTCCTTCGAGAAAAATAGTCGAATCTTCAATAGTAGAAGATGGAAATGGAGAAGGAAGCCTTGTAAGACAAGTGAACAAAGTTGTATTAGAATTCTCTACCCAAAAGTGGGAGAAAAATGTAGATTAACCTCATGAAAAACTTACCGAAATGATGGTTTAGTGAAGGAATGCTTGTAGGAGATGATTGTATGCCTTTAGTTTGCAAAAGGTTCTTCAAAATGAGGTGGGAAAGCTCTTATTTCTCTGGAAATGTTAAGAGAAAAATAAGGTTTTTGTGAATAAGAACTTTGTGAACGAAAAGAGAATATGAAAATGTGATGTAAACTTGAATACTAACTAATCGGCACTTAGGTAAATATAACGCTTACGTCACGATGGACAAAGCAACAAAACCCAACATAAAACCCGACACATAAAATAAAGCGTGAATAAACACAAAGCGAAATAACAAGGGTCAAAACAAGTGCGAATAAAATAAAAGATACGGTAACGATTAATATCTCGAAATGACGGGTTGTCACAGCCTCCCCCAGTAAAAAGAATTTCTTCCTCGAAATATTTACTGAGAAATCCTTCAGGTCATGGTACATCTTATCCGCCCCGGGATGAACGGAATAATTAGATTTATGACCCTCATATAATATCAACTGCCGAAGACCAACGCGAATCTAAATGCGATCCAAGAAATACAACACCCCGTCGCCTTTCGACTCCAACTGCCGTGCCAAACTGAACAATCCCTCATCCTTCAGGCAATCCTCGGTGAGAGCCTCCTGCTGAGACTGAATAATCCCCGCCTTCAAGTTTGACTGAATAGAGATAACCATGGCGCGAACTCTCGCCGGCTTACCCGGATGGTAGTGAATCTCACAATCATAGTCATTAAGCAACTCCACCCATCGACGTTGCCTCATATTCAGCATCTTTTGATCAAAGATATGTTGTAACTGTTAGGTCTCAATAAGATCTCAAACAATGGCTAATCAATCACAAATAAGTATTTAGACGTTAATTATTATTAATCGATTGATTACTCAGTTTCACGAATTATTATAGCGGAAATATAATAATGAAACAGTGAAAATAACACACAGTTAAATTTCTTCTAAAAGTACAACGATTACAAAGTTCAAGCTCACTATTTATACACAATAATAGTGAGCTTGATAAGTATGAATCTTAGAAAATCTTCTCAAAGGATAGAAGATTTTATCTAACTACCATACATAAAATACTGCTCTACGTCTCTTCATGAGTCTGAGTAGTCAGCTTCAGTCACTCAGACTCAAGTCACTCAGACTCATGTCACTCAGACTCATGTCACTCAGACTGAGACTTTAATTAACAGATTTATTAACTTGGGTTAAATCATTGTTTTTCCCAACAATCTCCCCCTATCTGTTTCAATTAAAGTCTTTTACAACCTTTGCACCACAAATAAACACAAACAAAACTAATTAAAGACATATTGTTTGTGAACAAAAAGGTACATCATACAAATTAATTTTTCTTCTTGAGAGTTCTATTCTTCTTCTTCAAAGAGGTCTCAAATGGCACAGGCTGATTCACTTCATTCAACCACTTCAAGTTTTCTGTCTTCCAAGCCAGCAATCTCTCCATTTCAGTGTCAGACTTATGGAAATGCAGTTGATACTCTTTCTTGATTAGCTCCACTTTGTCTGCCAAAGTTCCAATTTCTTCAATCCTCCTGAGATTGTTGAACAGCCAGCTGATCAGCTTCATTCTGAATGGAAGGCATTGAGCAGACTCACATTCACTTAGCAAGGCTATGCAATGGTAAATTGAAGCCATGTTGAGTCTGTCTTTCGCTTGGAAACTTTCCTCTCCCCCACAGTCTACATAACATAAGCCTGCATGCTTCTCAGTCTCTACATATGTTCTGTCTTGAAACACAACATCTCTGGGAACAGGATGCATGTTGCTTGTTTCCAGACCCAAGGATTTAGCACCAGCCCTCACTTTATGCATAGTACAGAATGCTCTGTACTCTTCATCAGTTATCAGTTTCAGCATATTGGCTACATTGACATTATAGATAGCCTCTCTTTTTACAGCCATTATGTGCTCGATATTCGTTATTCCTGTGCTCAGTTTGGCTATTTCTTTCCATTCCTCCAGACCCAGAGTATGTAGCATGTTTAATCCAACTTTGTAGGATCCTCTTTTGTGATAGCAAGTGAGAAGCAGGTCAGATCTACCAGGATTTGTGCACTCTAAGTTTTGAATTTTGTTCTTGTGCTTTCTTAGAGTAAAGTTTCTTTCTATGTAGTCTACCCTGGCTTCTTCTCTGAGAACTTTTTTGGCCATTGGTTTATCAAATTCTACCCTCATTTGTTCTTCTTCAATGGCCAGATCTTCCTCAGCTTGCATCTCAGCTTCAAGATCTTTAGCTGCGTTTGATGACTGATCATATGGATTGACCTCAAACTTCTCCATGTAGAGCCCCTTCACATATTCTTTGTATTGCTCCACAGTCATTCCAAAGTTGTGAGCATACCTTTGAAGTTTGGCCAATTTCTCAGCTTCATCTTGTTTCTTTTTCACTTCAGTCTCAAGATCAGTCTGTACCTCCATTTGTTCTTCTTCTTCAATCTGATCTTGATCACTAACATACCCCACTTTGCCTTTTCCCTTGGTCTCTTCTTTCTCAGATTCATCACTTGATATGTTGCTCCAGTCAGTTTCATAGAATACCTCAGACTGACAAGTTTTTGTGTTGTATCTGGTAGTCTTATAGTATCGTTTCTCCCCCTCTTCTCTCTTCCTTTTCAACCTCTGCTTGGGGATCTCAGATTCATCATTTGTAGCTATTATTTTCTCCCCCTGAACCTGAGCATCACCAACAACCTGCTTTCCCTTTCTCATTAGACTGACCTCGGAAGTCAGTTTTAACACCATATCCTTGAGTTCCTTCATCTCCTCTGCATTTTGATTTTTGAGAACATGAAACTCAGTCTGCATTGCCCTCAGTCTGTCATCAAACTGAGCAGACATGTCCTTAAGTGCTTGTAACAGCACGGGGACAGTCAAGGTAACCTCAGACTGAGTTGAAGTAGTAGCAATGGATGTTGTAACAGGTGGCACAGCCTCACTCCCTCCCTGTGTTTTAGGAGAATGATCATAAGCCATAGAAAATGAAGTTTGTACCTTACTCAGTTTGGGGAGTAAGGCATTGGCGACTTGTGTAAGAGAGTGTAAGAGATTTGATGGTGGTACCTGATTGTGAACTAGCACAGAGCTAGTGAAAATGGCCGTTGGAACTGGATTTGAAGTGGAAGGGGGTGGTCCCATACTCAGTACAGGGATATCCAGGAGTGGGACATCTTCTTCAATGCTTGCCACATGTGTCTGTGTGGTAGCAGCAACGTGTTTCTCCAAGTTTACTACCCTAAAGGGGCTTTGGGTAGTCAAGACAGTCAGATCCAACTCTTGCTCTAGCAGAGAGAGACTGGTCTGAACTGCAGCACTTGAGGGGAGTGTAGAACTCTCAGCCTCATGGAATAACGAGTCCATCAGTGCTTGATTTGCTGTGGGGCTTGATGTGAGAGCTTTTTCAAATGAACTTGGTGAGTTCATCAGTTTGGTCGCTTGTGTAGCTAATACATCAAGATGTGGAGTGGACTGCTCAGTCTGAGAGGGGATACTCTCAGCCTGAGGTAAAGAAAGAGGAATTTCCATACCTTGGTCAGCTTCATCATGCCCAGCCCCACCCATTTCTACCTCAGCATCTGCTGCAGGGATATTTCCCTCAATCTCCCCGTCAATTCTATCAGCATGGACATCTGAGTCTGAAGAGTCAGACTCAGTCTCTTCTTGATCAATGAAAGGATTGGCAATCCATTCAATCATTACAGGTGTTAATGTTGCCTCATCCTCAGTGATATGAATATAAGTGAAAATTTTAGGAGTCAGCCTGGGGAGTTCACAAGTGAAAAATATCTGATCCAGCTGATCATAAGTTTCTTTTCCCAGGACTTCCTCAAAACACAAAGAAAGAACTCGAATGAAGGGAACATCATTCGGTCGTTTTGATTTAAGAGCAAGGGAGAGAATCTCATCAAAATATAGTTGTGAAAAAGAGATTCTCCTACCCGTTACCATGGCATGAAACAGATGAGTTTCAAACTCATTCATCTGATCCAAACTGCCCGATTTACCCCCCAAGCATCTTGTAATCATGGAAAAATAGGAATTTCCATTTGCCCGTGAAAAATTTATATTGTATTACCCCGTGTATTTCAGGCTGACCAATGAGGGGAAAGGACCCAGCCCGAGCTTGCTGTTTGGTCCTTCTTGCCTGAAAACCACCTTCTCCTGCCTCAGCAAGGGTGGGAAGTAAGAGTGCTGCACGAATGGTTTCTTCTGTAATGGTGATTGTCTCCAGCCCATCATTATACGTCCCAGTGAGGGCAGTCTTGTCAGCTTTGGCGGTGCAGGTGTACCACCATTCACAGAGCACCGGGGGACACATCGTGTTTACACAAAAGAAGGCGCCATAAAGGGGATGTGCCTTCATGTACTGAATGAGTTGCTCAAAACCCCCGTTTTGACGGTTGGCGGGAATGTCAGCGGTAGCCACTCGGTTATTATCTTTGATCTGAACTCGATTTTGGAAATCAGCACCTGGAATCATTCGCGGTGTAACATGAAGAATCATATTTGCGTTCGCCATTTGAGAGAAAATCAAGCAGAAGATTAGTAAGAAAATAACAATTAGGTTAAAATTTGAAATTCAATTACTTTTAAACTAAATGAACTGAAATTAAGGAACTAAGTTTGGAAAGTTTAAATTTTGGTCCCTGTAAATAGATGCAAGTTACACCTATGGTCCTTGACTGCTCAGCTTACGCAAAGAAAAATCATTAAAAGAAAAAAAATAAAAAAAAAAAAAAAAAAAAATTCAGAATACGTGCTAAAATTACAGTCAGTCTGTGCATTTGGTCAGACCGAAATGTCTGGAGCTGACTAGTTAGTCAGACTGAAAATTCAAAAACTGACTAAAAGGTCAGTTTGAGATTTTACTTTGGTCAGATAAAGGATTTAACATGCCTAGTTCTCCTAACAAATAGAAGAACCTTTCCTCACTCAGAGGTTTTGTGAATATGTCTGCCAATTGATCGTTGGTTACCACAAATTCCAGTCTGACCTTTCCTTTCTCCACACAGTCTCTAATGAAATGATGTCTAATCTCAATGTGTTTGGTCCTGGAGTGGAACACAAGATTCTCAGTAATTTGGATTGCACTCTTGTTGTCACACATGATTGGAGTGTTTTGAATCTGAATATCAAGATCAGCCAATTGGTGTTGCATCCATAGCAATTGAGCACAACAGCTCCCTGCAGCCACATACTCAGCTTCAGCGGTGGACGTTGCAACTGAGTTTTGTTTCTTACTGGACCAACTGACTAGCTTTCCTCCTAGAAGCTGACATCCTCCTGAGGTGCTCTTCCTGTCAAGTTTACATCCTGCATAATCTGCATCTGAGTAGCCAATTAGTTCAAAACCAGAATCTTTAGGGTACCATAAACCAAGGTTTGGTGTACCCTTAAGATAGCGAAAAATTCTTTTAACAGCCCTAAGATGGGATTCCTTGGGGTCAGCTTGATAACGTGCACATAGACATGTGGAAAACATGATATCAGGTCTACTGGCAGTTAGATAGAGTAAAGAACCAATCATTCCTCTATAAGTGGCTTGACAGACTGACTTACCAGATGAGTCTTTGTGCAATTTGTCAGAAGTACTCATTGGTGTTTTCATTTCAGAACTTGTTTTAAAACCAAATTTCTTGACTAAGTCATGAACATATTTACTCTGGTTTATAAAAATTCCATCTTGTTTTTGTTCTACTTGTAGACTAAGAAAGAAGTTAAGTTCCCCCATCATACTCATTATGTATTCACTACACATGAGTTTTGAAAACCAAGTACACAATTTGTCATTTGTGGAGCCAAATATAATGTCATCAACATATATTTGAACCAAAATGACATGACCATTTTCCTTTTTGATGAATAATGTTTTATCAATTGATCCCCTTTTAAAATCATTTTTAATAAGAAATTCAGACAAAGTGTCATACCAAGCTCTAGGAGCTTGTTTGAGACCATATAGTGCTTTGTTTAACTTAAAAACATGATCAGGAAAGTTTGGATCAACAAAACCTGGAGGCTGCTTAACATAGACTTCCTCCTGCAAATCTCCATTCAGAAATGCACTCTTCACATCCATTTGGTACACCAAGAAATCTTTGAAGGCTGCATAAGCTAGGAATAGACGAATTGCTTCTATTCTAGCCACTGGAGCAAACGTTTCATCGTAGTCAATGCCTTCTTCCTGTTTGTAGCCTTGAGCCACCAGTCTGGCTTTATTTCTGATCACAACTCCATCTTGATCATACTTGTTTCGAAAGATCCATTTAAGGCCAATAATGGTCTTATACAGGGGACGTGGGACCTTTGTCCAGACATTGTTGCGAATGAATTCTCCAAGCTCCTCTTGCATGCCATCCACCCAGTCTTCATCCAATAAGGCTTCTTCAACTTTCTTTGGTTCCATCAGACTCAAGAAATTTGTATAAAAGCAAAAATTAGTTGTGGCATTCTTTCTTCTCGTTTTGACCCCTTCAGTTAAAGAACCAATAATAGACGAAATAGGATGGCCTCTGACAGTCTTAATGTTGCCTGAAGCATTATCAGTGACCTCTTCTTCTTCAGTCTGAGCACTATCAGTCTGAGTAGGTTGAAGCTGAGCTTGGTCAGACTGAGGTAGCTCAGGCTGAGTATCATCAGTTCCATTTGATTCTGAAGTTTCTAAGTTTGTAACATTCTGGAATGATGGTTCATCAGCTTCACTTTCTGATTCTTGATTTTGAAGACTGTTGCCAGCAGTCTGATCTTCATTCTGAGTGTCAGATTCAAATGAAGTTATGAGCAATTCATCACAGAGTTGATTGATTGTGGAGATGTCAATCTGTGATGATGAGTCATCTTTTGCAGACTGAGTGGTGTCGTCAAAAGTGACATTGATGTTTTCTTCTACAACCTTTCGTCGTTCATTGTAGACTCTGAATGCCTTAGCAATACTTGAATATCCAACAAATAACCCTTCATCAGCTTTGGGAGACATTTTACACAACAAGTCCCTTTGGTTGAGAATGTAGCATCTACTTCCAAAGACATGAAAGTAATGAATGGAAGGAACCTTGTTATGATACAATTCATATGCTGTTTTGCCATGACGCTTCACAATGATTGATCTGTTCAGTGTGAAGCATGCAGTGTTCACAGCTTCAGCCCAGAATTTTATCTCCATGTTTCCCTAACATAGCATTGTTCTGGCAGCTTCAATAAGAGTTCTGTTTCTTCTCTCTGCCACTCCATTTTGTTGAGGAGTTCGAACTGAGGCAAAGTTTTGAACGATACCTAATTGATCACAGAAGTCTATTAAGACTGAGTTTTTGAACTCAGTTCCATGGTCACTTCTCATCTGACGAACAAGGGTATTTTTCTGTCGCTGTTCTCTTTTGATCAGACTGATAATCTCCTCAGTTGCATCACTTTTGGCCCTTAAGAATATGACCCAAGTAAATCGAGTAAATTCATCAACAATGACAAGTGTATATTTCTTTCCTCCTTTACTTTCAATCCCAATTGGTCCAAATAAATCCATGTGTAGCATGAACAGAGGTTCATCAATGGAATGCAGCATTTTGGATGGAAATTGAGACTTCGTTTGCTTTCCAAGAACACAGGCTGAGCAAACTTTATCCTTGGTATAGGTTAGTTCTGGCAGACCTCGTACCAATTTGCTCTTGGACAAAGCATTGATATTCTTGAAATTTAAATGAGATAACCTTCGATGCCATAGCCAATTTAATTCTTCCTTTGTCTCTGTGAACAGGCATGTCTCAGCTTCATCATTTGCTGTGCTCAGATCCAGACAGAATACATCTCTTTCTCTTTTGGCTAGTAGCAGTGGTTTTCCCTTGGCACTATAGATTATTCCAGCTTGTTTCCTGAATCTGACTTCATGATCCTCATCAGTAATCTGACTCACACTGAGTAAGTTATGTTGTAATCCTTCCACATATGCAACTCTCTTGAATGTTACAGCTCCAGCATGAATCTTTCCATATCCACGAGTCATTGATACCCCGTTATCACCATATCTCACTTGAGGCCCATCTTCTTCCTTGTAGTCTTGTAGAAAAGACTTCATTCCTGTCATGTGCCTTGATGCTCCACTATCTAGATACCATTTTGTAGAGTCCTGCACATGAAAATAGAAGATGTTAGTTCCTTTTGGGTACCCACTTTAGAGTGGATCCATGAACTTCAGCAGGTTTAAGTTTGGGTTCAGTCTTGCAGTCAGTTTTGGAGTCTGTATAATTCCATTTATTTATTTCATTCATGCAATTAACAGAATAGTGACCTATAATACCACAGTATTTACATGGCAAATCTCTGAGACTAGCACGAGATGGAACTGATTTAGTCTTAATGGATTGCACAGGTGTATTCTTTAATGGAGAACGATTTCTTTGCCTTTGAGGTGAGACTGACTTTGATGAGACTGACCTGGGTTTTGATGAAACTGACTTTTGTGAAGCTGACCAGTATTTTGGTGAAACTGACTTTTGAAAAGTAATTTTCTGTGGTCTAGACTGAGTCAGCTGTTTACAAAACACAGCTTCATGCCCTTTTTCACCACAATTGTAGCAAATTCTCTTAGGAGGAGTTTTGGGCCTGACTTGATTGGGTGATTTGTTTCTGACTAAAGTTTTAACTATATTGGTCGGTTCCAACAATTGATTTCCCAGTTTATCAATAGTTTTTGTTTCATGTCTTTTGTTCAGATTCTTGGGACTGACTGGGTGCTGAGTCATCTTAGACTTACTCACAGCCTTGGGCAAATCTATTAGTTAGATGCACATAAGCTTCTTCATCATGCACAATTTGTTCAGTTTCAGGAAAATTAACACATTCAGACTGAGAAGAAGATGAAGAATCACTTTTATTAGAAACTTTAGATATTACAGGTTTAACAAAAGCATTTGACAGCATAATATTTTCTCCTTTCAAGTAAGTGAAAGTATTTGGAAGAATTTCTGGTTTGAAAATTATTTTTTCTCTTTCAGCTTTTTCAGCTTCTTCTTCTTCTTCAGTCATATACTTCTTCAAACTGAATCCCTACCCCAACACTGCTTGAACTTGTTTGGGTACCTGTCTGCTTAAACAATCTTCATTTTTTAAAGATGATATGCACCAAGATTTACAAATTCTTTTATAATGCTCAGTTTCTTCTCTAAGTTTATGATTGTCTTTTGCAAGATCACTATAAGCTTCAATCTGAGGATTTAAAAGTACTTTATAACTTTCTAGTTCAGCTATCTTATCATCTTTAATTTTCAAATTGTTTTCAAGACCTTTGAATTTTTGTTTTAGTTCAGCTTGTTCTTCTAAAGTGGTGGTTAAGTCAACAAAAATATACTCAAACATTTGAAGTTTTTGTTCATTTGTGTAAGAGTTGAAATTGTGTACCTTATAAAGTTTGGACTTGTTCCAGTCTGAGTTGCAGCTCATTCTCTCAGCTTCCTTTAGGTCCTTTTCGAACTGAGAGGCTGATTTCTCAGCTTCAGTTACTTCCTCCACCAATGCCATCAAACATTTATCCACTACTTCCTCTTCATCAGATGACAGTTCTTCATCTAACCATTCTTCAGCAAATAATGCTTTCTGCTCAGTTTGAGGTTTTTGTGGGTTTGAACTGTTGCCTTTCTTTTACTTTAGATACTTCTTTCAGTATCTTTGGGCCCTCTCAGCAACTTCGTCCATGTGCTCAGTCTGAGCATTCTTTACTTTACAATCAGCAGCCATGTGACCATATTCGTTGCATTTAAAGCATTTTACCTTTTTCAGATCAAAAGGTTTCTTTCCTTTGTAGCCTGTCTTCTGTTCAAGCTTCATAGTCAACAAGGCAAGCTGACTTTTCAGTTTCTTAACTTCAGATTCATCATCAGATTCTGAGTATGAGTGTGACTCAGACTCAGTTGAGTCAGCTTCAGAATAAATTTCTTTATTCCTTTTACTAGTTGCAACTAATGCAGCTTCTGGATCTCTGGTGGTCCTTCTAGTGTTGATCTTTTTCCTTTCTTGAGCTTCTTCAAAATTTAGTAACAATCCAAAAAGACCAGGCAGCTTGTAGGTGGACAGTTTTTCACTCACCACAAGAGATGTGATCACATATTCAAATTTGTTCGGCAAGATGTCAACAAACTTTTTGCATATTTCATCATCTTCTTTCATCATTCCTAAGGCAGAAAGGTCATTCAACAGTACTTGAAACCTTGTGTGAACATCAGCTAAGGTTTCTTTTTCTTTTACATAGAAATTTTCATAATTTCTAATTAGACTGTTCAGCCTTTGTTCTCTTACTATTGGGACTCCTTCATAGGATACAATTAATGTATCCCATATTTCCTTTGCCGTTCTGCATCCAGAAATCTTGGAGAATATTTGTTCAGATACAACATTACCTAGAATGCTTCTTGCTTAGTAACTTATCAGAATCTGTCCATTGAGATTTAGGTGTTTGAACCCATCTTGCACGTTGGACAACTTTGTCTCCTTCTTTGACTTCGTCAATTTCCTTTCCAGGAATCATTGGTCCTTAATGTACAATTCTTAGCATTTCTTCATGGATTCCAGATAAATGCCACTCAGCTTTAAGTTTCCAGTGAGCAAAGTTATGGCCACTGAAAATGGGAATGCCTTTTCCAGCCATAGCAGGTGTATTTGAAGATGATGACATTGTTTTTGTGAGATTTTATGTATTGATCGTTTAAGATTTATAAATTTATTAAAATTTAAATCTTATTTGCTCTGATACCAGTTGTTAGGTCTCAATAAGATCTCAAACAATGGCTAATCAATCACAAATAAGTATTTAGACGTTAATTATTATTAATCGATTGATTACTCAGTTTCACGAATTATTATAGCGGAAATATAATAATGAAACAGTGGAAATAACACACAGTTATATTTCTTCTAAAAGTACAACGATTACAAAGTTCAAGCTCACTATTTATACACAATAATAGTGAGCTTGATAAGTATGAATCTTAGAAAATCTTCTCAAAGGATAGAAGATTTTATCTAACTACCATACCTAAAATACTGCTCTACGTCTCTTCATGAGTCTGAGTAGTCAGCTTCAGTCACTCAGACTCATGTCACTCAGACTCATGTCACTCAGACTGAGACTTTAATTAACAGATTTATTAACTTGGGTTAAATCATTGTTTTTCCCAACAGTAACGACTTATGATCGGTAAACACGGTACATTTCTTACCGTAAAGATAAATGAGCAAAATCTTTAAAGCAAATACCACCGCTCCCAACTCCAAATCGTATGTCGTGTAGTTCTGCTCATGAATCTTCAAATGACGAGAATCATAAGCAATCATCTTCCCGTTCTATATCAGCACTCACCCGAGTCCCTTATGCGACGCATCGCAATACACCACAAAATTCTCGGTACCCTCGGGAAGACTCAAAATAGGAGCATCACACAACCGTTGCTTCAGTAACTGAAAAGCCTCCTCCTGCTCAGCACCCCAACTAAACTCCTCGCTCTTCTGGGTCAATTTTGTCATCGGCGAGGCCATCTTCGAGAAATTCTCGATAAAACGACGATAGTGTCCTGCCAAACCCAAGAATGAACGGATCTTTGTGGGTGTCTCCGGAGCCACCCAATCTCTGAAGGTCTCAATCTTGGCAAGATCAAAGTGAATACCCTTCCCGCTAACCACGTGGCCAAGAAACTGAACCTCAGATAGCCAAAACTCGCACTTCGAAAACTTAGCATAAAGCTGCTCCTTCCTGAGCAACTATAACACTAATTGAAAGTGCTCCTCACGACTACGAGAATAAATAAGAATGTCGTCGATGAACACAATCACAAATCTGTTGAGATAAGTGCAACATATACGGTTCATCATGTCCATAAAAGCTGCAGGCGCATTCGTGAGACCGAATGGCATAACAAGGAACTCGAAATGACTGTATCGCGCCCTAAAGGTTGTCTTCGGAATATCCTCCTCCTGAACCCTCAACTGGTGATATCCGGATCGTAAATATATCTTCGAAAAGAAGCGAGAACCCTGAAGCTGATCAAACAAGTCATCTATACGCGGCAAAGGATATCGGTTCTTCACCGTCAGCTTATTCAGCTCTCTGTAGTCTATACACAATCTCATAGAACCGTCCTTCTTCTTCACGAAGAGTACATGCGCACCCCAAGGATAGAAAGTCGGTGTAACGAAGCCCTTATCCACCAAATCCTGAATCTGCCTCGATAACTCCACCATCTCCGAAGGTGCCAATCGATAAGAATCCTTCGCCACTAGCGCTGCTCCTGGAACCAAATCGATACGAAACTCGACCTTACTACTAGGGGGTAAACTAGGTAAGTCCTCCGGAAAGACATCGGCAAACTCACGAACTATCATCTTCTCCTCGATCTTCTCCGCATAATCTTTCTTCACAAGATGTGTAAGAAAGAGTGAACAATCCCGCTTGATGTACTCCCGAACCTTTAAGCAAGAGTCGATCTTAAGGCGCTTCCTTGCCTTATTACCCTGAACTAACAACGATCCTCCATTCGGTAACGGAATGCGGATAATCTTCTCGGAACATACGATCTCTGCACGATGAGACGACAACCAATCCATCCCAATAATAACGTTGAAACTACCCAAAGTAATCGGAATCAAAACGATAGGAAACGAGTGATCATCAAAACTAACACTACAAACAGTAAGTATCTCAGAAGCATGCAAAAACTCACCATCGACTAACTCTATCTCAAAGGCAGGCACTTAAGGTCCAGATGTACACGAAATCAAAGTCCTAAACTCATCAGATACAAAACTCCTATCCGCACCAGAATCAAACAAAATAAATGCAGGCTGACCACTAATAAGAAATGTACCCGTAACAACGCGGATCCTGCTGAGCCTCCTGGGCTCCAATCACAAATGCCCTACCACGAGGACCCGAACCCGATGTAGTACCAGTACCAGAAGAAGATAACTTGGGACACTTGTCCCTAAGATGCCTGGAAGAACCAGACTCGTAACAATTGCCTTACAGAACCTCTCGGTGTGCCCTAACTTATTTATATATGAAGTTTTACATAGTAATATTAGTAATAAGTTATTTTTTTGTTAAATTTACATTTATGCTAAGACTTAGTCCAATTTTCATGATGTGTCCATTATATTTTCTAATATGTTAACCTAACCGTTTTAAGGCTAAAACCGGAAGACAAAGAAAAAGAGAAAGTAGGGGAAACAACGAAAGTACCTAGTCACCCGCAATAATCTACAATCTCGGGAAGTCACAAACACGAACCCGGAAAGTAAGCTTCGGTGGTGGTGGTGATGAGATATCCGGATCCAGAGCACAACATATACCATCATTAGCTTAGGGTTTGAAAAGGAACGGAAAATAGAGAGTTTATGGAGAATTTACTTACCACGACTCAAAACGAAAGTCCTTCGAGAAAAATAGTCGAATCTTCAAGAGTAGAAGATGGAAATGGAGAAGGAAGCCTTGTAAGACAAGTGAACAAAGTTGTATTAGAATTCTCTACCCAAAAGTGGGAGAAAAATGTAGATTAACCTCATGAAAAACTTATCGAAATGATGGTTTAGTGAAGTAATGCTTGTAGGAGATGATTGTATGCCTTTAGTTTGCAAAAGCTTCTTCAAAATAAGGTGGGAAAGCTCTTACTTCTATGGAAATGTTGAGAGAAAAAGAAGGTTTTTGTGAATGAGAACTTTTTGGCTCGTTCCGTTAAGTCTTCGTTAAAGAGTTGAATTTGTAACAGATTTCGTTAGTTTTCGTCAAAGGACTGACTTTGTAACAGATTTAGTTACAGGACAAACGTTGTAATAGATTTTTGAAATGTAAATTTTAACCGTCTATTGCGGCATAAACACCGTAACTTAAAACACAAGAATACTAACTAATCGACACTTAGGTAAATATAACGCTTATGTCACGAGGGACGAAGCAACAAAACAACATAAAACCCGACACATAAAATAAAGTGTGAATAAACACAAAGGGAAATAAAAAGGGTCAAAACAATTGCGAATAAAATAAAAGATACGGTAACGATTAATACCTCGAAATGACGGGTTGTCACAATTTTAAAATCTTACATTATATTTAACATAACTTTAAAATATATTCGTTTTTTAATCTTCCAAATAAATGTTAAATGGTTGTGCTTATTTTTATG
Organism: Senecio squalidus; assembly: GCA_910822075.1. NCBI lineage: Eukaryota > Viridiplantae > Streptophyta > Magnoliopsida > Asterales > Asteraceae > Senecio > Senecio squalidus. The sequence goes on from CAJVGC010000432.1 coordinate 50,139,147, forward strand.
AATTTGCTAACAAAAAGTTTATTTGACATGTCATACTCGAAGAAACATGTTATCACCGTTTACTTAAATGTTTAATTTTTAAATATAATTATTAATATATCCCTGTTATATTTTTAAGACAAATTATAACAATTAATGCTTATTTACCGTTATTTTTACTATATTAATCCTTCAAAAATTTAACATTTGAAATTTTGAATTCAAACATACTTTCTTTTCCAAACTCGATTCCAACCAGACATCTCCTCCTATTTATACCTGCTAATAGGATTTTAAAGGATTTTACGAAGGTTATTATGGCCAAAAAAGTTTGAATTTTCGGATTTTAAGAAGGTTATCATGTTAATGCGCGTAAAAGTAGAGACTTACAATAGAGATAGACAGTGAATTGTCGAAAAACATTTGGTGTTAATATCTTTTATAATCATAAATCATACATACATGTGACTCCAAAATGTTATTATTTTTGTACAAAATAAAATTAATAACATTTTTTTGAGATAGAGTTGTAAATGATAAGGGAAAATTAATGATGTACCTCTACTATTATACTAATTGTATGGATACCGAGAATGGTTACTTTTGTGATAATGTATAGATTACTTTAAAGAGTGGATTTTAAATATTGGATTTTAGATTGTATGTTATCTCAAAGAAATCACAAGGTTCTTTTTAAAACTTGGGTAACATAAAAATAAATTTTTCGATAAAACCGGTTGAAAATAAGTCAAAGAGTTTCTAAATACGTGTATGTCCTTACCATTTTGTGTAAAAATTAACCGTTTGACCCGTTACTCATCCATCGACTCACCTATTTTTCTACATTTACAAAGTTAATGCCTGACTCAAACTTGCAATATACATTACAACTTTAATCTTAGTTGTAACACCTAGAGAAAAGATTGGTTCTTAGCTTCATATGGTTAAATGTCTCAGTGATAAGGTTTAGAGATGTAAAAGCATGTTACCCCTGTTTGTATTTTATTCTTACCATTTTGTGCATATAATTAGTTACATAGTATGCCCAAATTATTTATAAACTTTGGTTTCCAGCCAAATTTAAGGTTACCTGATTAATTACCGTATTTTCCCTTTATTTTGTTATATTCATGTTCATATAAATGCAACACCCGGAACCAAGTTCATACCATTTTTTTTATATATAACTTACAAAAACATATAACTAACGTTCTAAAGATGTTACTACTTAATCACTTTAGCTAACGATAAATGTCCGTTACCATCTCATTTTACAAATTTGAGCGGAAGCTCTTACGAACACATTTTTAACAATTAACTTTACATTATGGTCCCCCTTTCCTTCTTCTTTAGATTGCCTTGCCCCAAAACTCGATTACCTACAAAACATACAATTAACATAATATATTACCGTTAAGCTAGTGAGTATATATCTTAATCTCAACTTGTTTGGCAACTTCTACCCATCTTGCCACTTTTTGGGTCTTTTGACATGTTAAACATTTTAATACACAAATAAGCTTTTCAAACTATTATCTACATTAAACTAATTATAAAAACACATTGCATACAAATGTTTTTCTTCCCTTTAATCGATTTCTACCCATTTGCCATCCTTTTACGGGTCACACAACCCGTTTGGTAATACAAATAGAAATAGTCATAACATAATTCAACCGCATACAAATTGAGTATTCTACTACAACATCACCGCTCTATCCCATTCATGAAACTAAATCATTTAACTCAAATCTATCAATCCAAATCATTCTCTAAATGATGATTACTAGCTTCAAATTCACATAATCATTATGTTAATCACATCTAATACGACTACTTTAAAATCTATTCTTTCTTACTTTACAATTACTTATTTACTTTCCCGACAATTAAATGTCGTAAGTTACTTCTTTTCTTTCCCGACAATCAAATGTCGTATCTAACACTTATAGATACCCTCGCGGTATGTAAAGTTGATGCTACTTCTTCCCGACTAATGAAAGACGACTTCTTTTCTTTTCCGACAATTAAATGTCGTATCTAACACTTATACATACCCTCGCGGTATGTAAAGTTGATGCTACTTCTTCCCGACTAATGAAAGTCGACTTCTTTTCTTTCCCGACAATTAAATGTCGTATCTAACCATTCTTTTTCTTATAACAATTTATAATACACTTCATACACATAAACAACATTAAAACTACTAAAAAGTTAAGACGAAAGTAAATTCATGGCACAATAGTTTCTAGGGGGAAGAAGAAGATGAGTTCGATGCAAACTTTTATTTTCGTTTCTCTTTAAATATGTCATGAAAATATATGTAACAAAACTATTAAGATTGTTCTTTCAATAAATTCTGATTTATGGTAGTTAATCCCTTGGGCGTGTGTCTTCATATGCAGTTATCCTTTACAAAATCACTAAAATAGTCATTTGACACATTATTATTTTGAATATAATCATTAAATTTGTGAAGAGTATTTGGGCCCTTATCTTATTGCGCGAGAATTAAATTTGCGTCGTAAACTTTCTCACGCCACATTTAAGAAGGTGGAAAGACATAGCGCGAGAACGTGGAAAATTTAAACCTTTCATTTTGGCGTGCATACATTACATAAAAATGTACAATACGACCCAAAAGCGTGAATACATGACGTAAGAATGTACAATACGACTAAAATACATTGCGCGACGACGTGACATTATTCATACGACTTGTTTCAAAAATCAATTCTCACGAAAATAATAAAAAGACGCAAGAAATCTTCGCGAATCAGATAATTATTTTCGTAATATGTGTTTTTAAGAAAAAAAATTTATGTTTAAGCCATATATTCTTTTTGTAATAATTCAAATAGATAAATTAAAGTTAGAAAAAATAAAAATAAAATAAGGAAAGATATGGCTAATACTGAAAGGTTGTCGTAATGTAACGTTGAGATGACGTTTGCGACGGGTTGTGATCAAGACAACCACTTTCTATTCTCTAAGGAGCTAAAAATTTGCAATGTACAAATCGAATATTTAAAATTAAAAAAAAATAATTGTAACATGTCTATTATAACTATATATTTTAAAGATATTATTTAATTAGTTTTTTAAAAAAAGGGACAAATATCTAATATTATATCAAACTTTTTCCAAAATCTATAAAATATATAAAACTTTTGAATGATATATAACATTTAAAATTTTTTATCGTATGTATATATAATTTTCAAAAATTGAAATTGTATGTATTTAAAAATACGTAATATTAATATAAGATGTCACGTAACTTGCAAAATCATCGGTTTACTAAGATTTTATTGGGCAGATACATTCAATGACGATATTTAAAAATTCGATACATTGAATATGCCTATTAAAAATTGATGTATACAATTAATTTTAAAATAAAGTTTAATATATTTTTAGATATTTATCTATTTTATAAATACAATGTTATAAAATATTTATATTTAAATAGTAAGGCGATTAGTATCTCTTCGTAGACAAGGCTTGAAAATATCAAACACTAAACAGTCAAAACCCACATAATCACTCAGAAATCAAAATGGACTCATTTTACTTACTTTTTAGAAACGTTTAATTACTTTATTTGACTAATTTTACCACATCCCTAAGCCAATTAATTATAGGAAATTTCCAAAAAATTAATTCAATTTTCTTTATAAATATAACAAAATTTGCGTTACTTATCCATCATACAACCCATTTCAGAGAGTAAATATCGAAGAAAGATCCAAGAAACTTTTATTTCTTTGTTTGCTTAATTAAGATGGCTCTTGTATCAGGTTTCTCTGGTTGCTTCTCGGGTTCAAACAAGGTAGTTGGTGACAAAAATGAAAGAAATAGCTCGTTGAGAAAAGCTCATAATGTTGATGTTGGTCGTGCGACGAAGGGAAAGAGCAGAAAAAGATCTGCAATTCCGGTTGCTCACTTCCCAATTGGCTCAAACTTTTCAAGCTTGTAAATAAAATGGCTCGGCGCATGATAATAAAGAAAGGGTTTTGTCCGATGTCACAACGTGAAACTTACTCGGATTTTTCGTATCAAATGTACGAAGAGTACTCGCCAACCAGAATCTTAATATTGTAATATGTGTTCATAATTTATCTCTAAGGTTTGTGTTTGTTTGCTGAATTAAATTTCCATCACTAATCGTTGATTTATATCTACTTTAATTACTAAAGAAAACTTACCATCAATCAATCATTAAACAATAGTTGGATTTTCGGTTCATCATAATCAATTATTTTAGCTTTTGCCAAAAAACAATATATTCATATTGAATTGATAAAAATGTTTACGTATAATTAAATTTGTAAGGATTGAATAAGTTAAGTAAACACAACCACATTTTGAATAACGATCTTGATCTATCAAATAAGTTTAGGAGCTGATTTAAACACTTTGATAATACAAGTTTGTTGATTAAACGAATATTGTGTATAATGAAAAAGAACAATAACGAATATCAATAATAAGCCTTAATATATTAATCTTTAATGATCGATCAATATACGTGTTTCTCTTAATACAAGGATCTATAAAAAAAAAAAACCTTGAGGCTAAACCTAGCTTTTCTAGGAAACATCTAACAACACCAGCCTCAATTTATTTGATCAGAATAGACGTGTTTCTTCTCTTTACAAGGATCAATCTTGACCTTGAGGTTGGGCAAAGGGGAACGGTCTCAAGTGGTGAGATCGTTTGGTGTTTTCCTAAAGAATAAACATGATGAAAACCACACCTTTACAATGTCTAGGGATCTCTTTATATATAGAGTCTCCTACGACTTATATAAGGAAACCTAGTTATATTAGGAGACTAATTGTTTTAGATCTTTATCTTGAAAATCAAGTCTTCCATAACCCTAGCCGCAGTAGTAACTGGGTTGCAGTAGTAACACCATCGTGCAGTAGTAACTCGCTCTTGCAGTATTAACCAGATAACCTTTCAATAGTAACTTCATCGTGTAGTAGTAAATTCATTGTGCAGTAGTAACTGGATCTTGCAGTAGTAACTGTATCTTGCAGTAGTAACAGTGCATTACTAACTGTGTAGTAGTAACTACGTTCTTGCAGTATTAACTGTGTAGTACTAATTGTGTTCCTTTGAACTATGCAGTACTAACTGTTGTATGCAACGCAACTCTAGAATTAGAATCCAAACCATTTAATCCTAACAATCTCCTCCTAAACTTATGCTTTATAAATGTAAAGCAATAAGTTTCTTCAAGGCAAATTGTTATTGAGAATGTTATCAAAACTACTATTTCTTCTTGTCTTCTCCATGGTTCCTTGATGTATATTATCAGTTTATATTTTGTCTCATCAAATTAATAATATGGATAATAAATTATTCCAACAAAATTTATTTCATAAATAAAATATTTTGTTTATAAATTGTAGCTCTACACATTAAATATTAGATATTCACACTTTTGTCCTTTCACTCTCGGTTATAAGTCAACTCACGTACCATCATGCTACAAGTCTTTCGGTTTAAAAGGATGCATCAGTTTAAGGAAAAATGAGAACGGCTAGATATATCTTTGACCCTTGTTTAGAGAAAGATACTCGTTATACATGGCTTTATCTAGTGAAACGAAGATCAGATTTTTTTCACCATTTACAAGAACTTAAGAGCACTTGTGAAAACTCAACATTACGCTGTTATAAAATGTTTTCGTTTTGATTTAAGGGGAGAGTACACCTCTAATGAATTTACCTCTTTACTAGCATATGATGAAACTTTTAATCAGACCTCATGTCCTGACACCCCTCAACCAGAACGGCGTGTCCAAAAAGAAAACATCGTCATCTTGTTGAGACAACTAAATCATTCTTATTGTCGGCCAATGTTCCTAGTATTTTTTGGGGCGAAGTTTTTCTTTCAGCCTTACATGTGGTGAATAGAATCCCAATCGTACTCAACTCTAGTTTATCTCCTTTTGAAAAGTTGTATGGTAAAGCCCATGATTATTCATCTTTGCGTATTTTTGTTGTACTCGTTTTGTTCTAAAACCACATGTTGAGCGTAGTAAATTATCACCCAAGTTTGCCATATGTGTTTTTTTAGGTTATGGTGCTGGTCAAAAGGGATATCGATGTTTTGACCCAGTTAGTCGAAAATTATATGTGTCACGCCATGTTAAGTTTTTAGAGCATATTAAATTCTTTTCTATTCCAGCTAGTGCCCATCATATGACTAAATCAGATCTTATTCGCATTGATCCTTTCAAAGTTGAACACCAATCAGTTCCACCCAAAGCTATAGAACGGGTTCCTGAACCGGTTCATGAACCGGTTCATGAACCTGTTGTTCATGAACCTGTTCATGAACCTGTTCCAGACCATGTTCCCCAACCAGTTCAAGACCCATTTCCCACCATTCCTTCACAAGATTCACCCACCGATCCCCCTCATACGTCTGCTCAATTAGTTCCTTAGGTTGAAGGTCCTACACCTTCTCGTGTTCAACCTAAGCGTACTCGTAAGTCTACTAAACTTCCAGATTTTGAAAATTCTTTTTATTCTATTTCTTTTGCTTCGCTTATTGTTGCTATTTCATTTTCTTCATGAGCCTTTATCATATAAAGAGCCTATTTGTAATCCACTTTGACAAAATGCTATAACTGAAGAACTTACCTCCTTAATTCAGAATCATACATGGGATGTAGTATTCTTGCCATATGGAAAATGTGTAATTGGTTGTCGTTATGTATTTAAAATTAAAACTAAATTCGATGGATCTGTTGAAAGATATAAAGCTCGACTTGTTGCTAAAGGGTACTTTTAGAAATATGGTATGGATTATGAGGAAACGTTTGCTCCTGTTGCAAAAATGACTACTGTTCTCACTTTGATTGTAGTTGCTTCCATTTCCTAGTGGAAGATTTTTCAAATGGATGTTAAAACTGCCTTCCTTAATGGTGATCTTCATGAGGAAGTTTATATGACACTTCTCCTGGTATTGCTCACGAATCTGGTGAGGTTGGAAAGCTTCGCAAAGCACTATATGGTGTCAAGCAAGCACCACGCGCTTGGTTTGAGAAATTTACCACATTAGTTACCTCACTCGGTTTTTTTTCTAGTCATCATGATTCAGCATTATTTGTTAAATTTTCAAGCACGGGTCGTATTTTGTTATCTCTATATCTTGACGATATGATTATTACGGGTGATGATTGTGATGGGATTGAGTCCTTAAAGTCTGAGTTATCTCTCCGTTTTGCAATGAAAGACCTTGAATTACTTTGGTATTTTCTGGGTATTGAGGTTGCCTACTCACCAAAAGGTTATCTCTTATCTCTATTAAAATATATATACCGATTTATCTGATTGTGCACGCCTCACAGATAATAAGATTGTTGATACCCCTCTCGAGACCAATGATTGATACCTTCCATGAGATGGTATTGCTCTAGAAGACTCTACTTTATATTGTACTATTGTTGGGAGCTTAGGTTATCTTACAGTGACTCTTCGAGATATTGCACATGCAGTACATGTTGTTGGTTAATTTGTCTATGCTCCTACTACTATTCATTGGGGTGTTGTTCTTCGTATTTTGAGGTATCTTCGAGGCACTCAATTTCAGACACTCTTGTTTCCCTCAACGTCCTCTTCAGTTTTAGGTGCTTATTGTGATGCTGATTGGGATAGTGTTCCTCATGATCGCAAGTCCACTAGATGATATCGTATATTCCTTGGTGACTCTCTTATTTCGTGGAAGAGTATGAAACAAGATGTCACTTCGCGTTCTTCTACAAGCCGAGTATCATGCTATGGCGTTAACAATTTGTGAGATTGTTTGGTTACATTGGTTACTTGTGGATGTGGGTGTTAATCAGAAAAGTCCTACCCCTTTGCATTGTGATAAGAAAAGTGCTATTCATATTGCTCGTAACTCGGTTTTTCATGAGTGAACCAAACATATCGAGATTGATTGTCATTTCACTCGTCATCATCTTTAGCTTGGCACCATCTCCCTCCCGTTTGTTCCTTCTGCTTTACAAATCGCAGACATGTTTACGAAGGCGCATCTTGTTTCACGCTTTAGATTCTTATTTGAAAAACTTTTAATGCATTTAGCTGTAGCATGGTGAGTTTGAGAGGGGGTGGGGGTTGTTAGCATATAGCTCTATTATTATATGGGCCCACTTACTATTAGTCTATTAGCGTTTTAAGGTATTGTATGGTTTCTATATAAACCAAGATTATTGTATCATTTATTCATCAATAATAATAAAAACCATCTTTTTAGTTACTCTAATTTAATCAACTACAAGAAAAATAGGCTTTAGTGACAAAATTGTATAGTGTCGAGTATTTTTTGTCACTAATACCCTTATTTAGTCGCCATAATAAAAGTTGTCACTAAACAAAATTTTTGACCAAAAAATAACTTTATTTAGTCTCTAATAAAATTAGTGACAGAGCTATAGTTACGAAAAATGACTACTCAAAATTGGTCACTAATATCATTAGTGACCAAATATTTGGTCACAATATCATTAGTGACCAAATATGTAGTCATGTTATTTGGTCACTAATGATGTTAGTGACCATATATTTTGTCACTAATAATAGTATTGACCAAATTTGAGTCGTCACTAAAGACCTTCTTTCGTGTAGTGGGAGTTGGAGAAAATATTCTTCTGGGTTATGTGACCTCGCTTATGTGCTCAAGAAACAAGCTTTGTGACATTGGGTCAACGGGTTTTGGCAAACCCTTCGAACATCCGGTTGCATTATGGTGACCTGGATGTGTTTGATTTTTTTGGGTTCTTAACTCGTAAATCAGTATAGCTTCAAAATTAATCAACTTAAGTGAAGACATTTTTTTTGCGTTTAATTATTTATTAAGATGCGGAAATGTAACTCACCATGAGTACATACAAGTTGGGAAAGGACGAGATGCTGGGTTAAACCAAGTATCCATGTTTGAAGCAAAAGTTGCAAAAGTTCTTAATAGAGATGTGTACAAATTGGGTCATAGACTTAACTTTTTCAGAATGCTTTCGTTTTCTACACAATGATGATATTTTTAAACTATTATAAGAACGAACAAGATTGTAAATTTGTAAGTAGCCTTTTCTTTTTGAGTTACGAGCTTCCAAGTTTTAAGCAACTAAGCCCGATTTTTAGCAAAATAAGCTTATTTACTTGATCAGTAATCAAAATTGAAAATTTTATCCAACATAACTCTAATGCTATATTACTATGCAATATGTTTCCTTCCTTAATCAACTCCCAAACCACACAAAGACGCATAACTGCGGAAATAATTAGGTCGCAAATACAGTAACCCAACGTTTCAGTAGTACAAATGAGCTACAAAATAGGTGATTAAATACAACCCAACGATGCATCAACCAGACTAAACTTTTTTATGAACAACCAACAAGAATATTACAATATAATGAATTGATTTTTTTAATAATCTATTTATATAAAATAATCGACCCACACTAAAAGACTGTATCCTTTGGAGCCAAACCCTTTTGTAACAGATCATGTGTCTCGATCACTTGAGTTTGCCTTCGTCTTTTCTGGTTATCTGCTCGCTCGTAGGCTTCTCGGAGTTTTCTTTTTGTCGCTTCAAGTTTTTGTTCTTCTAAATTCTTTAAAAAGGTCGATTTCGTAGGATTTTGCAACCCGATTATTATACAAGCAGCTGGAGGCTCATTTGATTTCACAACACTTGATTGTTTCTTGACAAGTTCCCTAATGTGTCTGTTTAATCGTTTTTGATATTGTAACATTTCCTTCTCAATCACTCGCTGCTTCCTGTTTGTTGCTTCAAGTTTGTGTTGAACGATTAGCTCCTCTTTACTTTTCTGATTAGGAGTCATGGGATCCTTTGAATGATTAGCTTTTTCTAGATTTATTTTAGACTTCCTTTCTGTATTTGGATTCATTTTCACTCCTTTCTCGGAAACTGGTTTTACAGTGCTCGATTCTTTGTTGATCCAATATTCATTCACCATTGCTTTCCATATTTGGATCAATGTCTTTGCAATCCGAGAAACATCCTTTGATGCATGCTTTTCAAGAGCTCTAACAGTTTTTCCAACCCCTGTTGAATCGAGAGTGTCGATAGATAAACCCATGTCTTGAAGTTTCTTTAAACAATCACATATTACCGATTCATGCGTCCCACTCTTCTCAAGAATTTCTTTAATTCTTAAAACCTCAGCAACTACTCCTTGTCTGTAAACTTTAGTACTCCCCTCACTATTAACCTTATTTGCAGTGGTCAAATTTGAATTGCTATCTGTAATATCTGTTTCGTCTTCAGGATGACAAGTGTGTTTTATTTTCAAAACGTTAGAAATTTGTTTTGTTTCGTCTAGGGTTTCACGACTAAACGAGAACATCATCTCAGCAATATTATCTCTCTTTGTTTTGAACTCCACTGGGTGATCAGAAGCAGCAACAGTGATCGCCTTCTTGATGATATCAAATACGCTGGTATTCGCCTTCCGTAAGTAGTTCCTCCACTCATCCATCATTGCGGCAGAAGAGTTTATGTTTTCCATTAGACTAGTGTTTGTTTCAAACTATAGCACAAAACTTAGATTCAATATCCTTAATTTAGTTGTAACTTGATGGACAAGGTAAAAGAAAACGATAGAATTAAGAGAATTTGTACGATTCGTTACCTTAGTTAGTAAAAGGAAACGATAGTATAAGAGAATTTGTACGCAACCTATCTGTTTGATTTTGTAATGAGGGTTTTAGTATGTGTCTATATGGATTGAATTTAAATATAATTATTCCTTAATTACTATAGATTGAGATAAAGTCGGTGATTTAATGAAAAAAATATCAAAATAAAAATATTTTAAGTTAGATAACCAAATATTTTTGTTTTGTTAAGGACTGTAGCATAACTATAATTTAAACTAATTATATGCATTTTTTGTTATCATAATTTTTGTCACACCCCGCTTAAAGCAAAAACACGATGTGTTTGAGTTAATAATATCAAAAGTCAAGGATTATAACATACAACCATAAACAAAATATATCGAATAAAATAGATCACGCCAAAATGTTTACAATAAAATACAAAGTCTCAAATACATCGCAAATCTCAAAATACACGGATCATAAAGGAATTACATCGAAACAAATAAATTCCAAATAACAAAATAGACGATCCCTAAAAAAAGCATGACATGATCATGTAAAATCCTCAAACTCCTGAAAAGCGTTAAAAAAGACATCAATACATGTTGGTGAATTATTCGTAAATAAAAGTTGACCCATATAAAAGAGTAATAATCATGATAAGTTTCAAATGACAAATTTTGTTTTACAATCTAAGTGCGACGTACATTGCCTAGACTAGGCTTACACCGGACCTGACCACACAAATATAACCCCAATCCTAAGGCATGTCAAACCAAATGCAACAAATAATCAAATCGGCCATAACATAAACTCATAGGGACATCCTATCGAGCAATGAGGGTTAGGTCAAACCCATATAGATCTATATATATGTAAACCGTGGGCAACAAAGCTTAACAAGTGTATAAGGGGGGCCCAAGGAAGCCTAATGAACACCTAATCTAAGGCAATCATGATCCACTAGGTAAACAAGATTTACACTAACGTTTAGCAATCATGCAAACAGTTTTAAATACGCTTTCCAGCCCAAAAATATTAAAGGTAAATAGGGCTACGAAATAACTCACAAGATAAGCTCAGCAAATATCGGGTCAACAATACGGAGCTAACACTCCACCGCCTAAGTGCCCTATAACAACGATAAACATAGTCTAAGTATCTTTATAAGTCTAGTACGGTTTAGCCTTGTTGGTTAAAGTTATATTATAAACTTTATTAAAATATTTCAACGGTTATCAAGTTGAGTCAAAGTGACGGATAGTATAAACGATGCTCCGAGTCAAAAAGGACTATAGGAAAGATATCGATAATTTACGTCATAAATGACAATTAGAAAGGAATGATATTCCGAGCCGAAAATGACTAACATGAATATCGGTTGAAAGGAATACTATTACCAGAGTTTAATTGAGATCGACCAAGGTCAATGTCAAAAATGTTGACTTGATCAAAGTCAGAGATGTTGACTTGGTCAAAGTCAAAGTCAACAATTTTGAAGGAAAGTCAAAGTCAACATCAAAGTCAAACATTGACATTTTTAAGAGTTTAAAACCTTTGATTTCAAAAGATTTGAGTAAAAACAGTTTCGGAATGATTTTTATAAAAGTTTGACATAAATGACAGGCCCTGATCTTGCTCCTTACAACAACGAATCGAATCGAGCAACTGGTCATGATGCGGAATCTCATGACCTGAGCTTTGGAATTATAACTAAAGAAGAAACATGAAGTCGAATTTGTGATTTGAACAATTGAAAGAACTGAATTTAGACAACGATAGTAGCAGCTGCTTTGAAGATTTCATTAATAAACGGTGATTTACAGGTTTTGATCTGAGCTTGTTACAACTGACATTTACAACTGACAACAAACTCTAACAACCTGTCTCACTATTTATAGACAAAATCTAACTAACAGACAATCTACGAATTAAATATTACAACATTATCAACATATTAATTTCACTTCGGGAAGTTCACTTCAGTTCTAATTTAAAGTCTTCATCCTCCGAATTAATCTCCTCCATGTTGAGTTATGTTGTACCTTGGCTTATTTTCAGTTCGGAAGAACTTCATTTAGTTCAGAGTATCTAAACTAAAATGTTCCCCGAACTGAAAACTTCACTTTGGATTATTCTTGATGATTTTAGTTCGGACCCTCCACGAACTAAAATCATCTTTATTCCATCACACAGAAGAATCCATAACTTCATCCATACCTTTTCTTGGCCCAACAGTAAAAATATTATTTTTCGATTTTTTTGATTACGATTGCGTTTAGGAACAAAAGTGTATTTGTCGAAAAGTAAGTAAAATGTTCCTTTTTAATAAGACTTTAACATTTATGATGGCGTTGACGTCTTTGAGTCCAAAAACGCTTCTTTAACAATATTTACTACTTTCACTTATAATAGTTTAAGTATACATAAGTTTTTAGTTGTTTAAAATCATAAAACACGATCTGAGGCTTTACTGCAGTGCACCAGTGAGTTATTGCGTCGCAGTAACTTGGTTGCAAAACTGAATTTTTTTTGAAGGAAATAGCCCGTTGCGTCGCAGTAGAGGGCTACTGCGGCGCAGTGGCTTGGTTTTCAGATTGTTGGTTTTTGACGTTTTTGTCGAAATCCGATTTATAAGAAGTTTTAAGGTGATTTGTAAACTGTCCAAATTGTATTTACCAAGTCTTATATTTATTTATATATGAAGTTTTACATAGTAATATTAGTGATAAGTTATTTTTTTTGTTAGATTTACATTGTAAGCCAAGACTTAGTCCAATTTTCATGATTTGTCCATTATTTCGTCTAATATGTTAACCTAACCGTTTTAAGGCTAAAAACGGAAGACAAAGAAAAAGATAAAGTAGGGGAAACAACGAAATTACCGTAGTCACCCGCAATAATCTACAATCTCGAGAAGTCACGAACACGAACCCGGAAAGTAAGCTTCGGTGGTGGTGGTGATGAGATATCCGACTCCAAAACACAACATATATCATCATTAGCTAAGGGTTCGAAAAGGAAAGGAAAATAGAGAGTTTATGGAGAATTTACTTACCACAACTCAAAACGAAAGTCCTTCGAGAAAAATAGCCGAATCTTCAAGAGTAGAAGATGGAAATTAAGAAGGAAGCCTTGTAAGACAAGTGAACAAAGTTGTATTAGAATTCTCTACCCAAAAGTGGGAGAAAAATGAAGATTAACCTCATGAAAAACTTACTGAAATGATGGTTTAGTGAAGGAATGCTTGTAGGAGATAATTGTATGCCTTTAGTTTGCAAAAGGTTCTTCAAAATGAGGTGGGAAAGCTCTTATTTATGTGGAAATGTTGAGAGAAAAAGAAGGTTTTTGTGAATAAGAACTTCGTGAACGAAAAGAGAATATGAAAATGTGATGTAAACTTGGATTATGGAAAGAGAAAGGGTGGTAACCCATTTAGAGATCCACAATTAGATCTAACCTACCCAAATGGGGGCAATTTGTAGGGCAAATCACGTGGTCAAAAGGTGTGGAATCTCAAGAATTGGATCAAAAAGTCGTTTTGGCATTATCTGCCAGACACACTACTGCGTCGAAGTCATGGAGGACTACGACGCAACGTGCTGCTTTCTGGCTCCTTCCGTTAAGTCTCCGTTAAAGGACTGAATTTGTAACAGATTGTGTTAGTTCCCGTTAAAGGACTAAATTTGTAACAGATTTAGTTAGAGGACTAACTTTGTAATAGATTTTTGAAATGTAAATTTTTACCGACGATTACGGCATGAACACCTAACTTAAAACACGAGAATACTAAGTAATTGGCACTTAGGTAAATATAACGCTTACGTCACGAGGGACGAAGCAACAAAACAACATAGAACCCGACACATAAAATAAAGCGTGAATAAACACAAAGCGAAATAACAAGGGTCAAAACAATTGCGAATAAAATAAAAGATACGGTAACGATTAATATCTCGAAATGACGAGTTGTCACAGCCTCCCCCAGTAAAAAGAATTTCGTTCTCGAAATATCTACTGAGAAATCCTTCAGGTCATGGTACATCTTATCCGCCCCGGGATGAACGGAATAATTAGATTTAATGCCCTCATATAATATCAACTCTCGAAGACCAACGGGAATCCGAATGCGATCCAAGAAATACAACACCCCGTCGTCCTTCGGCTCCAACTCCCGTGCCAAACTGAACAATCCCTCATCCTTCAGACAATCCTCGGTGAGAGCCTCCTGTTGAGCCTGAATAATTCGCGCCTTCAAGTTCGACTGAATAGAGATAACCATGGTGCAAACTCTCACCGGCTTACCCGGATGGTAGCGAATCTCACAATCATAGTCATTAAGCAACTCAACCCATCGACGTTGCCTCATATTCAACATCTTTTGATCAAATATATGCTGTAACGACTTATGATCGGTAAACATGGTACATTTCGTACCGTAAAGATAATGGAGCCAAATCTTAAAAGCAAATACCACCGCTCCCAACTCTAAATCGGGTGTCGTGTAGTTCTGCTCATGAATCTTCAACTGACGAGAAGCATAAGCAATCACCTTCCCGTTCTACATCAACACACACCCGAGTCCCTTATACGACCCATCGCAATGCACCACAAAATTCTCGGTACCCTCGGGAAGACTCAAAATAGGAGCATCACACAACCGTTGCTTCGGTAACTGAAAAGCCTCCTCCTGCTCAGCATCCCAAATAAACTCTTCGCTCTTTTGGGTCAATTTTGTCATCGGCGAGGCTATCTTCGAGAAATTCTCGATAAAACGACGATAGCAGCCTGCCAAACCCAAAAATGAACGGACTTTGTGGGTGTCTCCGGAGCGACAAAATCTCTGACAATCTCAATCTTGGCAGGATCAACGTGAATACCCTTCCCGCTAACCACGTGGCCAAGAAACTGAACCTCAGATAGCCAAAACTCGTACTTCGAAAACTTAGCATAAAGTTGCTTCTTCCTGAGCAACCCTAACACTAATCGCAATTGCTCCTCGTGCTCCTCACGACTACGATAATAAATAAGAATGTCTTCGATGAACACAATCACAAATATGTCGATGTAAGGGCGACATATACGGTTCATCATGTCTATAAAAGTTGTAGGCGCATTCGTGAGACCGAATGGCATAACAAGGAACTCTAAATGACCGTATCGCGTCCTAAAAGCAATCTTCGGAATATCCTCCTCCTGAACCCTCAAATGGTGATATACGGATCGTAAATCTATCTTCGAAAAGAAGCAAGAACCCTGAAGCTGATCCAAAAAGTCATCTATACGAGGCATAGGATATCGGTTCTTCACCGTCAGCTTATTCAGCTCTCTGTAGTCTATACACAATCTCATAGAACCGTCCTTCTTCTTCACGAAGAGTACAGGCGCACCCCAAGGAGAGAAACTCGGTCTAACGAAGCCCTTATCCACCAAGTCTTGAATCTTCCTCGATAACTCCACCATCTCCGAAGGTGCCAATCTATGAGGATCTTTCGCCACCCGCTGCTCCTGGAACCAAATCGATACGAAACTCGACCTGTCTACTAGGGGGTAAACCAGGTAAGTCCTCCGGAAACACATCGGCAAACTCCCGAACTATCGGCTTCTCCTCGATCTTCTCCGCATAATCTTTCTTCACAAGGTGTGCAAGAAAGAGTGAACAATCCCGCCTGATGTACTCCCGAACCTTCAAACAAGAGTCGATCTTAAGGCGCTTCCCCGCCTTATTACCCTGAACTAACAACGGTCCTCCATACGGTAACGGAATGAGAAGAATCTTCTCGGAACATATGATCTCTGCACGATGAGTCGAAAACCAATCCATCCCAATAATTACGTCGAAACTACCCAAAGTAATCGGAATCAAATCGTTAGGAAACGAGTGATCATCAAAACTAACACTACAAGCAATATTTATCTCAGAAGCATGCAAAAACTCACCATCAGCTAAATATATCTCAAAGGTAGGCACTAAAGGTCTAGATGTACAGGGAATCAAATTCCTAAACTCATCAGATACAAAACTCCTATCCGCACCAGAATCAAACAAAATAAATGCAGGCTGACCACTAATAAGAAATGTACCCGTAACAACGAGAGGATCCTGCTGAGCCTCCTGGGCTCCAATCACAAATTCCCTACCACGAGTACCCGAACCTGATGTAGTACCCGTACTAGAAGAAGATAACTTGGGACACTTGTCCCTAAGATGTTCGGAAGAACCAGATTCGTAAAAATTGCCTTACAGAACCTCTCGTTGTGCCCTAGCTTCTTACACCGACCATATACCCAACAAGCAACCTCCTTGGCGTGGTGATTACCACACCTATCACACTTCTGGTGCCTCCCCGTGGCACCCGGAGTCACAACAACGTGTGACTGAACCATCTGAGAAGCATCATGCCTCCTAAACTTCTTCCGCGAGTCACCTTGTCTGAGGCCACCGCTTCGTTTCCCCCCGGAACTCTGCCTAACCTCAATTGGCGGCAACACACCATCACGGACCATGTTAATAGTCTACGTGGTCGCAATCTCCACTGCACTCTGGAAAGTACCCGGTCTGGAAGAAATGACATCACTACGGATCTGTTGGGGTAATCCGTGGATGTAACGGCCGCTTCGCTTAAGCTCCGGTCGAACAAGATGAGGAACCAACTGGGATAAAGCTTAGAAACGTGTAGTGTATCCCTGGATGTTTGAACCAATCATAGACAAACTCCATAGCTCCTGCTCTAACCTCTGAATCTCGGACTCAGGCACATACTCCGTAGTCATCGGTACCCGCAACTGCTTCCAAGTCATGATACTGATCTCCCCACGTCCTCATACACTAACAACAGAGTTCCACCAGGTCAAAGCAGTCTCGTGGAACATAAAAGTAGAAAAGCGCACCCGATCCTCGTCAATGAACCCAACAGCCTCGAAGATCGACTCAATCTTCTCCATACACTGGAGAGTCCCAATCGCACCCTCGGTGCCTCTAAACTCTGGGGGCTTGCAGCCCATGAATGTCTTGAGCGAACATCCTCTCCGGGGGATGTCGTCAAGTACTATAGTGTACCAGCCTCAGGTCCACCAAACCCAGTAACAATAACCTCAGGACCATCGTGTCCCGAGCCACCAGCAACGACTGCCTCGGGGTCAACCTGGCCAGAACCGCCGCTGCCATATGCGTCGCAGTGGCTTGGTTTTCAGATTGTTGGTTTTTGACGTTTTGTCGAAATCCGATTTATGAGAAGTTCTAAGGTGATTTGTAAACTGTCCAAATTGTATTTACCAAGTCTTGTATTTATTTATATATGAAGTTTTACATAGTAATATTAGTAATAAGTTATTTTTTTGTTAAATTTACATTTTAAGCTAAAACTTAGTCCAATTTTCATGATTTGTCCATTATTGCGTCTAATATGTTAACCTAACCGTTTTAAGACTAAAACCGGAAGACAAAGAAAAAGAGAAAGTAGGGGAAACAACGAAAGTACCGTCGTCACCCGCAAAATCTACAATCTCGAGAAGTCACGAACATGAAGCCACAAATTAAGCTTCGGTGGTGGTGGTGATGAGATATCCGGCTCCAAAACACAACATATACCACCATTAGCTTAGGGTTCAAAAGGAAAGGAAAAATAGAGAGGTTTATGGAGAGATTTACTTACCAAAACTCAAAACGAAAGTTCTTCAAGAAAACTAGTCAAATCTTCAAGAGTAAAAGATGAAAATGGAAACAAAGAGCTTGTAAGACAAGTGAACAAAGTTTATGTTAGAACCTCAACCAAAAGTGGGAGAAAATGGAAGAAAAGTGGAGAAACTTCAAGGAAAAACTTACCGAAATGATGGTCTTTGTAGGTCCCAGTGGTCCGATCTACAGGATTAAACTATGCTAACTACGAGGCGGAATCTCGTAATCAGTAAACACACAAGTTATAATCGAAAGTAATAAACGCAATAACACAATTACCGAATTCTAATGCTTTGATTAACAAAACGTTGTTACAATCCAAAAGCATAAACACGAATTCTCTCTCTAAACCAACAACCCTAAACTGATCTGAACACCTCTATTTATAGAGTAACATGTTCAGTAGTTTGGGCTTGGACTCTATTGGGCCTCACGGACATGCAAGTCCGTGAGCAGCCCACTAAGCTATCTATATACAGACTAATATGATACTAAGTAACCAAAACATGATAGAGCATCCAGTCATTGCATTTCTTGCACCAACAAACTCCCCCTTGACTGATGCTTCTATTCTCTGATCAACATTTCACTATCCGCATTAACCTGTAAGTTCAAACAACCTTCAACGATCCTTTGATAATCTCTACCAATGTCTTCCCAACCTGCTAAAGTAACAATGTGCTCCTTCTTCAACATCTTCAGATCGTTTTCGGTCAGATTAGCTAGTTGAGTAGCGTCAATAACTCTTAAAATCTCAGACATGCCCTCCTTGACTTCGTCATCTTTCCTGTACATTACTGCTTCACCTGTTGCAACATCTACTGCCCAGATATGTAAGTCTCCAAGAATATCTCGACCGAAGTTCTTCATCGGAATCTTCGTCAAGCAAGCAATAGGAGAATATCGCAGTCTTCTCGCAGTTTTTCCTGTTTCGGGATCTATCTTCTTCTTAGAGATCATAATCTTTCCGATTGCTGGAGTAAACTCCTTGAATATCCCGCTTCGAGCTTCTTCCTTGATCTTTCTTTCTACCCAGTTTGCATACTCATCCTTTCCTTGGTTTATCAGATTCAGCTTCGACAAACAGATGAGTTCAGACTTCGGAAATGAATTGAAGTTTTCCCGGTTTCTGCTTAAATACTGAACTCCGTCAAATCTTTTAATCACAAACACCTGCAATTCAGAGTCAAACATCCAGCTGATTATACCCAAGTGCGGCTGGCGTTCTCGGATGAAAAACCTTCCAATCAGTGGTTTCTGCTTCTTAGGATCGAGCTTTCGAAACCATCCTCGTCGTTCTTCAAGGCTTGGTTTCGGAACGCTTTCTCCTTCTTCTTCAATGTTAGCTTCCTCAGTAGTTGCTGGTGATTGAAAACCATAATCTCCGTCTTCTTCAAATATCCAAGTCTCATCCGTACTTTCCTCAATCTCCTGTTCCTGATTTGCTCCACTTTGTTTTTGCTGCTGTTGCTGCTCCCCCTGATCTGCAGAAGGATGAGTCGGCAATGCTCGAGATGTAGAGGCAATCTGCTCTCGTTGACGTGCAGCATCTTGATCATCTTCGGGATCATCTCTTCGCTGTCTGACTGCAGATGGTTTGCACGGTTCCTCCCCCTGAGCAGATGACCGCTTCGAGAGCAGTTTAACTTGGGCTTCAAGAGAGGAGATGCGTAGTGATTTCTCAGCGTCAGACTGCAAAAGGGTGGCAACCTGCGTAGAAAGCTGCAAAACAAGTGAAAGTAAGTCATTAATTGTGGGAGGTGGATTCTCCGTAGCCCTTTTCTTGTGTGGGCGCTCAGTTGTCGTAGACGAGCCAGACTCCTCATTGCCAGTAAAGGGGCGTTTCCCACGGTTAGATGGGTGAAACGAAGAAGTAACTTCGTTGTCATCAAGATGAAGCTCCTCAGTGGCCGCTTCATTAACCTGAGTAGGAGTGGGAGTAGCAACGGCTTCCGTGTGAGGAGCAGGGGAAGTAACGATCACTTCAGTAGCGATGGAGTGATGACTCCCGGGTGGAGTAACAGGTGGCTTCTCGGGAATAGCAGAGAGCGAAGGACTCTCATGATAATCGTCAATATCCCGGAATGTAGTATCGCTGGATGTAGAGTCCACAACGACAGGAATCTTTGCCTTGCGCTTTGGCCGAGATTTCGGCCTGCTAGGTGCGGGGGGAACATTTGTTTCAGTGTTCTCTGTACGCGGTTCCCCATCTAAGGCATGAGCGACTTCATCCACGTCGTTATCACGAAAATTCTCATCAACAATAGCCCCGAAGAGTGGGGTATCCTCAGCTTGAGCCTCCCCTGGCTTGGCTGAGTGAATCGTAAGACAAGTTTTAAACAACTTAGGCCCACCAATCTGTTGTACTCGCTCAAGACCATTCCGAGGAAGATCAGGGAGAAAGTGCCTGATGATTATCATAATGAAACGAGGATATACCATAAGTTCCTTCGGTTTGAGCAAGTCGTTTTGGAGTGTTTGGAAAACATACTCCGCCACCGGGTAAGATCTACGCAGAACCAAGCTAAGCATCATAGAGAGAAGCTTGTTATCAATCGTGTCGTGTGCGGTCTTAGAATGTTTGAAGACCGTTATGAACACATGTACCAAATACCGCCACGGTCCGAAGAATTTACCCTTATAGAATGTTGTAGTAGAGGAGAAGACAGGCCCGGCATAGCCCAGTAATGGCAGTTTGCGAGCTAGAAATTTCGGGCCAAACGAAGATGGTGCACATTCGTGGGAACTGCTTCCAAGGTTAAAGATCTGTCGAAGGGTCGTGCTGCTGAATGTAATTACATGACCATTGACCACCGTTTGCATTCCATCTTTGACTTTATCGGAATTTTGAGGTGTGAGATCAACATGTGTGAGGTTTAGTAGAAACTCTGCTACTAACGGAACGTCGATGGGTAGATCTTCGTGCAGAATATAGGACATTCGGGAGTGTTGCAGAAAAAGAATCACCTCTCGGAAACGAAGTGAAGAAGCCTCGTTTAGTGAAAAATTTAAAGCCTGATTGTGCCTTTTGTCAAACAATTTCTCCATCTGTGGAAGCTGCAAAAGTGAACACGTTAGATGTGATAGTCACGAACATGTATGCCGAACATTAAAATGGACGAGCAAGCATGTTTTGGAACAAGTAAGCAGCAAATAAGATGTTTGTGTGAGACACATAACGAGGACGAAGAAGTTGTTCGTCTAAGACACAGACATTTGGACGAAGAAGGTGTTCGTCCCAGACTCAAGCAAGGTGACGAACAAGTTGTTCGTCGAGGAGTCAAGCATGGGGACGAACAAGTTCTTCGTCAAGGACTCAAATATGGGAACGAAGAAGTTCTTCGTCAAGGGCTCAAGTATTGGGACGAAGAAGTTCTTCGTCAAGGACTCAAGTATTGGGACGAAGAAGTTCTTCGTCAAGGACTCAAGTATTGGGACGAAGAAGGTCTTCGTCAAGGACCCAAGTAAGGTGACGAACAAGTTCTTCGTCAAGGGGACGAAGAAGTTCTTCGTCAACCATGCTGAAGAAGATGTTCGTCTAGTACCACGAAGATGAGGACGAACAAGTTGTTCGTCCAATACATATAAAAATTTTCTAAGGCATTTAAGGCTATGTTGCTGGGCACTTATGAAGACGAAGATGATCATGCAAGCAGTTTCAAACAATAACATTGATGACGAAGATCATTAGGGCAAAGTATAGTGATTATGGACGAACAAGATGATGAACACGAACAAGTTTATCAATAATTAATAAGGTAAAAACCCAGAATTTTTGAAGATCAACACATAATCACAAACATGGCAAGCAGTTTTTGAAGATCTGGACGAACAAGTATGAAGATCAACGAAAGAGGAAGAACTTACATAAGGGAATAGTCAACCTAATGAAGAACTTCGTGAGGGAATTTCCTAGCTCCGAGTAACGTAAATATGGAAAAGTGAGAAGTGAAAAAATAGAATTCACCTTAGGGTATTTAAGAGCCAGGAATGGGCCAATGGGCCTGACAGAGCTGGGCCTGGAACTTTAGGCCTAATGGACTTAAATAATGTATAACCAACGTTTTCCAAAACAAATAGAATTACAAAAATTAAGTAAAAAGAAAAGAACTTAAACAGAAACGTAAAGCAAAGTTAACTAAACGAACAAGTGTAGTATACATTTAAAATTCGATCAGATTGCTTATCGGGATTCCAAAGATAATTTAATTCAAATCCATGTTTGTGTAGTTGTCCAATTTAACCATTCAGTCTGATAGCCATAAAATAGTGTTTTAATTACAAGTAAGCTGGTTTAAAGTTTAAGCAAAAAGCACCCTGAGAAATCAGACATTCGACAAAATTCGGAGAGCACGCAAGGTGTATGTGAAGTATTTTAGGTTACGAGTGGTATGGATTGGTTACCAACCTAGACAAGGGCAGCATATGAAACTGGCGAAGGGATAGCTCGTATTAAATTTTAAGACAACTATATTACGAAAGTCAAAGACTAATCTGTAATGAAGTATGATATGTTTAAAGAATTCTGCTGACTTTCTAGGAAATCCTATAGAAAGCTTTCTACCAACCGATCCCAAACCGTAAAGGCCTTAGGTGGCTAGGTGAACAAGGGCACCCCGAGGGTATACTGACTCAGATTTCAAAGGCGCTTATATGAATTCATTAACTTATAAGCACACTCATTATACGTAATTTAATGTGAGCGAATCCCATCTGTAAGCGCAACATATGACTCGTAACAAAAATATAATCTCAACCTTTATTGTGACAAACAGAAGTAAGTCGTTTAATGTAAAAAATAAAGGTGTTTAAACCAGACAAACCACACTATCGGGAACAACTAAAAGACGAAAGGCCACAAGACACTGGAGGTTAAACTAAAATACTATGAAAATTATATAAGTAGCAAAAACCCGATCTAAGACTAAGAGTCATAAGCAAAAGGTATCTTCATCTCGAAGTTAGAACTCTAACTAAGTTACACTAATTTTTTTTTTTTTTTTTTTTTTTTTTTTTTTGTTAAAGAAAAACGTTGGTTAATCTAAATTGCGAAGTCCAATACGATGAAGAAGGGATTCAAAGCGGGTTTTGTCAAAGGCTTTAGTGAAAAGATCGGCTAAGTTGTTTTCGGAAGAGACACGAAGGATGTCTATGAGTTTCTTTTCATAATAGTCTCGGATAAAGTGGTGTTTAAAATCAATATGACGGGTTTTGCTATGTTTAACAGGATTTTTAATAACAGAAACGGCAGCCTCATTATCTATATTAATAGGAGTAGAGGTATAAAATAAACCGTAGTCCAGCATCTGTTGTTGAATCCAAATGACCTGTGAGACACAGCTACCCGCAGCTATATATTCGGCTTCGCAGGATGAGACGGAAACAGTTGTCTGTTTCTTGCATTGCCATGACACGAGGCGTCCTCCCAAAAATTGACAACCACCGGAGGTTGACTTTCGATCGATATTGCATCCACCTAAATTTGAGTCGGTGAATGCTTCGAGAAAGAGGTCGCTTCCTTTGGGATACCAGAGACCCAGCCGCGGTCGGTCTTTAAGGTAGCGAAGAATCCTCTTTACATCAGAATGATGAGACATTTTAGGAAAAGCTTGAAACCTAGCACATAAACAGACAACAAACATTATATCAGGTCGAGATGCAGTAAGATACATTAATGATCCTATAATGCCGCGATAAACAGTTGGATCCACGTCAGGATCGTTTTGTGCGTTTGGTTCTAGATTGTGCTGCTGGGGAATGGGAGTAGCAATGGACTTGGCATCGGTCATGTTGAACTTCTTTAGCATTTCAGTGACATAGTTTGATTGATCAACAAACATCCCGTCGGGTAGTTGTTCGACTTGTAATCCTAGAAATAGCTTGAGTTCACCCATGGCACTCATCTCGAATTTGTCTTTCATGAGCTTTTCAAAATCCTTGCACATCTGATTATCAGTGGAACCGAAGATAATATCATCCACGTAGACTTGAACTAATAGTTTAGCCTTGGGTGAATCCTTGATGAATAGGGTGTTATCGATACGACCTCTCTTGAAACCGGATTCTAAGAGAAAATTTGATAATGTTCCATACCACAGACGAGTGGCTTGATGAAGACCGTATAAAGCTTTGTTGAGCTTGTACACCTTATCGGGGTGTTGTGGGTCTTCGAAGCCAGGGGGTTGCTGAACATAGACGGTGTCATCGATTTTACCATATAGGAAGGCACTTTTAACATCAAGTTGGTAAACGGTTAGTCCCATGTGAGAGGCATAGGCTAAGAAGAGACGAACAGCCTCGAGGCGAGCGACTGGAGCAAAGACATCCTGAAAATCTAATCCTTCTTCCTGGTAAAAACCTTGTACCACTAACCGAGCTTTGTTTCGAGTAATGATTCCACGGTCATCCCGTTTGCATCGGAAAACCCATTTAGTGCCTATAGCATAGGCGTTATCGGGCAGGATCACAAGTACCCAGACTCCCAGTTTTTCAAACTGAGCTAGTTCTTCTTGACAAGCGTGGACCCAGTTGGCATCCTTAAGGGCCATATGAATGTTGGCAGGGACGTCCTGGGAAACGAAACAAAGATAACGACAGTTGTTGAAATCTTCGGAGGTTGTGACAAAGGCATACATGCCTTGTAGATCCTCTAGCTACGATCGAGTTTGAACAGGGGCATTGAGATTGCCGATAATATTGTCGGAGGGGTGATCCTTGGGAATTCGAGTCACACTGTGCGGTTCTGCCGCATCGTCTTGAGCAGTTGCAGTATGTGGTTCTACCACATTTTCTTGATCATCGGTTGGTGCTTCGTTGACGAGTGGTTCTGCCACTGCGTCTTGATCAGCTGCTTGACCATCGGGGACAGCAGGTTAAGTAACAATTTCCTGAATATCATGGGTACGAGGAAATACGGAAACTTCATCATCAGAAGAGAAACTCGGGTTCTCTGATCCTGTATGAGACACACTAGGAGAAATAATGCATCATAGTCGAAAGCTATATCTGGACCACTTTGTTTTTCAAACGTGTAGCTTGTTATTTCCAAGTTAAAAGCAATTTCCACAGTTCGTGAAGATTTTAAGTAAACCCTTTTGTTAGCGCAACGTTCCACATATCCAAGAAAGTATCCCTAGACAGCTTTGGGTGCAAACTTGGTGGTGTAATTCGTTTTTAAAACAGTACAGGGAACCCCAAAAGGTTCCAATCCAGCAAGATTTGGCTTACCACTATTGAGCAGTTCATAACTTGTTTTATCAAACCGTTTCACCGTTAACACTCGATTGAGGACATAACAAGTTGTATTCACTGCCTCCCCCCAAAATGTGACGGGGAGAAGTGAATCAGCTAGCATGGTGCGTGCGGCCTCTATCAAGGTCCTGTTTTTCCGTTCAGCGACTCCATTTTGTTGAGGTTCATATGGTGCGATGTGTTGTTGAACAATCCCATTTGTTAGACAGTAGAAGCTCATCGTGGAATTTTTGAATTCTGTCCCGTTATCGCTGCGAAGGTGCTTGACATTGGCTTTGTAGACGTTTTTGATCATGTCAAAGAAGTTGATGAGCGTGCCAGCAGTTTCACTCTTAGTGGCTAGAAAGAAGACCCAAGAGTAGCGAGAGTAATCGTCGGTGATCACTAGACAGTAATATTTTCCTCCGAAGCTTCTTTGGGCAATGGGGCCAAAAAGATCAGTGTGCATTAGCTCAAATGGTGTCTCGATGGAATTGATGGCTTTGGGTTTGTGGTGTGTCTTGTGTTGTTTTCCGAGTTTGCAGGGAATACATTTATCTTCATACTCAAAACGTTTGAGTGGAACTCCATTGACTAACCCTTTCTTGGTGATTTCATTCATTTTCCGAAAGTGTAAGTGTGCCATCTTTCTGTGCCAAATCATGGCCTCTTCACTAGTTGACTTTGACAATAGACATGTTGAGTCGACGGTGAGTTCAGTGTTATTCATATCCATAATGTATGTGTTTTTCGTACGTGGGGCACGCATCAATATCAGATCCTCTGGGATATCAATCTCTGATTTGAGGATCAAAACTTCCTTCTTGGTAAAGTACACGGGATTATCGTTGTCGCAGATTTGAGAGACACTCAGCAAATTGTGCTCTAGCTGCTTAACGTAAAACACATCCTTCAGTGTAATTTTACCATTTGTAACTGATCCAATTCCAGTTATTTCTCCACCTTTATCTCCTGCAAAATTTACGCGACCTTTTCTTCCTGATTCGAAGTTATTGAGCAGCGCTCTCTCTCCTGTCATGTGCCTGGAACAGCCACTGTCAACATACCAGTTGTTGACGAGTCGGTGACTCGGTTCCTGCACAATCAATTTAAATCATTAGTTCGCATGGGGAACCCAGGCCATAACGGACCTGGATTGACCATTTTCAGTCACATAAGTGACCCTTTTGTAAACTCCCTTATTTTGATGAGGAACGTGAGATGTGTTGTGTGAGGAAAAATGACTGTTAGAGTTGTATGAAACTCTATGACTCATTTGGGATGAATTATAACGGTTGGAATTGGAGTGATGATAACGCGGCTCATAGTGAGTTCGTGGAGGAGAATGGTGATAATTTTGTTGATAATTGGTGTGATGGTATCGTGGAGGACTTTGAAAACATTGGTCATAATTATGTTGACGAAAGGATGGAACGAATGGTTGTTGAGGCCGTTGATGAGGACGTTGGTTAAAGTTTCCCGTGCTTGGTTTAGTATACCCAGAAGGTCGTGAATGTGTATCAGGACGTTCATGTTGTGGATTTCTAAGAATGTGAACGGGTTTCGTGGGAGTGAACTTAGGTTTTGGTGTGGGCGTGACTTTAACTTGAGGTTCCTTTAGTTTGTTTGTACATACCGAGGCCACGTGTCCCCTTTCACGACATTTAAAGCAGTTTAACGACTCCATTTTGTTCTGTGGAGATGATTCAGAGGCCGAAGATATATCATTTGATGAGTCTTGACATGGAATCGTGTCGGGTTGCTTTTCCTGAGATGGGGCAGCTTCCTGGCTTTTGCTATTGGATGATTCACACTCGTCATTCATTGGAGGTTGGGTTCTAAAGAAACTAAAATCATTGTTGTAAGGAGGTGGAGTTTCATTATAACCTAAACCTGTGGTTGTACCAGAAGTGCGTTGACGGCTTATGATAGAGTTCAAAGTGACAGAAGAGGTGCGGAACTGTTCCATCTTTCGTTCATGTTCAGTTAATTTTATTTGACAAGCATGTAACTCTTGAACTTTTATGGCAAAACTTTTCTTTTCATTTTCAAGACAGTCATACAACATGGAGTTTTTGTGTTAAAAGGCCTACATCTGCTAAAAGTTGCACTCTTGTTTTTTCAGTTTGTTTAAATTTTCTTATGTAGTAATCTTTTAAGAAAATTTGTATTGATACTTCCTTTTCAAGTTTGGTTTTCTGTGTTTCCAAACTGGATACCGAAGTAAACAATTTTTCATGTTCAAGAGTTAAGACAATAAAATATTTACACAATTCCTTTACGGATTCAAGGTCAAGAAGTACCTTAGACTTCTCGGTTTGAAGACCAGCCATTTTTGCAATGAAGTCGTCGTTGGGCATATCCACCGTACAGTTGCATGGTGTTTTCTCGTCCTTAGTGTCGTCAACGTTCAGATTGTCTTCATTTGACCTTGTGTAGTTATCAGAACTGGAACTTGTGTCATTATCGGAACTTGAGTCACTTGTTTCACTGTGAATCTCTTCAATGGAAGCCATGAGTGCTTGATTGGTACAGATTGTCCAATCGTATGTGTGATCATCGTGTTGGACGATCATTGCCTGTGAAGCTAAGCTACGCTGCGGTTGAGGGACTTGTGAAGGACCGCTTTTTTCTTGATTTGAATTACGTTCAACTTTAGGCTGCTGACACTCTCTTGCGAAATGACCGGGTTGTTGACAGTTGTAACACCGTACCTTTGATTTATCGAAACCTGCCTTTCCTGTTCTTAAGCTTCGTCCTGTTCTTGCCATGAATTTCTTTATTCTGTTAGTAATCATAGCGGTTTGCCATTGTAAATCCATTTCTTCAAGGTCATCCTGATCAACTTGACTAAAATCCTCATCCCATAGCCCTGGATCAGAAATTTTTCCTTGTACTTGATTGCCATAAGCAGTCAAAAAGCAAGATAATATTTCGAGACTCTCCTCTGCAGATTTAACACTCATTGGCATTTTCTGATGTGTGGTAGGAGCATATGGTGTTGCAGTGATAGGTCGGGTGCCGGAATGTGGTTCAGAAGTCGGCTGATCCTTATCTGTAAAGAAAGCAGTTGCGTTTTCAGAGGAGTTTGATTCTGAGGTTTGCCCGTAGGGTGTTTGATCTGTAATCATGTTTGTTGTGAAACGTGTCAACTCATAACCTCTGAATCGTTCTAGCAGAGTTTCTAAGGTCAAGGCTTCGTTGGTGTTTTTATCCATTTCATCTTTTACAAGGTTTACGTAAATCTCCCAACGCTTAGGCAAGGCATCCAAAAATCGCTCAACTTGTTCACTTGTTACATCTATTTTATATCTGGCGAGTTCTGCAAGAAGATTGAAGTATCTGGTAACATTATCTTCAAAAGGTTCATTAACTCCTGATCTGAAAGTATTGAATTGTCGTTTAAGAAGATTCGCTCGACTCTTTTGCTGAGCAGGAGTTCCGACATATTGTTTTTCAATTGCTTTCCATAGATCATGGGAAGTTTTCTTACTGTTCTCCAGATTCTTGTAAAGATGTTGCATTTCGACTGGCAAAGCCATCTTTAGACTTGCTATTGCTCTGTTTTCAGAATCATATTCTCGTCGATATTCAGGTGACATTTTATTGACAGGAATTTTGCCAGTTACATTGTCTATAGTTTGACGCGGATGTTCATATACTTCTTGAATGCAAACCCACATTTGTACATCATTGTAACGACAGAATTGTTCAAATAGTTCAGCCCATTCGAAATATTGTGATGAATTAAGTAACATGGGAGGTGTATTAACGGATTGTTTAGACTCCATTACAGCGAAGATGTGTCACGAAGATGTGTCACGAAGATGGGTCACGAGGATGTGTCACGAAGAGGTGTCACGAAGATGGGTCACGAGGATGTGTCACGAAGAAGTGTCACGAAGATGGGTCACGAGGATGTGTCACGAAGAAGTTGTTCGGCGAAGATGTTGGTCAATCACGAAGAAGTTGTTCAACGAGGATGGGTCACGAAGATGTTTTTCGGCGAAGATGGGTTTCAATCACGAAGATGTTGTTCGAAGAATTTCCCAACGAAGATGTTCACGAAGAAGTATCCACGAAGAAGTATTCCACGAAGAAGTATTCCACGAAGACGTATTCCACGAAGAAGTATTCCACGAAGAAGTATTCCACGAAAAAGTATTCCACGAAGATGTATCCACGAAGATGTATCCACGAAGAAGTATCCACGAAGATGTATCCACGAAGATGTCTTCACAAATTAAATCCACGAAACAAGTCCACTAATTAAATCCACGAACTAAGTCCACGAATTGAATCCACGAACTAAGTCCACGAAGTAAATCCACGAAGATGTCCAGAAACCCTAATTGCCGCCGAAGATATCTAGAAACCCTAATTGCCGCCGAAGATATCCAGAAACCCTAATGGCCGCTGGAAAAGTACTAAGAACCCTAAATTTCCAGAATCGATTAAAACCTGAATTTAACCCTGAACCAAATCTCGATAGAGAGCACCAATTTTAGGTCCCAGTGGTCCGATCTACAGGATTAAACTATGCTAACTACGAGGCGGAATCTCGTAATCAGTAAACACACAAGTTATAATCGAAAGTAATAAACGCAATAACACAATTACCGAATTCTAATGCTTTGATTAACAAAACGTTGTTACAATCCAAAAGCATAAACACGAATTCTCTCTCTAAACCAACAACCCTAAACTGATCTGAACACCTCTATTTATAGAGTAACATGTTCAGCAGTTTGGGCTTGGACTCTATTGGGCCTCACGGACATGCAAGTCCGTGAGCAGCCCACTAAGCTATCTATATACAGGCTAATATGATACTAAGTAACCAAAACATGATAGAGCATCCAGTCATTGCATTTCTTGCACCAACAGTCTTGGTGAAGGAATGCTTGGAGGATGAAGTTGTAAGACTTCCTTGTTTGAATTTCACTTCAATACACTTGTAAGAGTCCTCAATTCTCTGGAAATAATGAGAGAAAAGGGAGGAGAAGTTGAGTGTTTGAAGATGGAAATGAAAAGAAATGAGAGAGGGAAGATAATGTGTAAAGTTTGGGGATACAAAAAGGGGTCCCCTATGCAAGGAAAGCGGTCTTCTTAGAAGACTTTCAAGACCAAATTCTGTGATTGAGGGGATTGGGGGTGTGGAGTATCAAGAAAAAGGTAAAAAAAAAACCTGATTGGTATGGTCAGTATGACCAGCTGCTGCGTCGCAATAAGGAATGAATGTGTAACAGATTTCATTAGTTCCCGTTAAAGGACTAACTTTGTAACAGATTTAGTTAGAGGACTAACTTTGTAATAGAAGTTTTAAATGTTAATCTTAACCGAAGATTACGGCATACACACCCTAACTTAAAAACACGAGAATACTAACTATTCGGCACTTAGGTAAATATAACGCTTATGTCACGAGGAACTAAGAAACAAAACACATAAAACCCGACACATAAACAAAGCGTGAATTAACACAAAGCGAATAAACAAGGGTCAAAACAATGTGAATAAAAAGAATAAATAATGGTAACAATTGTACCTCGAAATGACGGGTTGTCACAGCCTCCCCCAGTAAAAAGAAT
This sequence comes from Senecio squalidus, assembly GCA_910822075.1. NCBI lineage: Eukaryota > Viridiplantae > Streptophyta > Magnoliopsida > Asterales > Asteraceae > Senecio > Senecio squalidus. The sequence goes on from CAJVGC010000432.1 coordinate 50,170,274, forward strand.
TTCGTCCTCTAAATGTGTACTGACCGTCGCAGCTGGAAAAGAGATGGGGGTACTTCCGCTGCATCTCGTCCTCCCGTTCCCAAGTAAACTCAGCTCCAACCTTAGAGTTCCATCAGACCTTTACTATCGGAATCCGACTCTGCCGTAAACGCTTGACATCTCGATCAACGATCTCCACCGGCTCCTCTATAGTTTTTAGAAAGGTTTAATTAGTTTCTTTCACTAATTTTACCACCCTCATCCCCAAGCCAAGAAAATATAGGAGATTTCCAAAAAATCAATTCAATTTTCTTTATAAATATAACAAAATTTGCGCTACTTATTCATCATACAACCCATTTCATAGAGTAAAAATCCAAGAAAGTTTTAGTTTCTTTTTTTGCTCAATTAAGATGGCTCTTGTATCAGGTTTCTTTAGTTGCTTCTCGGGTTCAAACAAGGTAGTTAACGGCAAAAATGAAATAAATAGCTCGTTGAGAAAAACTCATAATGTTGATGTTGATCGTGCGGCGAAGGGAAAGAGCAGAAAAGATGTGCAATTCCGGTTGCTCACTTCCCAATTGGCTCAAACTTTTCACGCTTGAAAATAAAATGGTTCGGCGCATGATAATAAAGAAAGGGTTTGGTCTGATATCACAAGGTGAAACTTACTCGGATTGTTCGTATCATATGTACAAAGAGTACTCGTTAACCAGAATCATAATATTGTAAAATTTGTTCATAATTTATCTCTAAGGTTTGTGTTTGTTTTCCGAATTAAATTTTCAACACTAATCGTTGATTTATATCTACTTTAATTACTAAAGAAAACTTACCATCAATCAATCATTAAACAATAGTTGGATTTTCGGTTCATCGTAATCAATTATTTTAGTTTTTGCCAAAAAACAATATATTCATATGGAATTGATAAAAATGTTTATGTATAATTAGATTTATTTCATAACTAAAATATTTTGTTTATAAATTGGAGCTCTAAACGTTAAATATTAGATATTCATACTTTTGTCCCTTAACTCTCGGTTATAAGTCAACTCAAGCACCATCATACTACAAGTCTTTCGGTTTAAAAGGATGCATCAATTTAAGAAAAAATGAGAACATCTAGATATATCTTTGACCCTTTGTTTAGAGAAAGATAACTTATTGATTTATGCTAGCTTTTTACATGTCTTGCATTCTTCTAGTAATGATAATAAATGGTTGATGAGAGGAATTGTGCATGGTTTTAACTTATAATGGTCGGTTTTTAGTGGAATAAAGTAGAAATTAGAAAAATAGAAAAAGAAAATTAAAAAATAAAATAAAATTGAGATATAATCAATTAAGTAGAAATAAAAGAGGGTTAAAAAGAGCTATATTATTGAAAATTGTAAAAATAAGGCATTACTTTTCGGCCCGTTGCGACGGGTTCAATATTTATGTAGATTCGAAATATCTTTATTTTGATCTCTTAAAAGGAAAAATATATGTTTCACCTTTTTTGTTTCATATAATAGTGCCGGTTTGCCCTTTCATGATAAGGGATCAAGCTCGTCTTTTTGACTATATACTCACCACGTAACTCTTTCACAGCTAGCTCTGAGTCCCCTGTAAGCTCTTCAATGGAATTTGAAGTGCTAGTTCGAGCCCTTTACTGATTCGTATTCCGCCTCATTGTTGGAACATCCTTCAGATAAGGCAAAGGGGTGCGGGATGATCCCGTCGTCTGGGGCTACGAAAACGATCCCTATTCCTTATTTATTCTTTTTTGAGCCTACAAGTGGTAACCGCTCTGTATCCGCCATCTCTTTTGAAGAAGCTGCTCAGCTAGATGTAGCTCTTATTAGACTCAATAACATCTCTCTTTAAAAGCCAATCCCTCTTGGAATTCAAAACATATATAATAATAATAACTATAACAATAAACATAAATAATAAATATATGAATATAAATAATAAATATATAAACATAAATAATAATAGCATATAAAAAATTTCAAAGAAGAAAAAAAAGTTTAAAAAAAGAGGGAGAGGAGGTTTTAAACTCAATACCTATATGTCACGTCCCACCCGATTTTACGAGTTACCCGGGAGTTCAGATTGTTCTACACTTGACTAGAAGACTTAGTGTAATTCTATGGAGGGTGCAGGAAGGTCTTGAAAGCTCTTAGAAGATGTTGGAAGCTCTTAGAAGCCCTAGAATCTTCCTTCCATGGAAGAGTGTAGAACTTGTACATACCCTAGATGAGTAGTATAAATAGGGGAGGCCTCATTTGGCCAAACCATCACACAATTCACTTGTAATCTTCTCTTGTAAAGTTCTCTCTAGCAATACAAAGTATTTCCTCATTTCACTTGTGTTCCTTTCTATCTTAGTTGCCTAGATCGTTGCTAAGACGAAGTTGGAGCGACGCGGAGTTCAAGATCTTGCTACGGCTATTGCTAATGTCGAGGCTTTGATTGTTAATCGTTTATGATGTTGTAGCATTTCCTTCTTAATCACTAGCTTCCTCTTTGGAGCTTCAAGTTTTTGTTGAACGATTAACACCTCTTTAGTTTGCTGATTATAAGTCATGGGATCCTTTGAATGATTAGCTTTTTCTAAACTTACTTTGGAATTCCTTTCTGTATTCAGATTCAATGGCTTTCCTTTCTCAGAAACTGGTTTCACAGCGCTTGATTTTTTGTTGATCCAAAATTCATTCACCATTGCTTTCCATCTTCGGATCAGTCTTTGCAATCTGGGAAACATCCTTTGACGCATTCTTTTCAAGAGCCCTAACCGTTTTTCCAACCCCAGTTGTATTGAGAGTGTCGATAGATAAACCCATGTCTTGAAGTTTCGTTAAGCAGTCACACATTACCGATTCATGCGTCCCACTCTTGCCAAGAATTTTTTTAATTCGTAAAACCTCAGCAACTCCTTGTATGTAAACTTTAGTACTCCCCTCACTATTAACCTTATTTGCAGTAGTGACATTTGAATTGCTATCTGTAATATATGTTTCGTCTTCAGTATAAGGATGACGAATGAGTTTTATTTTCAAAATCTTAGAAACCTTTTTGTTTCGTCTAGGGTTTTACGATCAGAGGAGAACATCATCTCAACAATATTATCCCTCTTAGTTTGGAACTCCACTGGGTAATCAGTAGTAGGGGTGTTCATTAAATGGTTTGACCCGAATAACCAACCAATCCAAATGCATTTGGTTTATTTGGATTTGGCTTATTTGGTTGCGGATTGTTATTCGGTTGAAACCGAACATAAAGATTGGTTTATGGTTTGGTTATGGATCTTAAGATTATATTCGGGGCCCACCCGAAAACCCGATATATTTCAAAGCCCCCAACTTTAAGTTGCAAGGCAACTCACTTTATATTCAATTTTTAAAATTTTCAATTTACCTAATTAGAATTCAACACAAATTATACGTTCCTTGCTAAATCAACGAGTAAATTTCCATATAAATGTTCTTATGTGATTTCATTCCGTCCTTAAATGTGTTGTTTGCGTTATTTCATAAGTCGACATTTGAAAATTATATGTACCGAAATTTTTAACTGGTTTAACGGTCCCCGAACCGATTAACCCGACATTTTATTTGGTTGGTTTGGTTTGGATTTTCTAACTTTTGGTTTGGACTTGGCCGGTTATAATATTTATCAAAAACCGACTAAACCGAACCGAATAAATCCATGAAACCGATACCCGACCGATTGAACACCCCTAATCAGTAGCAGCAACAATGATTGTGTTCTTGATGATCTCAAATATGTCGGTATTCGCCTTCCGTAAGTAGTTCCTCCACTCATCCATGATTGCCGTAGAATTTAAGTTTTCCATCAGACTAGTGCTCCTTTCAAACTGTAACACAAAACCAAGATTAATATCTGATTTCGATGACACTAAAATAAAGAACTTACTTGAAACTCGGGGGACAAGTAAAAGGAAACGAAAGAATATTTTTTATTATTGTAAGAGAGTTTAATTTGTAGCATTAGATACCTTAACAAAAAGTTGATTAAACGTAAGGGGAGTATTTGATTATGTAAGTGAGGGTGTGTATTGTCGATGGAATGATTTATATAAGATTGTTGAGATAAAGTCGGCCCATATTTAATATGTGATGTGATTTAACGATCTCCGGCAAAATGAGTTTAGATAATTATATGTAACTTTATTTCTTAGTTAAAATATCAATAACAAATTATTTTAATTTAGATATTAAACATGTATTGTTTGTTTGGCATAATTTTATTGATTTAATTGTAATGACACAGTTAATATAAAGCTTAGAACATAATACATAAAATTGTACACATCAATATTATATTGATAAATATAGATTTACATAAATAAAATAATTATTAATAAAAGAAATAGCATTTAATTATAAATCGATTAAAAAAATTGAAAGAAATATGTATTAATTATAGGCTATAAAAATGGCAAAGGGCTAAGTGTAAATTAAGCAAATTAATTCATTAAAATAAGAATCAGTTTGTGGCAATAAGGAAAGATTAAAACATTTTAGGAACTTAATCTTTGTAAATTCGAATTTTGATTAAATTGTTAAGGGGGTTGAATGTAGTAAACAGTTATAGTACTTGGAAAGATCAGAGTCTAGTTGTCGGATTTAAAACTGTATATAAATGACTTCTTTATTGGTATATATAGAATAGATTGTTGTATACCACTAATAATTGTTGTGTGTATATTACTAATATCAACACTCAACAGTCAAAACACACATTTTGACTCGAAAATAAGAACGAACACATTTTTCTTATATTTAGAAACGTTTGATTAGTTTATTTGATCAAGTTTACCAACCTCCTCCCCAAGCTTAGAAATTATGGGAAATTTCCAAGAAATTAACTCAAATTTTGTCTATAAATATAACAAAATTTGGCTACTTATTCATCAATTACAACACATCCCATAGAGTCTAAAATCTAAAAGTATACAAGAAAGTTTTAGTTTCTTTGTTTGCTCAGTTAAGATGGCTCTTATATCAGGTTTCTTTAGTTGCTTCTTGGGTTCAAACAAGGTAGTGGACGACAAAAATGAAAGAAGTAGCTCGTTGAGAAAATCCCATAATGTTGATGGTGAACACGAGGCGACGGGAAAAAGCAGAAAAAGCTCTGCAATTCCGGTTGCTCACTTCCCTATTGGCTCAAACTTTTCACGCTTGTAAATAAAATGGCTCGCCGCATGATAATAAAGAAAGGGTTTGGTCTGATATCACAAGGTGAAACTTACTCGAATTTTTTGTATCATATGTGCAAAGATTACGAGTTAACCAGAATCATAATATTGTAAACTGTGTTCACAGTTTATTTTTAAGGATTGAGTATTTGAGTATGTTTGTTTAATTATTCTCATCATTAGTCGTTGATTATATGAAGTTTATGGTTATCGTTAGAAAAAGGTAAGAAATGATAAGAGAAAAAAAAATTATATGGTACAAGTATGAGACGATCAAATGATAACAAAATAATGCAAGTAGGAAGAAAAGAGCTATCATATTGTCAATTAATAAAAATTAGGGATAAAGTATAAAACCATAATCGAATTGAATAAAAAAAAAACGAACTAAAGCAAAAACCGACGGCTCGTTTTAATTAATAATAAACCAAAATATCCGGTTTGATTTGTTTTTACTCCCAAAACATAACCGAACTATTTATAAATTACCATTAAATATAAATTTTATATATTTAATTATGATGAGTAAAGTTTTCTTTAGACCAAAATCATTTTAGATAGTATGACAAAATGTTTTAGATTGATTATTCTAAATTATTAAATGAAAATTATACTCGACTGTCAAACAATAAACGAAAAAAATGTTTATTAAGTCGAACTAGTCAAAGCCTATAAACACTTATTAAAAACCGAACCGAACTTGACCCAAAAGTCGAACCGATGTAAAACCGAGTCAAACGGTTCTTAGTTATTGAAAATCTAAATTTTTGAAACAGTTTAGGTTTTATACAAAAATAGTCAAACCGAACAATACTCATCCCTAATAAAAATGTTGGTTTATAAGTCATATCCTATCAAACAGAGCGTCGAGTTTAAAATTAAAGGAAAAGAAAGTAATGTAAAGTAAAAGAAATTAAAGTAAAGAAAAATATTTATTTTACTTTACAATCACCCCATATATGCCGGAAGGTTTTATTGAAGAAAATGTATAAATTTTACCTTACTTTCATTTTCTTTGCTTTCCTTTCTAAAAAAAACTTGAGAGCACAACAATTTATTTATTTTCTTTTCTTAACATTCCTTTAACCTAAAAATAAAACTTGAGAACACAGTACACTACCTTTTTAAACCTTTGGAGTCACAAAAGTTTAGAAAAACACATGTTGTCTGTGACCAATTTCATCGCCTTGATTCCTCCCCACGCCTATGAACCAAATTCAATCCCTAACATTGCGAAAATTTCGAAAATTCGGATATTCCGTCATCAACAACATTTTAAGAAGCCTTTTCACTTAAACCGTAATAAGTCTCAAATTTTCACACACAAAAAAAAATCATTTTCTTACTTGAGTAATCATGGTTTTTTCAGTTGTTTTTGGGGTTCAGGTAAAGTGAGCCGATGGTAATCACAAATTCCTTTATTATACTAGATCCAAACATTAGTACTAGTACTAAACCCTACTTAAAACATTACAATAGCTGGTATTAAAAAGATATGGTTGCTACAAAGCATATCACAGTTGGCTTTCAAATTTCGACGTAGATCTAACTCTTCACAACCCTGTGAGTTATGACCACTACAACCTAATGAATAGGACCAATAAAACATAGACAATCGCTGCCACAGAGAATTAATTTAAAAAGATGAAACTGATATACACCGTTTCAATATAAATCAAGACAACGACGTCCTTACTAATAATAATACTGTAACAATAATTACAATATTTGACAAGACGCATAAAGTGTAACAATGAATTAAGTAAATATAAGCCTCGTGCGGGAGGAGTTCTTTACAAACAACCATTCCGAAACAATTAATTTGATAAAACACAACGATGAAAGATGAAAGAAAACCTCAAATTACCCCTTCCTCCTGAAACGCTAGACATGTCCCAAAACAAAACTGCACTTTACAAGAAAATACCGAATATGACGGTTGTACTATATCTCTTTTCACATACTCAAGATCACATCTGCAAATACAAAAACAAAATTCATCACAAAGCCACAAATACAATAGTTCAAAGACAAAATAATTAAATCCAAAATAAAACGGAAATGATTATAACAACAAAAGAAACCGGTAACATACCTATGTATAAGAAATTACAAGTTCTTCTGAAAAAGAATCTGAAGCAGATACAAACTCTACATGAAAGATGCTTCATACGATACCACACCTGCAAGACAAGATGAAAATCATCATGTAATTAACATCAAGTTACATAAAAACCGAACGTAATATTTTTTAATCCGAATCAAATCCATTGTAATTCGTCAATTCATACACCAACATACTGTATTTATATGAACTTTTAAGAATGTAGTATACATATGAGACAATTTTGACCCGTTCACTTATAAATGGGTCAAATTGGTTGTGTTTTATTCCAAACAGGGTCAAAAGGGTTAAAACTTAAAAGTCTATGCATACAAAATAAAATGTTTTTGTAATATGTGAAAGACGTAAAGAATTTCCAATTGTACCTCAAATCATATTTCAACTTTTGGATTTCTTTCCAACAACGATCTGGAATATTCGCAAACCCCGACTAAAAGCTTCATTGAACAAAATTCTGGTTTGCATCGACTGGAAACCCGGCATCCACGATAAAACTGCCACTGGGGTCAACACAATAACACCAAAGATTGTATCATACGTGCGGGCCACAGAAACAACAGTACCCCAGATCATTGTTTTCTCCAAAATAGGCCGGAACACTTGGGCAATCAAAAGACAACCCCATCCAGTGGGAATGAAGGCCAATAGACTCGTGAAGAGATCAATAAACTTGAACTGCGTGAACTCCAACAAACCAGTTATGATAAGTATCCCAAGAACGATAACAAGAAACTGAACCAACCGATAGTAGACATGTTCTCTTGCAGAATATTTATCACGAGCGTATATTATAATCGAATAGATTCCAAGGGCCACAAACACATATATCCAAGAAAGTAAGTAAACTGCAATGCTTTTACTACCTGCAGCTATACCCAACTGGTACACTATTCCGTACTGGAAAAAGAAAAAGCGTAAATCCAAAATGATTTCAAATAATTTTCCAAATATACCAGTTGTTCTTAAATGATCTTGTTCTTCGTACCACCATGTTTCCCAACTCTCTTCGGACTTTGCAAACACGCCTCCTCGAAACCATATCCAGTTTATGAAATCATCATAATCGTAAACTGTTTTCAACCAATCGAACCCAGAAGGATTGAACACAAATGGTGCCATGATCCATGAAACGACAAGGAACCAACTTGATATGGTCAATGCAATGTATGTAAACGTTCCTTTAGCAACTGGGCTATATGCAGCATAAATAACAAGAATCAAACCCAGTTCGATTGCTTTTATAAAATGACTACGAGCATATAGCCTGTAATTCTCAGCAAACTTCTTGTGTTCCACCACAAAACCGCGACCAGTAGCTCGGTATTTTGCACCACCATGAAGAATGGTTCTCCCAAAGTAATGAGAACGGGTTCCTAAAGAGAACGTATAGAAAACAGAAGAAAGTTGAAGCTGCATTGTTATAAAATCCCAAATGGCTGAGAGAAAACCAAGCTCGAGGGTATTTTCGACAATCATTGGTAAAGCGGTGAAAAGCCCAAGTTGAACGATAAACTGCTGGTTTAAAATCGCTCCTAATGCTCTGTTTGTGTTGGCATTCCCGGCAACAGAATTCTCCACCCCACTAAGTGCCAGGTATAACCGGCCCCACAAAAACGCGTAAACAGTCAGTGAAATCATCATTGTGTTGAAAAAAAAGCCAACGGTTGTGTAGAAAAACGAAAGCATTCTGAAAAAGTCAAGTCTATGACCCAATCGGTACACATCTCTACTAAGAACTTGTTCACCGTTTCCGCTTGCAACTTTTGCTTCAAACATGGATACTTGGTTTAACCCAACATCTCGTCCTTTCCCAACTTGTATGTACTCATGGTGAGTTACATTTCCGCCTCTTAATGTACAATTAAACCCAGCAAAGATGTCTTCACTTAGGTTAATTAATCTTGAAGCTTTGCTGATTCCACCACGGGTTAAGAACCAAAATCGATCAAACACATCCGGATGACCATAATGCAACCGGATTTTCAAAGGGTTTGCTAGAACCCGCTGACCCAATGTCACAAAGCTTGTTTCTTGAGCAGACATGAACCAAGCAAGCGAGGAAACAGAACCTGTAAAAATATTTTCTCTAACTCCCAAAATATTTGGCTTTCGAATACCATATTTCTGTTTGTATTCTTCAAGTAAATTCCTCATTTTCAATGCCTCCTCAAAATAATTATCTTGATTCATATCAATGGTTTGAACCGCATCTCCCCGAGTAAAGATAAGAGCATGGTTTTGGTTCTCGGGTTTTCCCTCCCCAAGCTTTAAAGGACCAGGCAACTTCACACGATAAATTTCAACTTCTTTTTCCAATTCACGATCGTACTTAACGAGAACAGAGTAATACTCTGTTCCATCCTTTATGGGCTTTTCATCAACATAGGCAACACGAAGAGCTTCATTGTCTTTCATCAAGTACAAAATCTCTTCAGCATGGGGATCCTTTTTCGCCTTTTGAGTCCCGTATATCTGACAGGCAACTACATAAGTATATTTCATTAAAGCCGTTCCGTACTCATGGCCTTTGAACAATGTACTCACTGTAGTATCTGCTCTACTTAGACTCCTCTGTGGCAGGCTTGAATCCTCAGCACTACCACGACGACCCATAGAAACGAGTTCGTGAGCACCCTCACGAATGTCCATTTCAGAAGCTGAATCAAGAAAAGCCAACATCTTCAATGCCCGATAATAGTACATCATTCCCCTAACCGTACGAGCAAGTGTTTGACCTCTATATGACGCCCATAGCCGGAGATCTCTAAGCTTAACCGTCCACAATTCATGTTCTGAGACCATTCCTTCTCGTTTCATTCGTTCCAAAAAGTTAACCCATTCATCAGCATAAATCGTTTGCAGATAATAAAGAGTGGAAACACCATCTTCATTTTCGGTTTTAAGTTGTTCTTTGTGGTAAACAACTTCTTCGTTATAGTACGGTGTCAAAACACTGAAAGCCATCATTTTTTCAACTTGGGGAGCATGAGGCATGTTCATAAACAACGAGTTGCTAAAGAATGCAATACGTCTTCTTGCTTCAAGATTCACAGGAATATTATTCATCGAGTCACGTGATGTAAGAATCGTGTGTAACCGCCGAGTTTGTCTATAGAAATTATCGTTTCCTAAATTAGGTAACTCAACAGCATTCTCAAAAAGCAACCCCGCACCAGAAAGTGGTCTGTGTGGAGCCAGACCATCTTCTTTTAACTCATCCATGGTCCGTTTCTCTTTGAAGAAATCACGAGTCGCAATTTCATAAAGTGCCTGTAACGTATTCACCACTTTGTTAACATCTTTCTTGGGCTTTATCAACAGATCAACAAGAGTGATCAGCTTGGCATGGATTTTAGGAAGAGCGTTCATGTTAAAAGTCTTGGTAAACTTTTCGATATTGATAGAGTTATCGATTTCTTGAAAAAGGGTTGTGATAATTGAGTGTTCTTGAGTATTGAACTGAATAATTGTGAGCAGCAAGTGGCGAACACTGTCATAAGCTTCTATAACAGAACAACGTCTATACTCGTTTTTCACAATCTTATACCATAGCCATCTGTCTGGAGCATCAACTAATTCCTTTGCTTGACTGAGAGCAAGAAGTAACTCGTTACACAGAAGAAAACACGGCCATCTTACAACTCTCACATTCCATGTATTTTGAGGCAGTTCAAGAAGCTCGACTTCATGATCACTAACTATGTCTTCTTCTCTAAATGTCAAAATTATCTCATTCCAAATCAATGCAAACTTATGTGCCTCAACTTGATTTGATTCAAGTTTCTTAAACGGCCTTCCAAAACCATACCTTAATTTGAATCTATTAAGGGTGTCTTTAAACTTGCTTCTCAAAGTGCCTATAGTATTCAACAACTGTTCTTCGGGCATTAGATTAAACTGCATTGCACTGGCAAAAAACTGAAACCTTAACTTCAATTGTTGCACGTTTCGAATCTCACCCAAATGACTTAACAACCCAACTCCGGCACCCACAAAAGAAGAGTAAATTGAGTACCAGATTTGCAAATCCATTAAGTAAATCAAAACAACAGGTAGCCATAAAAGACCTACAGCAAACCTGTTGCTGTTACCGAAGAACTGGTGCCATTCGTATGTCACGTCAGTGAGGTCTAGGATGTCTTTCGTTGGCCGAATCATCGGTTTTATCTGCAAGAAGTAACTAAAACAAAACTTTGTAGCGAGAACCACAATCCAAAACAAAGAATACTTTATGTTATCGACTAGACCTTCCCTAAGACCACGACCCACAAAAGTTCTACTCTGAAACCACCAGGTTATTACGTAAAAGATTCGCCAATTTGTATTTTCAAGAAAGTTACGAACCCACGGGATAACAAAGAGGACAAGGGCCAAAACCTCGGGGAGGACGAACACAAATGCAACCTCAAGGAAGATTACCACTCGTCTATTAGCTGCAGCTGACCAACGCGCCCCGTCATCTTTCTTCTGATTCCAAATTCTAACGTAGAACACCAGAAAAATTATGATCCAGATGACAGATGTAATGATCTTCAACAACATTCTCACCCCAAGCCACAAAGTCTCCCTCGAAACCAGCTTATACTGCATAACAACATCAAGAACCGCCTGCAAAAGCCTTAATGCACTCCAAGTAATGAAAACACTCAAAAGCTGCGCTTGAATATCTTTATCACCTAAAGACTGCCAAGGATACGTCTTATCTTTCCACGCCACAATAATCCCCGCTTGTAAAAACAAAAACAACATAATCCACAGCTTATCAAAACTCCTAAACAAATTCAAAAACGACCTCTGCTCCACAAACCCCGTCTTCCCTACGCGCTTCCCTTTACTAGTAGTAGCAAAGAAATTACTTCCAATATCAATCGGCCATTTCAACTTATCAAAACATCTCCTACTCCAAAAATACTCATTAATATCATCATAATTCCGCCAATTAGAATGCGGTGCAGTCCCATTGTTACTATTCGCCACCTCAGCTTTCACAGTATCGTAAATCGGTTTAACAATCCTATTCAAAAAGGCGTTCTCTCCGGATATGGAAGGCAAAACAGGTCTACCAGTATTCTCATCAATATAATCTTCTAATATCCTATTCAACTCCATAGCCATATTATGAAAAATATAACATATACATTCAGGTATAAAGCGTAAATTGGCGGACTCACCCCATATAAGCAAATAAAGCGCAACGTAGAGCAGTTCGCGGCGTAAATCCGTTTCGGAGTACTGCCTACGCGTATCAGAGATCCATATGTTGGATTTCCTTCCAAGGAAAGAGCACCAATGCGTGTAGTTACTTAAAAGCTTCTTTCGAAAGCGGCGAATAACCGCAGGGTCTAGAGTGTCGATATTGTCTGGGGGAGGGTGGAGTCTCATCTGGGAGTTGGCGAGATGGAGTACAAGGTGTTCGCGTTGATTAGAGACGTTGTGAGTTTGGAAACCGAAGAAGATCCCTAGCCAGTCTAGGAGGTCGTAGTGAGATTGCCATGGAGTGAAAGGAGGATGGCGGAGGTCTCCGACGGCGCGTAGAGAAGCGGTGGCGGCGCGTACTTCTGGGAAACGGAGGGAAGGGTGGTCGGCGAGGAGGTTGTGGATTGGGATTATGTTATAGGGTTGTTGGGATTCCGGTGGATGGTGGGATGGTTGTTGCCGGAGATTCATTGACTAGATTCAGTTGGTAGTTTGACTTTAGGGGGATTATGGATTTGTAACGTTATGTTAAATTGAAATTGAAATAAGTAATGATAAAGTAGGAAAGTGGGACCGTGTCACCGCGTGATTAGACTTTTTCTTTTTTTTTTCTTATTTGAATGTATCTTGGTATCTTTTTCTTTTTTTATGCTCACTTTTTTCAAATATTAATAAGGCTTCTCTTTTACTTTCTTAAAAGAATCATGATTTCATTTATCATTTACTTTGAATAATCTAAAGAAGTTGTATAAGAGCGTCGCAGTCATACCACCGAAAAGTTCGATGTTATGGTCACGTCAGGATAACTCAGTCTATAACATAACACTAGAAATACCCCTCAGCCATAACTCAGAATTCAGAGACCCACTTCATTTTTTTTATTTTTACTTATATTATTTTTAATACATTAAATAATAAAAATAACTCATTTTTAAAAACAAAATACATTAATAAAATTAAAAAGATTACATTAAAATAAAAATTGTAATTAAAACATACATAATTAAAATAGATAAATAGAATCAACGTGGGTACCGATAGTCATCATCAAGTCTCGCAATGTGTTCAACGAGATCGCTTCGGAGACAATGGTGTGTATCACGATCTCGTATCTCTTTCATAACTCGGATTTGATGTTGACATCTTTCCTGGAAAGTTCGTTGTTCTCTTGGTATTGGAGTATAGTATTCCTCGCAGTCGCTGATATTAGTTGCATTGTCTTCGATAATCATATTATGTAATATGATGCAAGTATACATGACTCTCTTTAACTAGTTTACCTCGTAGTATCTTGTGGCAATTTTTAAAACCCAAAATCGCCTTTGTAGCACGCCAAATGCTCTTTCAACATCTTTTCCTGCAGCTTATTGAAATTTTTTGAACTTTTTTCGTTTTTCGTCTGGTGGATGAGAAAATGATTTGACAAAAGTCGCCCACTTTGGATAGATTCCGTCTGCGAGGTAATAACCTATTTCATACGGAGTGTTGTTTACCACGAAATTAGAAGGTGGAGCAGTGTCGTGTAGGAGTTCCCTAAATAGAGGCGAGGCATTCAAAACATTGATGTCGTTGTTGGAGCCCGCGACACCAAAATAAGAATGTCAAATCCACAAATCATATGAGGCAACCGCTTCAAGCATGACAGTTGGGTATCCATGATCACCTCGTGTGTGTTGGCTCTTCCATACGTTTGGACAGTTATCCCATGCCCAATGCATACAATCAATACTCCCAAGCATCCCAGGGAACCCATGTCTTTCTTCATGTTTTGCATAAATACGTTGAATATCGTCTTGTGTTGGCTCTCTTGAGTAAACGTTTTTATATAAATCGATAACACATTTACAAAAGTTTCTAAAGCCAAGTTTGATGTAGATTCCGCCATGTGGAGATATTCATCAAATGCATCAGAAGTGATTATGTTGCTAAAAGACGCTTGGCTGATGAACATTTTTGTATTGCGGTAAAACTTTGTTTGCCCGTAGCATCTAATCAGGTTGTAAGATAGTTAAAACGACTAGGAAGAGGTACTTGAGAATAGTTAAGAATACCGACAACTATTCGGAGAAATAACGGCTTTCTCATCCGGTATCTTTGTCTGAAGTGCTCCGGTGTGAAAATGCATCCTTCGTTGAAATAGTCTGACATAAGTCGTTCATTTGCCACTACTCGATCTCTTTTTATGAATCTTCTTTTACCCCGAGCGTTTGAGCCTTCGATAGCTTCGTCTTCATCGTAATAAGCATTTCCGGCCATCGTCGCCATCAGGAAATTTGTTTCATCATCAGAAGAGTCGGAACTTGACAAATTCATTTTGAAAGACATTCTTTAGATAAGTAGATTGGGGTTTTTTTGAGTTTTTAAGTTTGGTATTTATAGAAAAATAGTTAAAGGTTTAAAAAAAAAAATTCAAACGGCTATTAACGGCTACTTTTTCAAATTTTTGTTTTTAAATCAAACGGTATTATTAATTAAAAAAATAATAATTTGCGTAACACGACCAGCCAACCATGGCGGCATTATAGGCCTGCTTAATGTGATGGTTAACACCATCGCTTGGAACGCTCTAAGATGATTGTGATTCTTATTATAATTAAAGTTATTTTTATAATTTTTATTTTATTTTGAACTGCTAAATGCTTTTAATAAAAATAATATTACATTTTTTAAAAATTTTCAAATTACTATTAAGGTTTTAGGTTAAAATAAGAATATTAAATATTGTGAGAAATTTTTACGGCACTAAAATCACTTTTTTATGCGTCAAAACATGTTTTTTTTTTAAATGCTTTTGGGAAAAAAAATTTAAGTAACTTTTTAAACCTTCTATTTTTATATACTTTTAAAAAAAAATTGAATTTTTTTTGTTTTAGTGATGAAGATAATCATAAAATATAAATCAATAATCATATGAAATTTTTTGTGATTATTAAATTAAAATTTGTGATTTTTTTTGAAAAAAATCTCAATTTTTCTTTCTTTTTGACAATTTTTTTTTTATAGTCACAAAATATAACATCATAATCACAAAAAGAAATAAGTGATTATGTACTTAAAAAATGTTATTATCTTCAACACTTAAAAAAAATAATATTAAATAAATAAAAATAAAAATTGATAAAAAAGTTCGGAAAGTTATTTAAACTATAAGCTCCGAAAAACATTTTGAAAAAAAAGATGTTTTCAACACTTAAAAATTGATTTATATGTGTTTTACATTCTTACAACATTTAACATTATTATTGTATCCTTTCACTCTCATTAAGTGTGCATATTCCTTTAACTATTGTTGTTTGAAGTATGCATTACACCTTCATTGTGTCGAAGTGTTATGATTTATTCTTTTTTAAAGAACGATGTTTATGCATATGTCGATAAAGTGAGTTGAACATAAGTCTCTTATTTGGCGGATTTACATCAATACTCCTAAACTAAAGACATATTTATCTTTAAACATAATTAAACATAAAAAATAATGTATAAAATATGATGAATGAGCATTTAAAAAGGTAACTCATTTATTGGTGATTGAGTGTCTCTAATTTCACTGCTAACTAACACACATACAAGTGAGGTATATCATGTAATAAAATAGACAAATGACTCACAAATATTATGTGTTTCATTTTAATTATCACTAAACTCATCACACAACTAGACTAGTATTGATAATATTCCATGCCCACCTATTTTTTCTAGTATAGGTACCTATAGGGTTCACAATCGCGTTAAACAAAAAGACTTTATTATATAAATTGTTGTAAAGGTTTATTTTAAATTATGTATTTCGACATCTCATCGTAAAAGTTAAAGAAAATTATATAAATCATTCACTTCTATAAATTAATTACATTTTTCGTCTCTAAGGTTTGCTTATAATTACAGATTTTGTCCCCAAAATTGTCTTCAATTACGGATTTCGGCCCTAAAATTTATCCCAGTTACGAACATCCATTAAAAACTAGGGACTAAAAAAATAATTCTTAACGACCATTTATGTAATTAACTCAATAAACAAATTCCACATAATTGACCAAATCAACTTCTTTTAAGTAACCCAGATCTATTAAGTTAATGCCAAAATTTGGGTGGAACACATTTAATTGAATTTATCTGAATTTATGCCCAACTTTAATATCACGTGTAACGTCAATCATAGTCATTTATAAGTTAACTAGTGTATTGATCCGCCTAATACGCGAAGAATTATATTAAAAAATATATAATGTTATATAAAAAGATTAATAGAAAACTATTAGTTATGTAGACAAAATGATTATGTTAACAAATTTGAAGTTAAATAAAACATTTACTGTGTAATTCGAGAAAAACCTTATTAAAAATAAAATAATTAAAATATATAAAAAACTAAAAATATTGCGTAAATAGGATGAAAAAAACAGAAGATTTTTTATGATATGTTTTCCATTTATTTGCAAAACACTCGTAAAACAATAAAATAATTTTCTTTTCTTTTTATAATATATAAAAAAAACTAAAAATATTGGGTAAATAGGACGAAAAAAAACATAAGATTTTTTCATATGATATGTTTTCCGTTTATATGCAAAACACTCGTAAAACAATAAAATAATTTTAGTTTCTTTTCATACTAAAAATGTGTATGTGTTTGAAGAAAAAATATGTATTATATTTTTTTAGAATTAATTTAAAATACAGGTGTTAGATTATTTAAAATAGAAAGGTTAATTAGTTTTATTTAATTATTACTATTTAATATAAGGGTTAAATTATTTAAAGTAAATGAGTTAAAATGAATTTATTAGTGATGACATCATTAAAATGATCTAATGGTTTAAATTAAAGTTGGATTTTCATCTAATAATTACTACTTTGCGAAGTAACATTTTAGACATCTTTTTTATTATATATTAAGATTAGGTAATCAACCTCCTACTTCTTATTTTGTAATAACGTTAACATATCTCATTCCTTTTTTTTTTTTTTTACCTTAGTGCACTTCTTATATGGAGGAGTAATAATGAATATTTAGGAGGAGGAGTAATAATGTTACATTTGTACTTATCTTATTATATTTAGGAGGAGTGTTATTTATTTATTTGAGAGAAACTACTATTACATTGATAATGTAGTTTGTAAGTTGACTGTTTACAACAATTAGTAACTTTTTTTTCTACTAGTTACTCTCCAATTTAGATTAATTTGATTTCAGAGGCTGAAATTTACATGGTTACTCAAAACAGGGTAACGGTCAAAACTCATGTCAATGAGCCTTGAGAGGCTTTTGGCCTTTAGGTATTGTTTAGTGCACCATTTTAATTATTTACGTTTTGATTTTTGTTCCTCTAATCCGTTTTGAATGGAATTTGTTTTAATTCTTTCCCGATGTATTTAAATTCTTTGGGAGGGTTAGAGCAAATTTAACTTTGATTAATAATACACACTTGAATATGTAACGATCCGATTTTGTAAAAAGGACAGGTATTGAAATAAATTTTGGTTTAGGACCATTTTTGTAATGAAATAAACACTTTTGGTTAAAATTGTCGTTATAGCTATCTATAGGGTTTATTTTGTAAATAGCTAAAATAAATCTTATATATAAGTTACTTCATTTGGAAGAAAGAAGAAATCAAAATTGGAATTTGCAATATGTGTTCGTGTGTGTATGTGTGTTCGGCGAGAGAGAGAAACTAGAAAAATAAGTCGGTTTAACCATTTCGATCCATTCGATCATCAAAACCTTGTCGGATAATCAAACTAATCACATATTTGGACTCCTGGAGTTGTAAGGAGTATTTTGGTGGTGTCAAAGGTTGATTTTGTGAAGGTTGGCGACGAATCATACGGAAACCCACTTCGGTTACGGGAGGTATAGCGAGATTTTTATGTTAATATGTTGATTATATGTTGTTTGCTATTGTTTAGAAGCATTTTGGTTGGTTTTGGTAAAGGTTTATAAACCTGCAACTCGAGTTGTTCGTGTAAAGACGAACATGGTGAAAGTGGCTTTACGGCGTAAAGGCGAATTGACTTTTGTTGACCGAACATGCTTTATGCCGTAAACCTTTGATCCTTTACGGCTTAAAGGCGATTGCCAAAGTCAAAGTAGTGAAAGCTTATTAAAAGGTGGTTTTATTTAAGTGTCGCTAATGTGTTATTCTAGCGATACTAATTGTGTTACTAATTCAGTTTAAGATTTGAATTACTTGTAATCCTTTGATTTGAGTTCGATGAAATTGTAACATAGTGCGAATAAATGTTACATTAAATGGGATTACGGTGTAGTTTATTTTAGAGGAGAAGTTTAAGATTTAAACGGATTCAAAATGAGTGCAATATGTTTTTTGTTAAACCGAGCATTATGACAAAACAATGTTGAAACATTAAAAGAATGTTTATAAGAGGTATTTTGATCAAATATTGATAAACCCAATATAGGATAACTTGTTTTTATTAAAATGAGTAGTTGTAGCTACTCGTGTTCGGTTTAGTGTATATTGTGATGAAATACACTTACGTTTAATTATATATATTATATAGTTGTTGTTGTTGTTATTTATTTTATTCATTATAAGGAGTTTGTCTTAGTTTTGCATAAGATGCCTTTGGCTTGATTACGGGCAGTGTAAGTGCTCGTAGATATGTGTTGACGAGACCTAGTACCCTTAACTAGGTGTCAAGTGCTAGCAGTTAAAGATGGTTGCGGGGAATTCTAGACCTCTCTTGCAACACGAGGTACTGGGACGTGATCCCATACTGAAGTGATGTCTGATTATTAAGATGTGTCAATCGGGGACATCACGTGGGAGTGGGGAGGTGTAATAAGATGAAACACGGTGGAACCCTCCTTAACGACAACGCATTGATTTGCAAAGTCAAAGCAGTGAAAGCTTATATTTAGGGTTATTATATAGATTGGGAGTCGCGTCCGAATACTTATTATAATATGCAGAAATGGGTGAGTAGCAAACGGAATAATCCTAAGGCATAATGTTTAAGGCTTGATAGACCCTAGTGAACTTATAATTAATCATTGAACTTTTATGAATTTGATTTACGAGATATTCATATATATATTGTTAATGATTACTTAATGATTATTCATATATATTATTTAGTTTCGCTGGGGTACCATCTTCCCCTTTAGCAAAAAAAAAAAAAAAAAAAAAAAGGTTGTGGGTATGGATTAGGTTAGTAGAGACAAACTACTTTTCATTATAAATAGTTTTAAATAGTCTTTACTAATATTATTGTCTCACTAGCTTAACGCTAATACGCTTTTTCCGAACCTGTCTTTTGCTCAAAGGTTGCCTAGCTGTTTGTGAGTGGGGGTACTTTGGGGTAGCATTGTAATTCCCCTGCTTTTGGAACAATTATGTATAATATTTGTAATACATTTTTAAATTTTAACGTAACGTATGGTAGGTTTGTAAATTACTTTCGGAACCGCCAATCTCGTATTTTGATTAATCGCTTTTTAACTCTGATAATTAAAAGTTTTTTAAAAACGAGATTTTGAAAAACCATGACGTTACAAGTTGGTATCAGCGTTGCGAGTGAACTGAGCACAGAGACCAGTGTTCAGACTCGCAAAAAGACGCGCTTCAAATTTTTGAAAATGGTCACCTAGGTTGGGAAAGGGTTGTGAGATTGAGTTTTATAAGTGCACTTTTGTTTTTCTTGGTGTTTTAAGCCTTAGTGCTTAGGTTATCTAGTTTGGGTTTTGATCTGTAATGGAGAACGTTTCAAATGTCAATGCTTATGAGGGGAACAATAACGGAGATCAAGTTTTCCATCGTACTCATTCTCGGGGTAGTGGACCCGAGATTCACAAGGAAATAGATGTTGCTCGTATAGCTGATTTAGAGAGACAACTTGAAGGTATGAAGGCTTCCATGATTGCAGTTGGGTTGATGAGAGAGTCTTCACATCAATCGTCGTTTGTTCAGGAGTCTACTTCTAATAGAAGGCATGTTGTTCATGAGGAAACAATCGTTGTTGAACCAAAGGGTAGTTCTTATAAAACGTTCTTAAGCTCTAAACCACTTGCGTTTAAGGGAGGTGAAGATCCACTTCTTTGTCGAAGATGGATCCGAAAGATGGATCAGACGTTTAATTATGTTGTGTTTACTGAGAACCAAAAGGTTAATTATGTTATTCGTATGTTGGAAGACGAAATGTTGGACTGGTGGGAGACTGTTGATCAAACTCTGTCTGAAGAAGTTCGTGATAAATTATCATGGGATATATTTGTTGAGAAGCTCACTACTCGGTTCTGCAGTGAGGGTGCGATGCACCGCAATCAGAGGGAATTTCTGAATCTGAAAAAGGGAACCATGAGTGTGGCGAAGTATAACACCACATTCACTGATAAACTTCAATTTGTGTGTCACTATTGTCCTACTGAAAGATCATTGGTCACTCGGTCTGTCGAAGGTTTACCGTACCCTTTTAAATCATTTGTGGGTAATCAAGCAATTCTAGAGTTTGTTATGGATGAGGCTCGTCGTGTTGAAGATGATTTATATGCTCGTGAGGTTCATGGAAAGAGGAAATGGGAAGGGAAATCAGGGTTCTCCTTCAAAGAAGCAGAAATATGCTTCTAAGGGTGATAATCGGAAGGGAAGGTTTAGTGCAGTCAAATGCAGGAGATGTGGATTGATGAGACATATTGAAATGGATTGTCGAAATAGGGAGATAGTTTGTTAAAACTGTCATGAGAAGGGTCACATTTCAACGCAGTGTACCAAACCTAAGACTGGGAATGTTAATTTTGGAAAGAATGAAGAGGCTCCGAAGCCTAAATCTAGGGCATTTCAGATGAAAGCGGGAGAAGCACGCTGTGATGACGAGGTGACTGTTGGACCTTTTGTCATTAATTCTTTACCTGCCTTAGTGTTATTTGATTCTGGTGCGAGTAGATCTTTTGTATCTACAAAATTTTGTACTAAGTTTGATATGCCTAGAAAACCTTTAGAATCAATCCTAGAAGTTGATGTAGCTATGGGTAAGTCTGTTCTAGTATTTGATGAGTTTGATGACTGTATGATTAACATAGATGGTGTTAAGTTTCCTATTTCCTTGATCCCAATAGGAATCAGTGAATTTGATGTTATGATTGGTATGTATTGGTTATCTTCAAATAATGCAGAAATAGCATGTGCTAAGAAACAAGTGAGAATTCCTGTGAACGATGAAAAATTTGTTGATGCTCGTGAAGAAAAGAACTCGGAGAAAATTGTTATAATTTCTCGAAGGAAAGCAACGAAGTGTATGGAGAAAGGTAATGTGGCATTTTTGATGTATGCAATAGAAAACCTTAAGGAAAATATTAAGTTGGAGGATATTGATGTAGTTCGGGAATATCCAGATGAATTTCCTGGTTTGCCACCACTAAGAGAAGTAGAGTTTAAGATTTAACTTATCCTCGGAGCCAAGCCCATTGCTAAAGCACCGTATCGTTTAGCTCCGTCTGAAATGAAAGAAATGATGAATCTACTGCAGGAATTATTCGAAAAAGGTTTTATAAGACCTAGTTCTTCGCCTTGGGAAGCACCAGTACTGTTTATGAAAAAGAAATATGGTTCTATGCATATGTGTATTGATTATAGGGAGTTGAATAAAGTTACTATTAATAATAAGTATACATTACCTCGAATAGATGATTTGTTTGATCAACTATAGGGAGCCAGTTATTTTTCAAAGATAGATTTGCGTTCTGGTTATCATCAAGTTGTTGTGGCAGAGCAAGATATACCTAAAACCGCTTTTAGAACTAGGTATGGATATTATGAATTTATGGTGATGTCGTTTAGATTAACAAATGCACCTGCAAATTTTATGGATCTTATGAATACGGTTTGTCGTCCTTTCTTAGATAGATCAGTAATCATATATATAGATGATGTGTTGATTTACTCTAAGAATGTAGAAGATCATCGTTGCCACTTGAAGGAAGTATTAGAAACTCTTATAACAGAGAAGTTGTATACTAGGTTTTCTAAGTGTGAATTTTGGTTGAGAGAAGTTCAATTTTTGGGTCATTTGGTTGGAGAGAATGGGATTAAAGTGGATCCAACGAAGGTTGAAGCCATTCAGAGTTGGAAATCACCTAAGACGCCGACATAAATTTTTAGTTTTCTGGGTCTAGCAGGTTACTACAGAAGATTTTTTAAGGACTTTTCGAAATTTGCGTCATCTTTAACTAAGTTAACTAAGAATAAGGAACCTTATGTGTGGAAGGAAGAGAGAGAGGAAGCTTTTCAAACATTGAAAAAGTGTTTATGTGAAATACTGATTCTTTCCTTCCGTAAAAAAGGGAGTGAAGATTTCTAAGTTTATTGTGATTCATCATTATCTGGTTTGGGATGTGTACTCATCCACAGAGGAAAGGTTATTGCTTATGCTTCTCGTCAACTTAAGGATGCAAAGAAGAAGTATCGTGTTCATGATTTAAAGTTGGAAGTAGTTGTTCATGCACTCAAATTATGGCGTCATTATTTGTATGGGATGAAATGCACTATTTTCACGGATCATTAAAAGTCTCCAATATATTTAAGATCAGAAGGACTTGAATATGAGACAATGGAGGTGGATTGAAATATTGATCGATTATGATTGTGAAATAAGTTTTCATCCTGGTAAGGCGAATGTAGTAGCCGGTGCTTTTAAGTAGAAAGGAGCCAAGATCTAGTTATCGTTTGAAATGTGTAAGTATAGTTATAACTTCGGATTTTATTGAAAAAGTTCGTTTGGCTCAGTTTTAGGCTTTGAAAGAGGAGAATATTGACAATGAAGGGTTGCACAAACACATACAAGAATTCAAGGAAAACTCCCAAGGGTTGAAAGTGTATCAAGATCGACTTTGGATTCCTAAGTGGAGAGATGTGAAAGTATGGTTAATGGAGAATGCTCATAGGTCCAAATATTCAATTCATCCAGGTAATAATAAGATGTATCTCGATTTGAAACCGAGGTATTGGTGGCCAAAGATGAAGATAAAAGTTGCTGATTTTGTAGCTAAGTGTGTAACGTGTGCACAAGTTAAAGTTGAACATCAAAAGCCTTATGGTGAATTACAACAGTTAGAAATTCTAGAATGGAAGTGAGATAAAGTCACCATGGACTTAATTACGAAGTTACCCAGGACTGTTAAGGGAAATGATATGATTTGGGTGATAATTGATCGTTTAACGAAAAGCGTGCACTAAGCAACCAAAGAGAATCAAAAGTTACAAAAACTTGCAGAATTGTACATTCGAGAGATTGTGTCTCGACATGGGATTCTTGTTTCAATTGTTTCTGATAGAGATAGTCGATTTGCTTCAAGATTTTGGAATCGATTGCAAGAAGAGTTAGGAACCATAGTGCATTTTAGCACTGGATACCATCCACAAACCGAAAAGCAAAGTGAAAGGACGATTCAAACATTAGAATATATGTTAAGAGCCCGTGTGATTGAATTTGGTGAAAGCTGGGATAGTCATCTACCATTGGTGGAATTTGCATACAATAATTCATATCATGATAGCATTAAGATGGCCCCTTATAAAATGTTGTATGGCCGGGAGTGTCGAACTCCAACTTGATGACCTGAAGTGGGGGAAAAACAGTTTCATGGGCCATAAATTGTGCAACAATCAGCGGATAAAGTTGCTTTTGCTCGTAAGCCTTTGTGAATAGCTAGAGAACGCCAGAAAAAGTATTCAGATAGAAAGCATAGGCCTAATACATTTGAGGTAGGGGAAAGAGTAATGTTGAAAGTTTCTCCGTGGAAGGGATTTTCCGAGTTGACAAGCGAGGAAAGTTAGGACCTCGATTTATTGGCCTTTTTGAAGTACTTCAACGTATTAGAGAACAAACTTATAAGTAAGACTTACCTCAGGAACTCGACGGTATTCATAACGTATTCCACGTGAGTTATCTTTGCAAGTGCTTATCCGAAGAACCTAGCTATATACCGTTGGAGGAATTGCGGGTAGAAGATGATAAAAGGTTATTTGAGGAACCTTTTGAAATTTTGGAAAGAGAAACCTTGAGAAAGAAACAAGTTAAGTTGGTAAAAGTCCTTTGGAAGAATTGTTTAGGATCAGAGTTGACTTGGGAGACTGAAAGCGATATGAGGTCTCGTTATTCCCATCTGTATCAAGATTGATTCCGGGAGTGAATCATTTTAAGGGGGAGAGAATTGTAACGATTTGATTATGTAAAAAGTACTAGTATTGTAATAAATTTTGGTTTAGGACCATTGTTGTAATGAAATAAACACTTTTGGTTAAAAGTGTCGTTATGGCTATCTATAGCGTTTATTTTTTAAATAGCTAAAATAAATCTTATATATAAGTTACTTCATTTGGAAGAAAGAAAAAAGCAAAATCAGAATTTGCAATATGTGTTCGTGTGTTATGTGTGTTCGGCGAGAGAGAGAGAAACTAGAAAATAAGTCGGTTTAACCATTTCGATCTATTTGATCATCAAAACCTTGCCGGATAATCAAACTAATCACATATTGGACTCCTGGAGTTGTAAGGAGTATTTTGGTGGTGTTAAAGGTTGATTTCGTGAAGGTTGGCGACGAATCATACCGAAACCCACTTCGGTTACGGAAGGTATAGCGAGATTTTTATGTTAATATGTTGATTATATGTTGTTTGCTATTGTTTAGAAGCATTTTGGTTGGGTTTGGTAAAGATTTATAATCCTGCAACTCGGGTTGTTCGTGGGGAAGACGAACATGGTGAAAATGGCTTTACGCCGTAAAGGCGAATTGACTTTTGTTGACCGAATATGCTTTACGCGGTAAACCTTTGATCCATTACGCCGTAAAGGCGATTACCTTTACACCGATCTTTTACGACGTAAAAGTGGGCTTAAATTATTAAAAGGTGGTTTTATTTAAGTGTCGTTAATGTGTTATTCTAGCGATACTAATTGTGTTACTAATTCAGTTTAAGATTTGAATTACTTGTAATCCTTTGATTTGAGTTCGACCGAGATTGTAACATAGTGCGAATAAATGTTACATTAAACAGGATTACGGTGTAGTTTATTTCGGAGGAGAAGTTTAAGATTTAAACGGATTCAAAATGAGTACAATATGGTTTTTGTTAAACCGAGCATTATAACAAAACAATGTTGAAACATTAAAAGAATGTTTATAAGCGGTATTTTGATCAAATATTGATAAACCCAATATAAGATAACTTGTTTTTATTAAAATGAGTTGTTGTTGCTACTCGTGTTCGGTTTAGTGTATATTGTGATGAAATACACTTACGTTTAATATATGTTATATAATTGTTGTTGTTGTTATTTGTTTTATGCATTATAAGGAGTTGCCTTAGTTTTGCATAAGAGGCATTTGACTTGATTACGGGTAGTGTAAAGTGCTAGCAGTTAAAGATGGTTGCGGGGAATTCTAGACCTCCTTTGCAACACAAGGTACTGGGACGTGATCCTATACTGAAGTGATGTATGACTATTAAGATGTGTCAACCGGGGACATCACGTGAGAGTGGGGAGGTGTAATAAGATGAAACACCGTTGAACCCTCCTTCACGACAACACATTGATTTGCAAAGTCAGAGTAGTGAAAGCTTATATCTCGGGTTATTATAAAGATTGGGAGTCGCGCCCGAATACTTATGATAATATGCAGAAATGGATGAGTAGCGAACGGGGTAATAACCATAGGGCATAAGAAGGACCTATTATTATGAATGTTTAGGGCTTAATAGACCCTAGTGAACTTATAATTAATCATTGAATTTTTATGAATTTGATTTACGAGATATTCATATATATTGTTGTTGATTATTTAATACATGCTTTTGAGGTTGTGAGTATGGATTAGGTTAGTAAAGACAAACTAATTTTCAAAATAAATAGTTTTAAGAGTAAATTACACCGTTGGTCCCTATATTTGTACCCAAATTATTAGTTCGAGGCTTTTTTTAAAATAATTACGCCATTAGTCCCCATTGTTGTAAATCCGTTACACCGGTGGTCCATTTGTCTCACTGGTTTAACGCTAATACGCTTTTTCCAAATCTATCTTTTGCTCGAAGGTTGCCTAGCTGTTTGTGTGTGCGAGTACTTTGGGGTAACTTTGTAATTCCTCTTCTTTTGAAACAATTATTTGTATAATGTTTATAATACATTTTTAAATTTTAACGAAACATATGATAGGTTTGTAAATTATTTTCGGAACCGTCAATTTCATATTCGCTGTTTAACTTGACAATTAAAAAGTTTTTAAATAATAAAATTTGAAAAATCATGACTTTATAGAATACCTCTTTAGATTCCAAATTTTCTTAGTTCTTACATATTGATTTGACACCTACCTACTATTTCTTGCCTATGTAATTTACACATGATTGACCAGATTAGCTCAAAGAAACTTCTTTAACCAACCAGATCTATGCCCACTTTTTAATATCATATTTAATTGTCAGTCATGTTTATACGTTAATTAAGTAATTAATCATCCTAGTATTGCTTATTTTCTAACTTATCAATGCTCATATATCTATCATTTTCTTCTTGACTAAATAGATAAACATGTCACGTTATGTCATCGTATTTCTACATGAAAATGAGTTTTATGGATGGTATATAACGTATTTGGATATACATTATTTTAATGATGTATTAATAAATTCAATTTCTGTATTTTCGAGATTTTCTCTTCTTTTAATAAATGTATAAGAAACTTAAACGTATAATAATATATTAACTTATAAGAAACTTAAACATATAATAATATATTAATCAAAACCCACGTATATTATAACCTTTTTTTATATACCACAAACACGTTACATCTTACTTTGCTAATGGTTTCTAATTACTTTAATTAGAAATCAACCATCAATGCCATGACTTATGAGGTCAACCATGAATTGTTAACATCCATATGCCAATAAACAAAGGACCACTATATGAACCCACGATTATTTGCTTCAAGAAATAAAACAGCTAATTTTGAGTCGTGATATGTAAAGGCATGTTTATTTATATTATGGTTTGATACATATTTTCAATCTATTTCAACTTGACATTTTTGTGCGTCTACTTCGTGCACGAGCGATAAGTTATTTCAAATTTTGTTGGCTTTAAGGAGTATGCTTTTCCGTTAGTCATCTAAGAAGTGTTTGCGTAAGCTTATTAGGAGATTATAGAAAGTCTTAACCTTAGCCCTTTAGCTTATGAATTTGAATAATACAATAACCCATGCGCCGAATGCAAAGGTCAACATGTTTCAATAGTATATTTATCCATTTTACATTCGGCAGCCATGTGAAAGGCGACCCAGAAGCAATCTCTTTTATTTTTTTGGCAACCTAGATATCCAACTCGGTTTGCGAGCCGACTAATCATAGAGCGACCACCCGCTTTGCGGGAAGCAATCTCTTATTTACATGGTATACACATATTTGTTTCTATGTACTTTGAATTTCTCAAACCTATGATATAGAATTTTTCCACATTGACCAGATCAGCTAAAAAGACCCAATTTTACTTTTCAGCGTTAGATGGATAGCGATTTTTTGTCGTCGCTTGTATTTTCAGCTGAATATGTAATTTCATGTGTATTCTCAATGATGTTCACCATAGAAATTCGGTAATCCACTTAAAACCATCAAGGTTATGAGGCAAATCATGAATGGTTAACATTTTTCGATAAGAAGATGCTTCATACCAGTTGACACGAAATGTCCCAATTTCTTTTGTGACATACCTGTCATAAGGATTAAAACTACAATGTTTTTGGATCACATGGATATTGATTTGGACTCTTCGATTTGTCCTTGTTAACAAGTAGAGTTGAAACGGTCAACCACTGTATGACTCGATGCAAATAGGATGGAAATACATATTCAATGGTGGAATTTTAGTGACCCAAGTGGGTTTCCTATACATAACTTCTTAGCAGCTGAAGGTGATCCTACACTTTCAACAAATCAAGAGAGCCTACAACTAGCGCTTGTTTGGAGCACGACATAAGTAATTTGGTGAGTTCGTAATAACGTTATCTTTAAGAGTACTCCCAGGTATCACAAAAAAATAAAATAAAAATTAACATCACATTGTCACATCATAATAAAACCCAACATTATAAACCAATAAATACAGGTCCAAGCCTCGAGTCCAAGAAGAAATGCTAGAACTATCAAAAGCATATATGAAGCATAAAAAGATTAAAATATAATTTTTCTCAACTGTCATCTCATGGTTCCAATGCTCGAAACTGAAGTCATGGAAGAAAAAAAACCCGTAAAAGATTCATCGAAAATCAAATAATTGTAATTTAAGGATGAATTTAGTTTTATTTTCAATCTATGTAGCATCTAAAGGCCTGGAGAATATTCATCGACAACAAGATTTAAGAAAGAAAACTAGATAAGTTGTCAGCAAGATTATACATTCATGGGCGATGTTAATCTGTTATGTCCTAAACTTAAGTTAAAGGATACTTGAAAAAGTCATTTGGTGCTTAAAGTTTGGTACATAGATCCTATTGTAAGCTATGTAGATACTGATAATATTGACCCTCCTTGCAGACTTGAACTAAAGTAGCGAGCCAACACATGAAACTGTGCGGCATTCCTTCAACTTACAATTGTCAAACACAACAGACTATAGACACAATTGAAACATTTAAAGTTACAAGCTAAGTAACATTTGTAATGGTTGGCCGACTTTGGTATCAATGCCCACAGAAACTACCTATATACTTTGGGTACTTAAAGAAAACAAGCTAACGAAACTGATATTAAATTTTTTCCTTTTTTATGTCGTCTAACTTGTGTTAGATGAGATACCGGGCAAGTAATAGAACAACTCGTAGTTCAGCCCTAGAGTAAAAATTAATTTAGATGTGACCATTTTAGCCCAATAACTTATAAGCGGGTCAACTTGGGTTACATTTTATCTTTAACATGTCAAATAGGTAAGGCGTATTTTTACTACATGCAACTTCTTAAATCGTTTTAATCAGAAAATTAACCAAGGTGTTTTTTTTCAACATGTAACAAATTTTGAACCGTCCCCCAACCCGCCCATTTCCCACTTCTAATCATAACAGACACCTCAGAAAAGTTGACAAGAAACATCCTCACTTTTTTTAGAAAGAAAAATTAGCCAATCCAATTTGGGGTTGTATGTTACTCGTAGAAAACATTCAGACAAAATTTGTCTGAGGTTGTATAGCTGCTGTCGTGTTAAAATTTACTCACAGAAACAAATGAATTTCTTTCTGGCCATATAACTAGCGGATAATGATATTAGAGAACCAAGGGTTCGAGACAAAATGAATTATTTTAGGTCAAAGGTAGTGTCTTATGCTTCACATCAGACCCGTTACCCAACCCGTCCATTTTCCACCTCTAAGTAATAATTATAACAAACAACGCAGCAAAGATCACATGGTACATTCTCAAATTCTCCAGAGTAAAAACTTTAACCAACCCATGATGAGTTGTCTGTTTGTTTGACAAAATCTACCCTTTGTGTACGATGTACACTTCGTGTTGTAGACCCATCTAAGGTCACTGGATTTATGAAACCAGTAGTAACAGTCCTATGTTGTACGCATACTAAAAAAAGCAAAATTTCTACACACATTGAATCTAAGAAAGTAATCGGCTTGTCGTCCAAGTTAAGGTAGTAATGTAACTGTTGTCATGCTAAAGTTTACTCACAAAAACTAAAAAAAGTATGAATTACTAAATTAGAGAACCAAAGATTCAAAAAGTAATTCTTTCAAACTACGGAAAATAAAATATAACAAAATCAATATCAATATCAAAACTATAACCTCACAAAATGGTTCCAAATGTGTGAACAAATAAATAAGGCCCGAAAGCACAACAAGAAATGCTCCTCGGCTAAGTTCTGGTTCAAAGGAAAAGACATATGCTTCTTTTATTTCGCATTTTGCACATAAAGAAAAAAAAACTGTTCAACTATTCGATCAAAATCTAAATATAACATTACGAAAACCGTTTACTATAAATAACAAAAAGCATTACCTCAAATGTGATCACAATGTCATA
Organism: Senecio squalidus; assembly: GCA_910822075.1. Lineage (NCBI taxonomy): Eukaryota > Viridiplantae > Streptophyta > Magnoliopsida > Asterales > Asteraceae > Senecio > Senecio squalidus. The sequence goes on from CAJVGC010000432.1 coordinate 50,200,830, forward strand.
GTAAACATAATCATGAACTCGCTTTCGATTTAATACTGTCCACAAATCCGGAAGTAAGAAGCCTCTCAACATACTTCCCCAATATATCAACTTCCAAATTAACTTTCTGCCCGACTTTCTCCAACGGAATCACAACTTTTTGCTGCGTATACTCAACCAACATAAAATCAAAACACCCTTCATCATCAAACACATTGACAACAGTCAAACTCGTCCCATCAACCGAAATAAACCCTTTCGGCACAATAAACTTCAAAATCTCCGGCAACGTCTTCACGAATCCCCTTCCACATCCATCGAAACAATCTCCCCTGTTCCATCAACAATCCCTTGCACAAAATGCCCACCCATTCCGTTCCATATTAACAACCGAACCATTCTCCAGCTCAATCAACGACGTCTTCCTTAACATCTCAGGAGCTAACCTAACCTTAAACTCGACTTTACTCGTATCGAATTCAGTTACTGTTAAACATGTCCCGTTAACCGCAATCTTGGAGGACAGTTGGTGAGTGGATTATAATGTCGAAAGACTCACCGGATTCGTCGAATCCGAGGTGTTTGACTTGACCCATTTCTTCGACGATTCCGGTGAACAAGGATTTTTTGTAAATTGTGGGTTTTTGTTGTGGGGTTTTTGAAGATGAAAAATAGTGATGGTTTGGATTTGATTTGAAGGGAGTTTTGGGATTGAGATTGGGTTTTATTTGTCTTGTAAGTTTTCCTTTTACATTCTTAATTTAAGGGGGTGTTTGTTTCTTGTTATGTAATGGGCTTATAAGCTTATGTAAATTTTGATAAGCTCATAAGCTCAATTTTTCCGGCTTATGAGCTTATCAACTTGAGCTTATGGCTTATTTAAGTTCATAAGCTCAAGTTAATAATCTCATAACCCAAAAAAATTGGGCCTATGAACTTATCAAAATTTACATAAGGTCATAAGTCCGTTACATAAGCCGAAACAAACACACCCTAAATTTTTCTCACATCAACCGGAAACTAGTATTCTACTTAATCTTACCTTAACACATATATTGAAAACGGCTCGATCAAATAAAACCGGTCCGCCCTGTTGTGTCCGGTTAGCATATTAGTATAGCACTACGTCAATTACACATTAATTTAAGGGATATTTTTTGTTTTTCATTTATTTTAGGGCTTTTATTGTTTTCTAAAAAAAAGGATAGATTTCACACTTCATTTTAGGGAGGTGATTTTTTCACTTAGATTTTTTATTCATTCACTTAAATTTGTACTAAATTGACCATTATAGCCTCTATTCTATTTTTATTATTTTGCCCACTTTTTTCTTCATACATTTAAACCATTTTACCCTACTTTTTTACCCTACTTTTTTACACACAACGATCAACAATCTCCAATCGGTAAAATAAACTTGGGTTGTTTATCCGACGCCACCCATTCTTGGCAAAAGGTACTTCTCGAGTGATGAATTAACTTATTACCTTTTTTCTTCTTTCTTTTTGTCAATTTCACGTAGTCCATAGAAGTTTGAGTTTGAAAAAATTAATCATGTATTAGTTAATGAACCATCACATACACACCATTCCGAAAGGACCTTTGAAAGAAAATAAGAATGTTTGAGAGATTGTAAGTTTTCCTTAATTCACGGTTTCAAACCACTTCCGATGTGTGCTAAGTTTAGAACAGGTGATCGTTATTTGTACAACTTTATACCCTCAGAATATATTTTAGTGGTCATGTTTTTCAAGGATTTAGATACCATAATGGCTGTACATATTTATATAGATGTTAAAGGACGCATACTTTTTGCACTTGTGTGTTTTTCTTGTGCTTAGACTGTGGGGTGTGGGGCGTGGAAAACCTCCACAACGCCGCCACGTCGGAGCGACAACGCCCCACAACGCCCCACAACGCCCAAGACCACACCGTCGGGGGCGTTGTGGGCAAATTTCATGCCTTGGCGTGAAGCAGACAACGCAGTGAAGATTGTTTCTTTTTGCAACGGTCGAGTAAAGATGAGGCCAACGGATCTTTTTTTTTTAAAACCTAACAATTTTCTATAAATACCATTCATTTTTATAACAAAAACCACAAACAATCTATCTTTCTCTCTCAATTTTTATACCAAAAACACACAAAGTTTTATAAAATGTCAAGTTCGTCAAGTTCGGATGAAGATGCAATTGTAGCCGAAACTCTTAGAGCCGTTGTTAGCTACGCATCACAACATATCGAAAGACCAATCACTAGAAGAAGAACCGTCATAGAACGTAACCGTGAAGAAGCTAACACACTACTAATGGAATCTTACTTTTCTCCGGGTTGCACCTACAACGACGAACAATTTACCCGTCGTTTTCGAATGAGGAGGGAGCTGTTTCTCAGGATATGCCACGATTTTGAAAACAATTTTGAGTATTTTAGGCAACGGCCAGATTGTAGAGGAAGGCCTGGGTTTACACCGATTCAGAAATGCACCTCCGCCATACGACAACATGCTTTTGGCACTTGTAGTGACATGTGGGACGAGTATTTAAAAATGTCCGCAAGAATTTCACGTGACTCTCTTGCCTACTTTTGCGAAGGTAAATTTTTAACCTTTACATTTTTAATTAGTTTACTTTAAAACTTATTTGTACTTAAAATGTAATAATATCTGAAATAGGTGTGGTTTCTTTATACGGCAAGAGATATTTACGCCGTCCTAGTTGGAGCGACATACAGCAGATTACGATGGTTCATGATGAAAAACACAATTTTCCCGGTATGCTAGGCAGTTTGGATTGTATGCATTGGGAGTGGAAAAATTGTCCCGTGGCTTGGCATGGTCAATACCATAGGGGTGATCACGCTCACCCTTCCATTATGTTAGAGGCTACGACCTCTACTGATTTGTGGATATGGCATGCATTTTTTGGGATGGCTGGAGCGAATAATGACATCAACGTCTTGGATCAGTCACCGCTTTTCAACGACATTGTGAATGGGACGGCTCCCGAACAGTCGTTTATTGTTAACGACACAACCTACAAATACGGGTATTACCTCGTTGACGGTATTTATCCAAAATGGCCGGTGTTAATAAAGTCTTTCAGGGAAAGAGACGAATTAAACGAGAAGCGTAACCATTTTAAAAAAGCCCAGGAATCTTCAAGAAAGGACATCGAACGGGCTTTTGGAGTGTTGAAAAAAAAGTGGCATATAATTAAAAACCCCGCAAGAGCTTGGAGTTTAGAAAAAATTAGAAACGCGATGTACGCCGCTATAATTCTTCATAATATGATTTTGGAAGACAAAGGTAAGGCGTATTGTCAAGCTTATTATGATGAGAATGCCACCGAACCAGAAGTCCATATTAGTTTTCAAGAGAAACAACAGAACATACGTGACATGCGTGACGAAGGTACCCATCACAGTCTGTTAGCCGATTTGATCGAACATGTCTGGTATTACCGCCCCCGAGGAAACAACGATGAAGATTGAAGTGTTTTTTTTTTTTTTAAATTGTATTTTTTTAACGTATTTTAGTTTAATCGTAATAAATTGTAGTGTGTGTTTGTTTTTTTTAATAAAAATACAAGTTTTTAAATTTCATTTATATAAAAAAAATTATAAATATACAACTTTTTAAAATTACACTCTCTTTCCTCTATCACTCCACATCATCACACAACCACACCACCCATTTTCATCACTCCACATCATCACACTCTCTTTCCTACAAATCACACTCTCTTTCCTACAAATCACCTCTATCACTCCACATCATCACCCCATAAAGCCCACCACACCCCATAGTCTTATGGAGATGATTCTTGACTTGACTTTTATGCTAACAAAGTTGCTGCTTTTCTGGTTGATTTTGTTGGAGGTATCAATATCTTTCTAAATCTTGTGATTTATACTCGTAAACTAGACTTGTTGGATAATTCGGATGTAAATTAAACCTTTATATGTGAATTTTTGTTGTGAGATATTTGGTTCACTGACGCTCAACATTCTTCAATCAAAGAATGTTGGGATTGAGTATCACATAAAATGTCATTTTTTGTCCAATGTTACATGATTAAACATTTGATCATGTAAAAAAACCATTTGAAGTACATATTTGAAACACAAACAACACATAGGCCGACACCTATTGTTAAGAGGGTATCCACTGTAATTCAAGATGTATTATCCCAGACCTTACATTCTGCAGTTGAAGTGCTACCTTTTGTTTTTTCCTCCTGTTAACCATAGATATCTCGCTATCTTCTAGCAATGCATTATCGGGTGATTTTAGCCACTTCCCTAGGTTACTGCGACTGTAATTGTCCTGTGAAATGTTCCCATATGTCGTAACTGATGTTACCAATGGTTGAATGTTGATTTCTGCTTCACCGAGTTCGGTATCATCAAAGGAGGACATGCCATGATTATAAAATTTCTGCACCCAACAACATTGATCAATTATTTGATTCTGAGCCTCGGTTAATCTTTAGTAATACAGATGGCAAGGTCGGGCTAACTAGAGTAGTAGTTTTTCTGATGATATGGATTTTTACCAAATCAACAGTGAAAACGGTAGTAGTTTAGCTGACAGCAACTTAAGATGTTGATTTGGTGTTCTTGTTGATTGTTTAAGTGACTTATATAAATATTTTTTTATCAATATATATATTGCGAGTGACGTAGCATCTTTAACCAATTTGACTCGTTCCTTGTATTGAATCAATATCCGTACGATCCAAAGAATTGAGTTTTTATATTTATTAGTAGAATAAAAGGTAAAGTAAAAAGGAGGTATAATTGTCAATTCAGATTAAATTTAAGTGAATGAATAAAAATTTAAAGTGAAAAAATCACTTCCCTTCATTTTATGGCTTTTATTCTTTTACATAGCCTAATTACTAGCATTTATCCCGTGTAATATGCGGAGACCCAAACAAAAATTTACATAATCACCTTTTATTTAATAAGCAAATGAGTAAGTTTTTCAATCAGTACGTGATCAAATAAGGAACATAAGAAATACGTTTGCAATTACCGTCTTTCTCGAATATAACATTTAATGTAACTTAATAGGAACTAGAAAGTTTCCCGTGCTTCGCACGGGATCGGTATACACAGATCGAAATCATACTAATTTATTCGAATTAAATAAAAACCATATTAAAACTAATTAAAAATACCAAATACCATTAAGAGTTTTACCGAATCACATCCAAAGTATTTTTCAATTTCTTCGGCTGACCCCGCTGGCGTCTTCATCTCTAGGTTAAACAAACAATAGCACAAAGCCAACGTAAGAAAGCCAACATTTTCTCGTATTATTAGCTTCAAAAGAATAAGATTTTCTTGTAAATGTTATACTAACCTGCAGATGCGACAATCATCACAGTGGAACTGCTCCTTTTCAATCTGCATCGTGACAGTTAACATTAGTAAAACAAAAGCTGCTTAAAAATTGAGTATGGTGGATAAATTGAGTTACTTTGTACATCATCATCGAAGAATTTTCAAAATTCACAATAATATTCCCCCACCTGTATAACAATCAAAACACTCATAAATCCTAATCAAATTTAAAAAACAAAACCGTTATGTAACCCGCTTAATCAAAACTCCAAATCGATTAATAAATGTTTATATTACCCGAAGAAGAAGATGATTGAAGATGACCGAATGATTGAAGATAACCGAACGATTGAAGATCCGAAATTGAAAATCGGATTGGAGATAAATGAGTCGGTTTATTGAAAACAAAATCATACCTGAGATAAAGAGGACAACGACGAAGACGACACGTGTTTAGACACGCGTAACAAAATCCCTAAACAAAAGCGTGATAGCGTGATGTGGACTGGCTTGGCTATATGTTGGCTGTGTACTGGATAAACTTACTAACCGTTTGTGTCTGTGGCACTGGACTGGGCTAAGCAAAAGCCCAGTAAAATCGGGTAAAAGCCCAAATCGGGCACAGTTCCATATGAAGCAACCAAATTTAATATAGAGTATAATATAATTGGATGCTTACATTTTTTGAGATAAAAAATACATATATTTGGGTCATCCTAGTCTTCTGTATTTTTATCATATGCTTGAAGGCTTGTAGCTAGGAACTTGAATGACTCCTTGTCAAGCTCCGGTGCATCCCTGCCCCTTCACACAACTGTAAATTCATGAATTAAAAAGATATGAGCGTTTTAGACACAGTCTTGTCGCCATATCTCGATATTCAGAAATTCAAAATCCATCAAATGCAATAAGTTTTTTGGTAATTCTATTAAGGGAAAATGCACTGGATGACCATTGTACTACACAAAAATATCCGTCTAGGTCATTGTACAAAATTTATGTCTATTTACATCACTATACTACATTTGACCGTTTAAATAAACGACTTTTTTTCAAACAACCGGTCAGAAACCGGTGACGTCACTCCCCACTAATTCTCTCTCTCCCTCTTTCATTTTTATAATACCAAATCTAATTGGGATCCTCACTTTAATTTTTTATTAAACCCTAATCGTAATCGTCTTCCTGGAATCCTAAATCATCGATCAACTATCAAATTGGAAATCGTGGAGCATGCAAGTATGATAACGATCAACTTTCATCGTGGTGGTAGATTTGAAAAAGATCCTTTTAGTTATGAGTACGATATGCTAACCGTTTTGAAGGATGTGGACATACATTCCATGAATTTCAGTAAGTTTAAATCTTTTTTAGAAGAATCATCATCTGCATTATGCAATTTTATCTTTTTCCTTGTTCCTGGTAAAGATTTAGAGTCTGGATTGAGGCATATGAATTCTGATAATGATATAGTTAGTTTTATAAAATATGCTGAAGACAATGGAGGTTTGATTGAGGTTTACATTGGCCACTCTGAGTGTGAGATAACTAGGGAACTGATTAAGGATGGAAATGGTGGTGTAAATGATAGGGTAGATAATGTTGAAGTAGATAGTGATAATGAAGATGAGGAAGAAGATATGTATGATATGTACTCTTCGGATGAGAGTGACACTGCATTTGTAGATCACCTTTCAGAAGGTGAGGATGAGGTTTTTGAAGTTAGGAGTAGCAAAATTAGTATGCCTAAACCTAAGAAGAAAGCAGTTAAAATGTTTGATAAAACATTTTTGTCTAAGATTTATGGTGGTTTAGATACTGAAAAATGGTTTGAGAGGGATGTTTGTGTTGAAAGTGAACATGGAGCAGATGAAAAGGATGGATTGGGAGGGCCAGTGCATGATCCTAGCATTAAATGGAAGTACATGAGACCACAATTAGGTGAAAGGTATGAGAATCCACAGCAATTGAAAAGGTGTTTGGCTTTCTATGCTCTTGCTAATGGATACCAGTTGTATTACACAGTTAATGATGGTAAGAGGCTTTTAGCTAAATGTAGTAAAAATGTAGGTGATGGTCCCAAATGCACTTTTAGACTGTGGGCATCTTGGATGCAGAAGGAAAAGTCCTTTCAGATAAAGAGTTTACAAGATGAGCATAGATGTTCAAAGAGTTATGACTTTGGAAGCTTGATTACTTGCAACTGGATAGCTAGGAACTATGCTAAAAAAATCATGGCAAGACCTAATATCAAATTTAAGGAGATACAGGAAGCTATGTTGAAGAAGTATAAGTGTAGAGTGACTTTTGGTCAGGCTAGAAGGGGGAAGATCAAAGCATTGGAACAATATGAGACTTGTTTAGAAGATCATTATGGACAGTTGTGGTCCTATGCAGAAGATATCATTACATCTAACCCAGGAAGTACTTGCTTAATGAGTGTTGAACCAATGCCAGATGGGAAAAATTACTTTAAAAGCTTTTATGTTTGTTTTAAGGGACTGAAAGATGGTTGGTTGGCAGGATGTAGGAAGGTTTTAGGGATTGATGGGTGTTTTTTGAAAACTATATGCAAAGGAGAGTTGCTTGCAGCTGTAGGAAGAGATGGGAATAACCAGATGTTTCCAGTGGCTTGGGCAGTTGTGAGCATTGAGAACAAAGAGAACTGGAAATGGTTTATGGAATGTTTAGTGGCAGATTTGGAGTTAAACTTTGGTGAAGGTCTAACTATCATCTCAGATCAACACAAGGTAATGATATTTATCAGTTCTTAATGTAATTTTATGTCAATTAACTTTGTTATGCTTCATTTTTATTTAGGGTATTCTGAAGATGAGGTTCAAGAAGATGAGGGAAATACTGAATTGGAAGTCAATAAACCAGTGTCTCAGCCTCCTTTGGCAACTCAAGAAAGTGAGGGAAGTACTGAGGATATTCCAGTGTCTCAGCCTCCTTTGGCAACTCAAGAAAGTGAGGGATGTAGTGAAGCTGCAGTCAATGTCACTCCCAAGCAAAGGAAGCAAAAGGTGAAGTTGCAGGTGAAGAGGAGGCCACCTTCAGAAAGGATCAAGATTGCTCATTTCAAGAAGCCATTGAAACCAGGTCCTGGTTTAACTGCTGATGATTGTATATCAATTGATTAGGAATGTAGTCTGATTAGCATGATGTAGTATGGAACTTAAGAATGTTGTCTTTTGGTAACTTTATGTTGGCTGTTAAGGTAGTATGTCTGATTAGCATGATGTAGTAGTAACTTGTTAACTTTGTGCCACTGTATGTAAATTATGCCACTTTATGTTGGCTCTTTTGGTAAGTTATGGTAAAGAATGCCTCTTTTGGTAATTTGGTTGTCATTTGGTAAGTTATGCAGTAAACAGCCAAATGGGTTGTTTTGGTTTTGTTTCGGTTGTTTAGGTTGTTTTGGTTGGTTTTGTAAACAGCAAAATGGGAAAAATTGGTCATTGCCATAGAAATTGAAAACAGAAATACAAATACAGAAAACAGAGTGTTACATATAACCATTACAATAGAAATAGAAAACAGAGTGTTACAAATCCTACAACAAACAACAATCTTATATAAAACAATCGATTTGCAGCTTGTTTTTTCACCATCTCTAAATCAGCTTCCAACGACTTCACCTTCGAGTACAATTCAAACATCCTTGCATTATACCATCTGTTTGGTAGCTCCGGATCAAACCATTTAAAAAAGTTGCAATTTTTTGTTGGATCCTATTAAAGAGATATCCATGACGTCCTATTAATAACCTAAAAATCGAGATGAACAAAAACAGAAGAAAATTTGGGACTTACAAGATAGTTTGGACAACCTAGAAATCGTCTTCCTGGATTGATTGATGTCCACGACGTCCAGCATCTAGCATTCACTCCACAATTACAAACTCGTAAATCCATCTTCCCCAATTGAAGCTCTGCAAAAATCCCAATTCATAAACCCTAATTTGTTGTTTATAACGTTCAAAATATAAAGTTAGAGAAAAGGGTGACGTGGCGGTTACCAAAGGGTTTCAGGTCACCAAAATGATTTATTTAAACGGTTTCAAAAAGTTAAGGTTATAATTTAAACGGTCAAATGTAGTATAGTGATGTAAATAGACATAAATTTTGTACAATGACCTAGACGGATATTTTTGTGTAGTACAATGGTCATCTGGTGCATTTTTCCTTCTATTAATGAAAAGTTTCTGTAATATGAAAATAGCTTAGAGCAAATGGCATTTCACATTTGAGACTATAACTTACATGTTCAATGGCTTCACGTTCCCTGGGAGTAACAGTCGTAGCAAAATCTTCCAGTTAGGCTTTACTAGAATCACCAATAGCATCAAAGAAATTTAGACCTTATTAGTATCGGCAAAAATAAACAGCATATAAGTATAATAAGAACAATAAGATTAATGAAAATGTAAATTATATGTAGTTATAGTTTTTTCCAACTTACATGCATATTAACTTATATTCTTTTATCTGCAATTAAACCTAATTCATATGTGAAACAAAATCCCGACAATTCAAATCAAATTGATAAAATATATAAACAACAAATCAACCAATCAATCTGTAAGATTCGAAAGAAGACGGAGAAAAACATAATGAAAAACATAATGAAAGAACATGAATGATGGATTCTTTTTTATTTGACAAACTTTGTAACTTTCCACCATCTTATGTTACTTTGTATTAATATAAACTATATGTAGGGACTATTATCGAATATGAGGACCATACGTATATATACGACCTTAATATTATTCTTATCGAAACGGGTTTAAACAAGCGGAAAAAAGGCTATGGTGGAAGATTATTTACTACACACGTGGGGGAAGTATCGAACAACATTAACAGCAAGACAACGATTCTTAAAACTCCTACGCATTCAGAAGAGCATTTCACTGGTCGGGTATATACTATATAACTATACTAGATTATTGTCCCGCGATAGCGCGGAAAAATAATATAAATTGAATCATAAATTTTATGTTTATGTAGATTTTAATTTATTATGAGAAAATAATGTTGTACGTATAATACATATATATATATACTTTTACGTTTATACACATATTGTTTCTAGCTATAATAACATATACACTTTTATCTTTATAACACATGTTTTTGATATTTTGTATTAGGAGATTTTAGAATAATAATAAGGTAAATTATAGTCAAAATTGAACGATTCTATAAATAAATTATAATTATGTTTTTTATTTTAGTTGAGATTCAATGAAAGAGAATGTAATTATATATTGTAGGAGGGTTTAAAATGAAAATAATCTTTGATAACATCATCAATATGATCTAACGGCTGATATCAAAGAAGTTAACCCATCCAACGGACCTTATTTCGCCATGTGGATTGTGGCATTTAAGGCCTCTCTTTTATTATATATTAAAGATATATGAAATACATATTATATATTATACATAATATCCTTATATTATAAGTCATTATGTTATAATAACATAAAATGGAGTAAATATGTGAATAAACTTGTAAAACGGTAGAAGCTTTAGTAAAGATGTAATAATAGTAAATATTATATCGTTATGGAAATATTGGATATATTGAGACCTGTTGGACTATTTGGACTATTTTGGACATAAATATATGTATAACATGTCATTTTGACTTTAATTACTAATATAACTTATTATTATGTAAAAGTTCACATATTTAATGTATATAAACTTATATATATGTATATTTATGTAAAATGACTTTTTGTACACAATACTTATTATCATTAATACTTATTATAAAATTTGCGATGCTTAAAACGTTTAAAAGAAAAAGTCTAAAAACTAAACTTTGAATATTTCGAATACACATAAGTATATTACTATACATAAAAATAGTAACTATTGACAAGTAGATGTTTTTAGACTCAAATACGCAACCGCAATCATAAATATATTATTTATTAATATGACGATCGTTAAACTTATATAATTTCGACTAATATACATTTGTGACTCAAAAATGCGACCGTAATCACAAACTTCTAATAATAAATTATAATTTTCGTTAACCTTATATAAAATTGTTTGTAACCTTAAAATACTCGAAATATTTAGATATAATTTTAATGTATTTAATTCTTCAAATGTTGACTTTTTAATTAACTTTGAATCCTTTTTATAATCGTTGACTATGACCGAAGTCAACTACCTTATTACGTTGATTTTGGTTAATTTCGACTAAACTTCGGTTTTCAATAATTCAAATCTTCTATCGTTACCTCCTATTCGTCGGTAACGACTCGAAATGTTATTCTTTCGGACTCTTTGAATATATAATGTAATATAACGTTAATTGATAAGGCTAAACCGTACTAGACTTATAGAGGTACTTAGACTTATGTAATGTCGTTATTCTAGAGCACTTAGGCGTTGGATTGATCTCTAATGGTTTGTCATCCTGACACGGCTGTTGCTGATGTATTGTGAGTATTCGCATCCCCACTTTCATTTACCGTTGGGGCTGGAAAGCATAAGAAACTCATACTATTAGAACACGTCTAATTTATATGTAACTATTTAAATTTAATTATAAATGTGAATAACAAATATAAATATTTAACCTATAAAAAAATTAATTTAAATTAGTCATATATCGACTCGGGTGTAATTTGGATCTCTATTTAAAATTAATTTGGTGAAGATGAAAGTATATGAACAAAACTAGATCTTAGTGTAAGAATGGGGACGGTGCCGAAAACGATTTGGGAATGGAGATGGTGACAAAACTCACCTGTGACTTTTGCTTCTTCAATTAATTTGTTTATTTATCTTCAACTAAGTTTTATTCTTCAGTTCATGCGACTGGTCATTGGTATATAGATTTGTGTAACGATTTTGCTTTTTAATTCTTGTTTGTTTCAAATCTGTTTTTTGTAAACTTTTCCTTGAATAGAGATCCAAAGGTTACCAGACTTGTTATGCTTTTTTAACTCTTCTGTTATTTTGTGAAGTGACGAGGTTCTAGGACTGCCATGGCTGAAAATGACGAGGTTAATCGAGGGAGAAAGATAGTATCAATTAGTGGTGGCTGTGGAAGAGAGGAGAGAAGAGAGAGAAATGGGTGGGTGGGTGGGTGGGTGGGTGGGTGGGGAGGGGTAGGAATTGGATTGAATTAAAAAATAAAAGAAAGGGGAAATTACCTTATTACCCATCACGTGCCAGGCATGTGATGTATTTAACGGGATTTTTTAACGATTGTTAGTGGGAGGGACCAAACGTGCAACCAAAGATAGGGTCCAGGGACTGGGTCCGAAGGAATTGCGACCCAGGGACTGGACCCGTTGTTTTGGAACAAACACAGGGACCAATTATGTAATTAACTCAATTTAATTCTTTATTTATAATAATTTATTAAATATAATCATTTAATTTTTCTAAATAAAATTTATTTACCTTTCAAATAAAAAATCTTTATAAAATTAATCTTTAATTAACCCATTTTTTTAACAACTTACTTAATAATCTTTAATCCTTAATTTTTTAATTTCTCTTCGGTCATATTATGCATTCACTATGTGACATACTATTTAATAAATTACTAGAAAATATAATATCTAATATAGGTTTATAAATAAGTATTCTGGAATTGCTCGTGTATATACACGGGTCGAAGGTCTAGTTATGAAAAAAAATCTTTAAAAAGCTCAAAAATAAAATGCTAATTAAAATACCTTTCAATACAGAAAAAGTTTAAACTTTCAAATCCTACAACTACTTACGTCAAACATATCCTAGAAGACACACTAAAAATATATAATGTAAATTGTATTAGGTTGTATGCTATATTCTGTTTTATATACATAAAGTATACAATTTAAGATGCAAGATGAACAATTTCATTTTCTCTAGAACAAAATTCTTGAAGCCTGCCGCATCGCGTGGACCAATTTTCTCGTTTCCAACAAACAAACTAGCCTTCGGAAAGAGAGTTTTATTTTTCTTACACACCCAATTACGTGATCATATCTTTGATATGTATTAACTTCTTCTCATAATATCCATGTTCATATTCAATGAAAAAATATCCTAGCTTTGATTTCTTATTCATATAAGGGCTTTTTGATAGTTGCAGACTGAGTTAGTGCAGACTGAGTTGGAGCTCAAACTGAGTTAGGTGCAGACTGAGTTTGTTGTGTTTGATTATGTCTCGGACTGACTATGCTGATTCGGAGAAATGACTATTTTACCCTTCTGTTTGTTTTGGCTTGTGAGTTTATCTATCTTTTTATAAGTTTATAAATCAAATTTTTTTCGTCTTATAAATTTATTAAGTTAACTTAGTGACTTTAAATAAGCCATTTGCTTAACTTAATAAGTTTATCGATCAAAAAATTTAGGTTTATAAACTTTTAAAAGATTATATAAACAAACTAATTCAAAACCCACTAACACAATCAAAGCCCACAAAAGTTTTCATCTACCAAATTCGTCATTTCTCATAATCAAAAATTCTTCATCTACCAAATTCTTCAACTACCAAGTACAAAACTATTTCATAACATTTCAGACTGATTCCCACAAAAATCCTATACAGAAGGTTATTCCACAAAATCTTTCTCAAGATAACAAAATGGATAACGATATAACAGATTTTACATCAAGACTCTATAATCGATATTAATATAACTTGACCTTTTTCCTCCTTACTTCCTTGCTCATTCTGATGCTTTTGGAGAATTGTCAGGCGTTTTCAAACTTGGCGCAGAAGACGTATCCCTTTATGTGCCCACAAAAATGAGTCCGCAGTTGAGTCCGCAGTTTTTCATTGAAGATTGAGTCTGTGGTCTAAGTCCGTGGTACGGACCGAGTCCGTGACAACTTTGTTTTATCAAACACGCGGACCACGGACCGAGTCCGTGGTCTGAGTCCGAGTCTTTGGTCCGTGGTGATATTATAGGTATACAACTAGAGTCATATTGTCAAACAATACATGGCAGCGGAATTTAGGATCACATAGTAAATAATAAATCGGATAAAGAAAATTACCTTGAATTATTAGCAAGCGAAAGTCGTAGATCTAAGTGTAAGATCTAATCTACGGTTACGTACGCGACACCTTCTTTTAGCAACAGACTAGTATGCTAGTACACGTTTAATTGCTTTTTACAACAATTGTCTTAGCAGCAACTCTTTATTACAAAAACCAAAATAAAAACAAAAACCTTTTTTTATTTCAAATAACCGATCGGCTAAACCAAAAAGGTTTAGTCGACTTTTTGTATATTGCAATGCATTAGGGTTTAGGGTTTATCTTCTATTTATAGGTTTTCAAATCTAAGAGTTTGAGTTATATTACAATAAGGAAACCTCCTTATTTACATAATAAACCCTCTATTTAATAAATATTTACACTTAACCATTAAGTAATATTTAATAAATAAATTAAACTTGTAGTCGTGTCTAAATGTCGATGTGTGCGCTCCCGTAGTCTCACACATTTACGGACACACATTTGTTAAAACTATTTAAATACCAACAGCTCCCACTTTTGAATAATTTTCAAACAAACGTGATAGCATTGATTAATGTCTAGCAACATATCAATGCTCCCATAAATGTACGAGTAAGTTTCTCCAAAACTCACTTGTGAGTCTATATTCGGTTCATATCCTTTTGTTACAGATACTTAGTTAAAATATTTTGATGGATCAAAATCATTCCATTTTAACTACTGTTTCTCATTTCGCGAATCACTTAAAGATTACCAAATACTATCGAGACACATCTGGATTTATTTGGGTTCGGCCGAACATACATCTTAAGTATTCATGAGTGGCCCAGTTAGTATCTAACTTCAGTTTTCACTGAAGGAACAAATCCTATCTTGACTACAATTGGTAGTCATCGTATTTCGCAACATTACCAAAAATAGCCTTTATAACACCCTTATTCAGGAGTGTGTTTGACTAGAATCAAATAATGCACTACGTACATGATTCCCAAATTGCATCTCAAGTCAAAGGACATTAAACCTTATGAATTATACTTAATGACAAGGATCCATAAGTACTAATTCATGTGGGATAATCTCGTGTTCATCTCAATGTACACTATCTGGGTTAGTGAGCCATGCTGACTACTCAGACATTGTCTTAATTTAATTATGCTCCCACATAATCAAACGACAACGGATATTTAGAAAAATATTTAAACATAAATATAAATCAAGGATTAAAACATGAAAAATTGGACAACAATTATATAAGAAATGAAATCACATATCCTCAATATTATTCATTCTTAATAAAATTGTTTATACATCCATATGTCCAAATACTAAATCAATCACAGATTATATGAAACAACTAGATGAACGAACTCCTATTCCCTCAACCAAGTGAGTTAGGATCGTTTTAACCTGATCCTTTGACCAGTTAAGTTGTTATCTGTGTGAACTTTGAGTACTTGAATTTCACCACTCGATTCTCTCAAGAATATAGTAAAATTCCTCTGAAAGTGTTTAGCTCTCTAATGAACCCTCAGGTTCATTTGCTATGATGATTGCACCAGCATTGTTGCAATACATATCCAAAAGAGTCTTGGCTTTGGGAACACTACCAAGTCCAGAAATAAATTTCCAGATCTAAACAGCTTCCATATGCATCTCTAAAAGATACAATGTACTCATATTCTGTTGTAGAGATGGTTGTTTATGAAATCCAGCATCACAATATCCAATATTGGCCTCATGATTTCCACCATATACAAGAACCATATTTTAAGTATCCCTAAGGTACTTAAGTATGTTCTTTATCAGCAATCCAGTATCTTTCGCCTGGATTCTGTTGAAACTTGTTAACAATGTTCTGTGTTAAAAACACATTTAGGCCTTGTGCATCTCCCCACATACAAAATATATCCTTTTGCCTAAGCCTAAGGTATCATTTTCATGTGCTCCACCTCTTGAGGTGTAAGATCACTATCCTTGATGTTGAGATTAAGTCTATCTTTCATTGATAAATTTCCATGCTTGGAATTTGCTATACTAACTGCTTAAGTATGTTATCAATGTAAGCTTACTTAACTCAATTAACCGCTTAGATCTATCTCTCAAGATCTTGATTCCCAAATAAATATCGCTTCTCCTAAGTCTTTAATGGCAAAACATTTTCCAAGATAAGATTTATCATCTTCAATCATTGGAACACTGTTTCCCATTGTTAATATGTCATTTACATATAAGACAAAGAAAGTAACATTACTCCTACGGAATTTTTGATACACACATGGCTTATCGAAATTCTGTACAAAATCAACCTTTTGATTTCTTCATCAAATCTTTTATTCCAACTTCTTGATGCTTGCTTAAGTCCATAAATGAACTTCTTTAGCTTGCATACTTGTTGGAATGTAATGGATCAATAAAAACTTTCTGGTTGATTCATATAGACGCCTTTGTCTATATAACCATTCAGAAAGGTTGTTTTGACATCCATTTGCCATATCTCATAGTCATAGAACGTCGCTATGGCTAAGAGAATTCTAATAGCTCTTATGTCTGCCATTGGGGAAAAGGTTTCCTCATAATCTATACCATAGACTTGAGTAAATCCTTTTGCCACGAGACGAGCTTTATAGATGTGTATTTTCCCATCCATGTATGTTCTTTATCTTTAAAAGGAAACGTTTTCAATCGATAGTCTTGGCATTTGGAGTTTTATCTACCAAATTCCAAACTTCTTTTGCATTCATGGATTGAATCTCCAAATTCGCAGCTTGAAGTCATTTATCAGCGTCTAAACCTAATAATGCAACTTTCAAGTTTCGAGGTTCATTAAGATCCTCTTGATACGTATCCATCCTCTAGATTAACTTTTAAGTTCAACCTAGAAGGTGCACGTATAGTCCTTTCGGACCTACGAATTGGAGCATCAACAATTTGTTGTTGAGACTGAACTTGTGGCTCAATCACAACTTGAGTCGGACTAGATTGAGGCATAACATGTGGCTCAACTCTATCCCCCCCGAATTGTTGATCACCAGTGTGAGTAGAAAGTGATGTATCTCCCTCTTGAACCTCGTCAAGTTCTACAACACTCCCACTGTTTCCTGCGATAAGCCTTGTTTCGAAAAACACGGAATACCGTGCAACTTGAACAGTTTGTTGGAATCATTTTGATTTTGAGAATGCATAAAGCAGACTCTAGATAATCATCCCAAAGATAATGGCAGAATATTAAGGTTCATCATCGATCTTACAGTGCCAAGCAAGATTCGATTTCTCCTTTCCGATACACCATTCTCTGATGAGTATAGGAAGGAGTAAGCCATTTGGTAATCCCAAATGCTTTGAGATGATCCTTAATCTCTAGGCTTAAGTACTCACCACCACGATCCGATCAAACGATCTTGATGGTTTTGCCGAGTCGATTTTCTACTTCGTTTTGAAACACTTTGAATATGTTCAACCACCTTATGTTTATGTTTAAGCAAGTTAAACATAACCATAACTGTTGAAATTATCCGTCAATGTAACGAAATAGCTAGCACCTTTCTTTGACACATGTCTAAAGGGATCACATACATCACTATGTATGATTCCTAAAAGACCAGTTGCCCTTTTTGTCTCATACGAAAAAGGTTTCCTTGTCATTTTGCACGACACACACAAGATTCACATTTATCAAATAAAATATCATTTGACTTTAAAAGCTGTGAAGCCTTTTAATGCAATACTTGTATATGTGCGCAATACAACAATGTCATAGATAGGTTGAGTCTAAGTTGGACTTAACGCATTTAGTGCTAATAAATATAGAATTATAATTTAAAGAAGAATGAGCATGCAAATCTATTTCATATATGTCATTAATATCAATCATATTAATATAATAACATTATGTTTGAAACAGAAATTCCAAATTCATTATTCTTTAAAACATAAACTGAAACATCCCCCCTTAAAATAAGCAAATGCATAACACAATTGTCTAATACAATTATTATGCCTTAGGGTAAATGTAAGTCTTAACTTCTAATGGCTTTCATAACTACACTTTTGACATAGCCTACGTATAGTTATAGAGATCCATTCTTCAGTTTCTTCTTTGCTCTAAATCCTTGTAAGGAAACACAAATATGAGTACCACAGCTAATGTCAGATACTCAGGTATTTGTTTTTAGAGAAAAAACGTAATTCTATAAGTGAAGATACTCGAAGATCCGGCGTTGCCGACTCTCTTCTTATCTTGCACCTCGGCTAGAGTAGGACAATTCCTCTTTCAATGCCTAATCACTCAACAGTGATTTCAACCATCATCCTTAGCAGGATGTTCTCTTTTCGCTAGATGGGTTAGCTTAGGCTTGTGAATATAAACAATTGCTTGTTTATTCGTTCCATCTTGTTTAGCTTTGCCCTTAGCTTGCGGTTTTCTTTTCTTATCTGAACCATACCACCACTGACCGCTAGGATCTGGTCGGTAACCGATTAGAAAGGAATTTCTCAAAATTCTACGAGCATCGTATGAAGTTCTTGAGAATTTTAGCCATACCATGCATATTGTTGTTAGGAATGAATTCATCAAAACCTTGTGAAAGGCAATACTAACAACAATAGATTGATGGTAAGGATAGTTAATCCTTTCCAAATGATTAAAGCAGCTTTTATGTTGACAACGTGAGTCCATACTGACGTTTCAGGAACATATTTACAATTATGTAATTCTTGAATCAAGTCGTTCAATTCAAGACCGACTTGTTTCTCATACATAATGTGAAGCTTAATAATCATCATATCCGAACACTTATCGCTACTTAATAAGTTGCCTGAGTTATCTCATCATTGGCATCTTTCGGCTCAAGAGATATTGGTTTATTCATGACTGGCAATCGCTTCATCGCTCATAGAACAATTCTCATCTGATGAAACCAATCATTAAAACTTGGTTCAGTAAGTATTCACTTTTGAACATTGTTTTGATTTCTGACATAATCCCGCTTAAATCGGGATTTTGTGCCATTTCTACAAAACAGAAGAAAGTTCTGATTAATACTTTTAACATAAAATTCTTAACTTAAAACGTAAAACCCATGGTTTACTTTTAGTTAAGTCTAGGATCCAATTGACATATTACCGTTCCATCAGTTGATCTGCTAGGAACTAAATAATACACAAAAGGTAAGGAACGATTCATAATTGCATTTACCGGTGCAATTCCTAGAAAATGGGACTTAATGTCATAATCCGATCCGAGCATCAAAATGGTGATCGTGACATTAATCATGTTTTGTCGCATCTTATCGCTATCGGCGTTTACAGTCTCACTGCATAACCCGATTTAAGTCATCCGACTGAAGACTGCAGATAGTCCACCACAGTCTCACTATGAGTGGTAATCCGCCTTGGATACACTTCACCTACGTCTCACGTAGAGTGACGAGCAAGTACAAGTTGTCTAGGCAATACGGATAGCAATTGACTTAAATTCCATGGGTGTTAAAAATCTACGTACGCAATTGTCATGCAACAATTTTGTAACGTAATTTAATTAAAAACAAAAAGTTTTTATTTTACTGGTTATTAAACGTGTTTCTATGATTACCTAATTCATACAACTAATCGTAACATGGTCATCATTAAAGCCCTTTCGGTAGCTCTACAACGGGTACGACCAGGTAAGCAAGTGAGGGTAGGGGACGACTAAGCATCTCTTAAAACCTGACCTCATTAGGAGTAGAATACTCCGCAAACTTTCCTAGACATCGTCCTTTATGTAGGTGAGCCTAGTTGGGTAATAATACACTGAGCATGTACAATCTAGTTATGAATTACTAATCACACGCTTATTAAATCGATGGTTTTTAAGATATTTTGTAAATTTATACGTTCCGTCGCTGGACCAAATTACGGTATATAAACCCAACCAAATGCGTTATAGAACGTATAAAAATGCCAAAATAAATTAATAACTCGTCATAATAATTCTTTAGTCTTATTATTAAATTTTGTTTCTTTCAAAAGACATTTGACAAACAATATTTATAATAAACAATTTAGAATTATTCTACGCAACTAATTGGGTAATGCCTAAAAAGTCTCTATGGTTATTGTTTACATATTGAATCACTCCCGTTTCAAAGGAAACGGACCACATACATCCGTCCAAATAAACAAGTTTGGATTGCGTAAGCTATCAATATGTAACCAATTCGTATATCAAATAAACCACACATAACTTTTTATCATACAAATCTTTTTTGTGTCGCACATATTCAATTAACAATTAATAATATGTCACTAATTCAATTTACTTTTTAACAATATCAATATATCTAATTATGCTTACAAAGTTATGCATGTAACTTTATAAACATAATTTTGTATAAAAGTAAATAAGGTAATTAAACATCAAATTGCAAGGTAGATTGATTTCAAATTAACTTTTAATTTTGTAAAATCATACAATAAACCAACTCTAATCCCCCCTCAATTTTGATGTTTTAGATCCAAAATAATATTTATCTACGTTTTGGCTGATACCACTATAGGTATACAACTAGAGTCATATTGTCAAACAATACATGGCAGCGGAATTTAGGATCACATAGTAAATAATAAATCGGATAAAGAAAATTACCTTGAATTATTAGCAAGCGAAAGTCGTAGATCTAAGTGTAAGATCTAATCTACGGTTACGTACGCGACACCTTCTTTTAGCAACAGACTAGTATGCTAGTACACGTTTAATTGCTTTTTACAACAATTGTCTTAGCAGCAACTCTTTATTACAAAAACCAAAATAAAAACAAAAACCTTTTTTTATTTCAAATAACCGATCGGCTAAACCAAAAAGGTTTAGTCGACTTTTTGTATATTGCAATGCATTAGGGTTTAGGGTTTATCTTCTATTTATAGGTTTTCAAATCTAAGAGTTTGAGTTATATTACAATAAGGAAACCTCCTTATTTACATAATAAACCCTCTATTTAATAAATATTTACACTTAACCATTAAGTAATATTTAATAAATAAATTAAACTTGTAGTCGTGTCTAAATGTCGATGTGTGCGCTCCCGTAGTCTCACACATTTACGGACACACATTTGTTAAAACTATTCAAATACCAACAGATATCAAATAGTCCCATAGCTTTTTCTAGCTCCTTGTACACAACACAAGTTAAAATATCAAACAATAATATAAGTAAAACATATTGTTTGAGCAAGGATTGACAGGCTCAGTAACTTGGGTTAGATTGATCACTCTCTTGGCCTCCTGCTCAAGCAGTGCAAACCTAACAGACTCTTGGCGAGTCTAAGGTGGACAAGAGATTGATCGGAAAGGCTTGACGGAATATGGTTAAATATTCCGGTCAGTGAGTATGTGAGGAAGATGATGAAGTTGTCCTCCAAAACCTGAAGTGTGGAGTATTTATACCCAACACTACCAGGTATCAACAACGTA
This sequence comes from Senecio squalidus, assembly GCA_910822075.1. Lineage (NCBI taxonomy): Eukaryota > Viridiplantae > Streptophyta > Magnoliopsida > Asterales > Asteraceae > Senecio > Senecio squalidus. Next base: position 50,222,604 of record CAJVGC010000432.1, read on the forward strand.
TGGCAATGATGACCATTTATGGCTCATCAATAGGATTAACGTCTACATCATTATATAACTTTATTAATGCTCTGACGGTTACACTCAAGGATTAGGCTTGAGTGTCTGACTGGTAGGATGTCAGGAGTATGATGCTGTGAGACGAACTCCAAAACATCAGTGTTGGTCTACACAAGTCCTTATACATGCCAGGCCATGAGTGTCGGACTGAGCGTCGGACGTCGGGGCAGATCTCCGGACACGGGATGCTAGGTGTCACGACACATCTCTCGGATCCCGGACACGGGCCAAAGTGCCGGGACAGAACTCCCGGATCCCGGACACGGGGTCATGTTTCCCGGATACGGGGCGTGGTTCCCGGACACGGGGCTTGGTTCCCGGGACACGGGGCCTGGTTCCCGGGACACGGGGCTTGGTTCCCGGACAAGGGGCCTGGTTCCCGGACACGGGGCTTGGTTACCGGGACACGGGGCCTGGTTCCCGGGACACGGGGCCTGGTTCCCGGACAAGGGGCCTGGTTCCCGGACACGGGGCCTGGTTCCCGGACACGGGGCTTGGTTCCCGGACACGTTCCCGGACACGTTCCCGGACACGGGCCTGGTTCCCGGACACGTTCCCGGACACGGACCTGGTTCCCGGACACGGGACCTGGTTCCCGGACACGGGACCTGGTTCCCGGACACGTTCCCGGACACGGGCCTGGTTCCCGAACACGTTCCCGGACACGGACCTGGTTCCCAGACACGTTCCCGGACACGGGCCTGGTTCCCGGACACGTTCCCGGACACGGACCTGGTTCCCGGACACGGGACCTTGTTCCCGGACACGTTCCCGGACACGGGACTGGTTCCCGGACACGGACCTGGTTCCCGCACACGGGACCTGGTTCCCGCACACGGGACCTGGTTCCCGCACACGGGACCTGGTTCCCGGACACGGGACCTGGTTCCCGGACACGGGACCTGGTTCCCGGACACGGGACCTGGTTCCCGGACACGGGGCCTGGTTCCCGGACACGGGGCCATTTTGCCCAGACATGGGGCTTGGTCTCGGGTGTCGGGGCCATATTCCCGACACGGGGCCATTTTGCCCGGACATGGGGCCTGGTTCTCGGGCAGGCCTGGTGCTGGGGCCATTTCTGGTCCTTTTGTCAGATTGAGACTTAGTGGGCCGAACCCAAATGTTAGGTTTGATAGGCTATAAATATAAGCCATCACCTACTAACACTATCATGCCCCCCAGTTAGGTTTTAAAAATTAGGTTTTGAAGCCTAACTCTTCTGCTTTTCGGTAAGTTTTTTTTTTTTTTTTTTTTTTTTTTGTTAACCGGCATATAGCCGGCCTTTTGTGCCGGCGACCTGGCTTTCACAGCCGGCATATAGCCGGCCTTTTGTGCCGGCGAAATTGTTTTGTTAGCCGGCATATAGCCGGCCTTTTGTGCCGGCGAGATTGTTTTGTTTAGCCGGCATATAGCCGGCCTTTTGTGCCGGCGAAAATTGTTTCGGTAGCCGGCATATAGCCGGCCCTTTTGTGCCGGCGATTTTTTTTTTTTTTTTTTTTTTTTTTTTTTTTTTTATGTGTAACGGAGGCCCTCTCTTTTTTGTTTTTCGGAACAGGTGAGTTTTCTCGTTCCAATCAGAAGCGTGGTTTTTTGCGGGTAAGTTATTGTTGTTTTTTCCATCCTTGCAACTTGACTCTTATATTTATCTTATTTGAATTGTAGCAGTTTGTTATAATGGGTTCAAAAGCTGAAATGGTTTCCCGAAAAGAGAAAGAGGTTAGGAAATGCAGTAGTGACATTAATGATGTTAAGTTAGCGGATTTAATAACTAGGTTTCCATGCCTTAGTTCCTTCAATCCTGTAGCGCCTACCATAGACCAACGTGCCACTGAGCCTCCTTCAGGAAAAATTACTTTATACACCAACCTTCTTACCCATTCAAACCTTAGACTTCCATGTAGCTCCTTTTATATGAAAGTGCTAACTCACTACAAAATTGGATTTGCCCAAATGCATCCTGTAGGTGCTGCTAAGGTTATAATGTTTGAGATGTTGTTGGTTGGGATGAAAATTGCTTGTTCTGTAGATTTGTTTAGGCATTTTTATAACCTGTGTAAATCTAGAGACTGGTTTAGCCTAGAACAGAGAGAGAGAAACAAAGAATGGAAACTGGTTGAGGATCCTCCCGATAGTCTTAAGAACTGGCGGTTTGACTTTATTTTTGTGGATAGATCGTTTATTAGGCTTTGGTCAAGTGCCCTTTTTAGCTGGCCATCTAAGATACCCAACGGAGTAAATGAACTCCCCGAGCTTTCCGTTCCTAAGGCGGAGGCATATGCACGCCTCCGCCGTATGTCTGTGAGGTATAAGATATGCCCCGAAGGGGTGCTGGCGATGGCTGGAATTATTAAGGATGTTGAAGAGGAGACGGTTCCCGTTATTGTGTCGAAGACATCAAAGAAACGTGGGTCTCTGTAAAATCCTTTTTTGTCTTTATTATTTCGTGAAGTTGATTGTCATTTATATCGTTTCTTTCTTGCAGTTATGGGGTTGCTAGATTTCTTAGTGGGGGATGAAGCATGTGAAGTAGAGAATCATCCGCCTGACGTAGCTTGCCAGATGTACAAAGCAGCTGGTGTTGATGTCCCTGGTGTTTCTCCTACAGGAAGAGAGGGGCAGGGCCTGGAGGTTAGGCTTCCGCTTCGAGAGAATACTGAGGATGGAGATCTCGTAGTATCCCCTGCTGGTATGATTTCAAACCTTTTTTGGTCTCTTTAAATAATAGCTATATATAACTGATGTTTTTTGTTTGTGTAGGTGATGATTTTGATCCCAATGGTTACATGCTTGAAGAGCAGGATTCTTCTCGACAGAGACAAGGTACTTATGAGTTATGATTATTTTTCGCTGTGTGTAGTAACTAACTTGTCTTTCTTTTATGCAGTTGAGTTGGAGGATATTGGATCTGACGATGGTCATGAGCCATGCTTTGATGGTGCATCTGTGTTAGGAAAGAGGCCGTTAATAAATGTTGAGGATTATGACCTTCCTACACCCAAATCGAAAAAAGTGTTGTTCCCTGCTTCTCCTCTTCTTGGAACAAATCTTGTAAGACGTTACGGGGGCCTTCAGATGGCGCCCCATGGATCTACTATCGTGGCTCTTCCTGCTTGTGGCAATACTGTTCAGCCTTTTGCATTTGTTGGCACGCCATCTGGTCAACGTTTTGTGCCTGCCTGGTCATTTGCTGTGGGTGACAATGGACAAACTATTGGTTCTGTTAGGGATTTCATGGACAATGTTGTCCCACCTCAACTTGTTATGCAGTCAAAGTTGCAAGGAACTTCTGAATTATTGGATAATGCTGATATGAGCCTTTTTCATGGCTTTATGGGACATATACTTGCTAGGCAGCGTACATGTGAAGATCATGAAAAATTGAAAGTTGATTACTCGGATCTGAAGAAAGAGGTGGAAAGTTTGGCTGAGGTTAGGAGAGATCTGGAGGCCGAACGCGAGATTGTTTCCGGCCGGGACAAGGAGATTAGTGATCTTTCTGCCAAGATTTCCCACCTAGAGAAAGAGAGGGATGGATTGGTAAGGGGGGCGCAGGAGTATGAGGATATCCTGGCCGCAAAGGATAAGGAGTTGGTGACAGTGACCAAATCTTTAGAGGTTGAGAGACAGGTAGTTGAGTCTCAGCGCCAGCAACTTGATGTTGCCTTTCAGGGTAGAAAAGACCTTCTTGCTGCTTTTCCTGAGTTGTTCAAACTATTACTTGATCATCCTGATGTGATGAATTTGATGTTGGAAGTTAATCGGGCTACTCATGCATTTGGCAGACACATTGTAGGGACCAAGTTGCGATCCGTTGCCGGTGATGCAGTGCTACCCTTCCTTGATCCTTTGGCGCAAAGTCAGATGCGAGCTGCTAACGCTTTGTTTGAAAAGAAAAATTTTCTTATCCTGGAGCGCATTGTCCAAGACTTGGATATTTCTATTGATGATCTGCTTGCTATTGTTACACCACCAGTGTCTATGCCACCAGTGTAGTGTTTGCTCTTTTTTATATGTTTGAACATTTTTCCCTTTCTGTTATGAATATCAGCTTTATAAGCTTTATGGTTTGGATATTTTGTTTGGCTCTATTAGTGGTTTCTTTTCTAATAACAAATGTTTATCCGTTGGATATTTATCTTATGATTTGTTTGCTATTTAAGCATATTACATCAGTGATGCATTATTTGGTTAACCGTTTATTTGTATTACTCGCGATGTATGTCGCTTCCCTATGAGAAGTGCTTATCTTTTCTCAAGTAGATGAAAAGACGTGTTCGCATGTTTTGGCTTAGACATGAGTGTCTTATTTGGCCTTATGCTTGTGATGTTTGAACAATGTTCATAAAATAGAAAGATAATGCAGTGCATAATTGGGATAATATCAGACCAAACGTTTTATTATAAGGCATGGTATCCATGTCCTTGACAGAAAATAAAATTAAATTTTTGACAAAACAGGAAAACATAGAATAAAAACTTATCAGACCTTGATCTAGGTTTAGTCTATGTATGTCTGATCTTCAATCATAAGGATGTGACCTTCTGGCGGTCCCGGTCGTTCAGTATTCTCCCCCCTCTTTTGCCAGGCATACGTTTTCTGTGTTGGGGTCCTGTTGGTTTGCTTTCTGGCAGCTGGCACTAGGTGTTCCAACTTCCCTTCGTCCAGCGCCCTTCTTATCTCTCCTTTCAATTCCCGACAGGCATTAGTGTCATGTCCATGGTCCTCGTGAAATTCACAGTACCTGTTCATGTTTTTTGTACCAGACCTGTGTGCCATTTGTGGTGGAGGTTTAAAAGTAGAGCCTACACGCTCTGTCTGCAGGATCTCTTTCGGGGTCTTGTTGAGAAATGGTTCGGATGAAGTTTTATCATAAGGGCTAAACCTTCGGTTGCCGCTGTTATCCCGTCTGTCATTTCGCCTATCTTCCCGCTGTTGGTCCTGTCTACCTGACGCTGACCCACCGTTCCACAGCTTGTCCTTTTTTCCAGCCACCCCTCTTGCCAAAGAGACAGTTTCCCTTGATCTTAAGAAGTCATAGGCTCTATCTGTGGCTTCCTTGAAGGTGGCGGGAGTCCTTTTTGCAAGTTTTTCCTGCAACTGACCAGGCAAGAGGGAAAAAGTGAAACCTGAAATTTGTTGGCTTTCTGGCAAACCTGGGATCTTTTGGCATTCCTGTGTGTACCGCAGGATGAAGTCTGGCAAAGCTTCCCCTTCCTTCTGCCGGATTAGGTGGGCCTCCAGATGTGTCCTGCGTTGTTTCTTTTGCTGAAAGAATTGATACACAAACTTTGCCTTTAGATCAGCAAAGTCTCTAATGCTCCTTTCTGGAAGGCCAGCAAACCAATCTCTTGCAAACCCTTGTAGTGTTCCTGGAAACATTTTACAGGCTACCGGGTCTACCCATTTTTCTGTCATGATGGCCTGCTCAAACAAGGCCATATGGTCGTCTGGATCCCTTGTGCCGTCATAAGTGCCTACAATGGAGGGGACCTTCTGCTTGTCTGGCATCGGATATCTTGACACCCAGTCACAAAATTTCGAACTTACTATTGATACCGGCATAATAGCTTCTCTTGTCATTTCTCCTTCTGCTAGTTGCTGCAACAGTCGTAATAACTCTTGATTGGGATTTTGAGGTGGCACCGGTGTCGGCGCGTTCTGCCTCAGGCGATCCGCCAACTGTGTCAATAGGACATCTGTTTCGGATTGTTGGGGGATTACCTGTGGTGGTGCTGGCTGCAGGGATGCCAATAGTTGAGCCAGGAGGTGATTAGATGAGGTTGGTGCCGGGGCCGATGCTGCTCCTTGGATATTCTGAAATGTCCTCCTCTGTGTTCCCATGCTTGGGTCCTCTCCCGTTCCTTGAGTGTCGGGTTGGGATCCCGCCGAGGCAGGCTGCCTAGGGGCTTCAAAGCCATGAAGTTCTGGGACAGCCTGTCTAGAGGCTTCAGCGGCTTCTTCGTGCAGTGTTGAGGTACGAGACATGGGGATCTGAAAACTTGGCACGTTTGGGGTTGGTATGGCAGATGCACTAGCTCCGGACACCCTTGTAGAATACAAAGGTCCAGTGGTTGTTGATCGATACAGGCGGGCAGGACCTGAATCCCCTAGTGTCCAATCCTCCAAGGCGGAAAATCCGTGCCTGCCTGTCCTCCCCATAGGACCCCTTTCAAACACCATGTCTGTCTCCATGTCTGGTATGAATGGACTGGATGGAATAGGCAATGAAACAAAAGCACGAGGTGACAAAACAGTCGTTGGTATCAGGGTGGTACTCCCTTCAGCTTGGGATGTGGTCACAACAGTCACTGGGGAAGGGGTTACAGTAGTCATTGGCGGTGGTGTTGTGGTAGTTACTTCTGGGACTGAGGAAATTATTGGTGAAGAGTTCATGTCTTCCATGATGAAAAAAGAAGAGAATTAAAGAGGAAAAAAAAAATTGGTGAAAATCTGGAAATGAAGATAAAACACCGTTGCTAAAACGTGTCCTACGGATGGCGCCAACGTTTGAGCAAGGATTGACAGGCTCAGTAACTTGGGTTAGATTGATCACTCTCTTGGCCTCCTGCTCAAGCAGTGCAAACCTAACAGACTCTTGGCGAGTCTAAGGTGGACAAGAGATTGATCGGAAAGGCTTGACGGAATATGGTTAAATATTCCGGTCAGTGAGTATGTGAGGAAGATGATGAAGTTGTCCTCCAAAACCTGAAGTGTGGAGTATTTATACCCAACACTACCAGGTATCAACAACGTATGGCAATGATGACCATTTATGGCTCATCAATAGGATTAACGTCTACATCATTATATAACTTTATTAATGCTCTGACGGTTACACTCAAGGATTAGGCTTGAGTGTCTGACTGGTAGGATGTCAGGAGTATGATGCTGTGAGACGAACTCCAAAACATCAGTGTTGGTCTACACAAGTCCTTATACATGCCAGGCCATGAGTGTCGGACTGAGCGTCGGACGTCGGGGCAGATCTCCGGACACGGGATGCTAGGTGTCACGACACATCTCTCGGATCCCGGACACGGGCCAAAGTGCCGGGACACAACTCCCGGATCCCGGACACGGGGTCATGTTTCCCGGATACGGGGCGTGGTTCCCGGACACGGGGCCTGGTTCCCGGACACGGGGCTTGGTTCCCGGGACACGGGGCCTGGTTCCCGGGACACGGGGCCTGGTTCCCGGACACGGGGCCTGGTTACCGGGACACGGGGCCTGGTTACCGGGACACGGGGCTTGGTTCCCGGACAAGGGGCCTGGTTCCCGGACACGTTCCCGGACACGGGCCTGGTTCCCGGACACGTTCCCGGACACGGACCTGGTTCCCGGACACGGGACCTGGTTCCCGGACACGGGACCTGGTTCCCGGACACGTTCCCGGACACGGGCCTGGTTCCCGGACACGTTCCCGGACACGGACCTGGTTCCCGGACACGTTCCCGGACACGGGCCTGGTTCCCGGACACATTCCCGGACACGGACCTGGTTCCCGGACACGGGACCTTGTTCCCGGACACGTTCCCGGACACGGGCCTGGTTCCCGGACACGGACCTGGTTCCCGGACACGGGACCTGGTTCCCGGACACGGGGCCTGGTTCCCGGACACGGGGCCATATTCCCGGACACGGGGCCATTTTGCCCAGACATGGGGCTTGGTCTCGGGTGTCGGGGCCATATTCCCGACACGGGGCCATTTTGCCCGGACATGGGGCCTGGTTCTCGGGCAGGCCTGGTGCTGGGGCCATTTCTGGTCCTTTTATCAGATTGAGACTTAGTGGGCCGAACCCAAATGTTAGGTTTGATAGGCTATAAATATAAGCCATCACCTACTAACACTATCACATATAAAACGTATAATTTTAATCTTGATAAATAATTATATTAGATCACCATACTACATTTTGTTAAAAGAAATTATAACAAAAATCAAATTTATATGCCTCCTTTGTTCTGTTTGACATCAGAGGTATTTTTCATATATTCTTTATAACATGAAACAACCCGAAACAACCATAAGTCTATTAAAATTTAATGATATGAACACGATGTATATCCTTTGTACAAAACATTATATATTGATTTTAGAGACCATGTACAAATGATAATTGATTGTGTGTATTATTTCAGGTGGACAATAGTAGCAAAGCACTTCATAATTTATTATAATTTGATTTTTGAGACCTTAACGAACTATACAGACCGTCTAACATGATATTCTTTCGTAAAAAATATCCATAAAGGTTGCACATATGGCGGAGGACAAGTTCATTCTCGGGGAATGTGCCCCAATGTAGATCATGTCGAGCCAGCAAGCCAAACTAGGTGAGGTCTTGTTGTGACTTGTGAAGCTCATTTGTTCTGGTGAGATTGAACGTATGGTGATGATCGTTTTTTAGAAGATAAGTTGTTTAATGAAAGTGATGCTTATAGAATCCATGTGATGTGTTGTGAATGTTGTGGCTTGATAGCTCTAGTTCAAACAAAAACCACAAGTTTGAAGAATGTTTAGAACCTCCATAATTGACTAAATTGTTAAAAACTGCATATTATTTTAAAGAAGTTATAAACGTAGTTTATATAATTTTAAAACTGCACTTTCGAATTTGGACCAAGTAAAATCATAAAAACAACTTAAACTTGTTCCAAAAGAAAAGGATACTTTAGTATTTTCCTTTAATCGGAGACTAAAGGAAAATGATTTGCAAGCTTAAAGATGAAAACTAATACCATTTTATAGAGTTTTTAAACTTATTTGATATGCCTTTCGAACTAGATAATTGAATTATGTGTTTTTTAGGTTTGTTGTATGTCCGAGTTTGAACTTTCGACTTAAACCAGACCTATGAAAAGAAAACTTGTAATTTACTTAGATATTTATGGTCTTTTATAAATATTTCGGGTCATCGACCACTAATAATTATATATATCCACTACATATAATGTCGATTGATTATTGAGGATGGCACCTAAAAGAAGATAATTCGAGGATAACGAGAGTGCCTTAAAAGATAGATAAAAATGGAACAGGGAGTGGGTGCACCATCAACAACACAACGTTTTACCTTTTCATCTATTGTTTTGGGCCATTTGAATTTTTGTGGCAAGTGTCTTTTGAAACGTGGACTCATCATATCCATCCACGTGTACCACATTTATCTTTTTGCCAACTTGCTAATTCCATCTATCTTGGCCACATTTTAGACGTTTGGTTCTCATAATTCCCACCTTAAATGCTCCATTCATTTATTAAATCATTTAATTAAATTAAAATATCCACCAACATTTACTTTATCTGTCTTCAAAAGAATATATATAAATAAGAAACAATCAAAATAATATGCGTACTAATAGGGATGATAAAACCATTCGAAACTGGTGGGAAAACCGAATATCCGTGGGGAAACCCGAAAAACTATATCCTTTTAAATAATCGTTTATAATTTTTGAAATGTCGATAATGAATTAGGTATTTTGTTGGGTTTTGGTAATTCGTTAAGAATTTTTTTTATCCCTAACTCGACATTTTGTCTAGCATAAATGTAAATGGGTATACCCAATACCCGCGGGGAAACCCGAAAAACTGATGGGTAAAACTATGTAGGTATCTGATGGGTATTGGTTGGATATGGGTATGAGTTTTATAAATGGATGCGGGTACGAGTTTAGTGATATCCGACCCGAACCCGCCCCGTTGCCATCCCTACGTACAAGTGATAAAGTATTTTTTTATTACCATATTACTTATTATGCCTCTGTCATTTACTTTTACGACTTAAAAAATTTAAAATGTTTTAAAAATAAAATAAAATTTTTCTATTTTTTAACTATCTATGTTTAAAAACTGACAATAACTTAGCGATAAACATTACTAGAAAAATAAATATTTTTCTTAAATAAAAGAAGTAATTATCAAGAAAGCAACTATAATTCGTAGATATAGAACTTGCAACTATATTATGTTGAAAGTCTTCTATAGTCTATACAAACCTTAAATCGTCTTATTAGAATCGTGTGGTTAATAGATTTGGTTTACAATGATCGTGTTCTAGTATCAAACCAAATAAATGGTCAATATCATTATCGATCTTTTTATCATAATTTGATTTCCTATCGAATTTAAAACATATTTTTAAATAATTACCCGGTCTCTACAAGTTTTGTACATAACTATATAAGGTTTGACCCATGCCATGTTATCAATTATTCGATTGATTACTTCATCCAACATGCTAGTGCTATTGGACAACAATACAAATAATAAAATATCATTTCAAGCTATAGTAGTCAACTATATAATCTATTACCTATTCTCAAATGATATAAAACATATCATGTATGACTTAGAATTTAGAAAGAACAACGAATAAAGCATATATATATATAATTAATTAGAGGCCACAGAAAAAAGTTATATACTTATACCCATTGATATTCACGAATAGTTGGTTAATTTCTATGAATATATAAAATCAAATCTTCTTTAGTGTAACGGTATCATAGTTCGTTTATTTTACATAAAAATTAATATTCCCTTTGTCCCATATCAAATGTCTACAATTAGATTTTGAGTCTTTTATTTTTTAATTTTGACTTTAATTATATTTTTTTCTGCTAAATAATATTTGATGTATAATATATGAATAAATTGGGTTTTAAATGTATTTTTCGTTGGTATAATTTCCATCATCTATTATATAACATAAACAAAAACATTCAAGGTCAAAGTTAAAAAAAAAATAACTTTGAAAACTAATAGTGAACACTTATCATAAAATGGAAAAGGTATAAGACACAATAAAAACCGAAAACTACTTAAGAATATCTCAATGTCAAGTTATAAAAAGATTCTAAAAATAACACTTTTATATAAGTTGTTACACTCTTAATGAATTTGTTATATTTATTTTTTATGTCATGTTAGTTTAAAAGAAAACATCTAACAAAGTCGAATTCAAAGTGTACTTGATATTCCAAACTAGTAAAAAAAAAACAAATTTTAATGTGATTGGTAAATGGGGTCTACAATGACGGACTTTTATTTGCCGCGTAAAATATCAGCAAACAAGGCATTTTTTTTTTTAATTTTTTCCGCCGTATATATAAAGATATAGAGACATATATACATACACACACTATATATATATATAGATATAGATACAGATACATAGCAGGTGCCCTAGTTCAATTTCCAACAACAACTCTCTCAAAAAAAAAAAAAAAAAAAAAAAACATTCTTCCCCAATTTCTTTTCCTCAGATCTTAATTTGTTTTCTGTAAAACATGAAGAAACCAGGTTTCTTAGCAGCTTCTATCGCAGCCGCTTCCGCCACAACCGTTATCAGTACCTCTAATCGAAAAAACCAGGTAATTAATTTCATTACTAATTAATACTTGATTTTTTTCATTTGTTCGAGACTCGAATCCTCAACCTTTAACCTTTCACGCATTTACATACACATATACCGTCATGTCAGGACCGTCTTTAAGGGTGGGCGAGGAGTGCGACCGGCCCGACCTCCAATTTTTTGGGGCCTCGGATTGTAACTAAATATATAATTTAATGGATTAGAAGTAGTTTCGATTGCAAATGATGTACAAGAAAATAAAAATGTGTAGAAATAATTGATTAAGGAGTTTTAATCAAAAACGGAAAAAGAATATTGCTTTTGGAGTAATTAGTACTTACGGAAGGTTCAAAATTAGAATTTGGTCATATTTATATGTAAAACGAGCGTGTTTATATGTCAAATAAGGCTGAAGTTATACTAAAAATACATTAAAATTCTAAAACATTTTAAATTCAACGGGTTCGATTTAATCAGCTCCGTTCAATGTAGCTCCGCCCCTTTTACTATTAGACTTTATTTTTATGGTCTTATTTTTTGTCATAGACATGTTTTCCTACGGCCTCTCATTACTCAGTAACGACCATGTGAAAAACTTTTGATAATATTCTTTTCGAGGTGTTTACTAAACATATTTAATTTTCCTATAGGATGATGGAGAATTAAGCAAACACAACGAAAAGTCGTCCAATGAGAAGACAAGTTGTTGCTCGGAGAAATTTGCTCCGAGATTTGATGGATTGAGGTTTATCGAAACACTCGTGACCGCTCATCGATAACAGTAAGCTCATGAGATTATCGATTTGATGAGATCTAATTAGATTGTTACAACATCATTTTGGTTGTTATTGTTGTTGTTTCTTGTGGATGAAGTTTGTTTCCATGTGTTTATGATTGTGTGATTGGGCCAAAAGCCTTTAAAAATCAATTATTATTATAATTATTATTATTGGTGCACTGCCGGATGTATTTGACTAATTGAGGCAGTTGTAACCTGACACGAGTATTTGGTTACTGATTTAATATGTTTTAACTTTTTGGATTTATAAACGTTTTACATATAATTTATTAAATATAGTATTTGATAATTTATGAAATCTCTAGGGGGGCCGAAGATATTTTGTGATCTTGTCCAAAATTGTGAAACCTAACACTAGACAAATATAACTATTTTGATTGAATGAATAAAGTGGTGACTTGGCTCAACAAATATAAACTTGTATTGAAGAAGTGTTGTCGTTCGGTTTTAGGTTTGACTGAACCATAATTTGGATTAACTAAAGTCTGAATAAAGATCGGGATTATAAAATAGATCCGTTGTCATAAATAAAACCAAAAATAGCTTGTTTGGTTTGGTCTTGATTTGGTTTCTCCATTTTATCAAGTTGGATTGAGTCATGTTAAAGACATAAGAAGGGGTTGGGGAGTTGCGTAGATCTATTGTGCAGATCTATATAAGACTTGTAGGAAGGGGTGGGGAGAGTTGTGCAGATCTATATAAGACCTGTAAGAACCAAGGGGCGGGGGAGTTGTGCAGATCTATATTTTATTTATGTAGAGGAACTATGAAGATTGTAGAGGGAGAAGTATAAGAAAATACGCATATATTACTTCAAATTTTTTTATATCTTACAATGGCAAAATCATGGCTATTTATAGCCTTGATTGGTATAACACACAAGCTTATAGTTCAAACATTCTTACTTTTCTACATAATTGTCTTATGACATAAACGCTTATGTCATTAAAGGCATGACATCATTGCATATGTCATTATTTCACACTAGACCCTACTAGAGATATTAAACATACTCAAGCAAATAAAACACTTAAAACATACTTAAACCACAATTAACACAACATTATGCTAGACTATGAACGTTTAGCATTCTTCATTTTCAGCGAGCATTAGGGTGTGTCGGGTCGTCTTCATAAGGGTCGAAATCTAAATTCTGAATCATTCCAATGGCGAGGGAATATTTCCTTCGTCATCAGAAGTGTCTTCTTCATAGTTGTCGAGGTTGTCATGAATCCATTGTTCATTAGCTTCGATCCATTTGTATGCATCAGGATGATCTCTACTCGATACCGACGTGTTCCACATTATCTGATATGGAATTTAGAGGTTGCTGAAGAATCTGACACACGTCCTATTAGATGGGTTTATCTTGTACCAATCATGAATAAAACAATATGGAGCATGGTAAAAGACGGACCCTTCATCATTAATTGCCTTAGGAGAGAGGTAAGAACCCGGGCTCCGAAACATTACTGGCACATAAGTTCCTTTTCCGGTGGTTGTTAGCCATCTGGTCCATTGGTGGTGCGAGACAAACCATTGTAGCATAGTAAGCAAATGCTTGGAGTGGGGTGGAACATCTTTGAAGTGGCTTTTAACGACATATGATAGGAGCTTCTCTGCAATAAACGATATGCCAATTGTGAACCTTTCAAAGAGATAGCAGAAAAAGCATAAAGCTTCTTTTGGGAACCTCCATAGGTCATGGATGTGAAAGACGTTAAGGAAAAGGTTGTTTGGATGAAACTTGAGGCGATGCATAACCCATGGTTCTTGATGAGGATAGTAAGAAACGTCTTATAGCATAATTTAGATCTTTTTTCAAAGGTTAAGGTTAAGTCTCTAATTGTTTCTAGTATTTCATCTGGTAGGTCAAGAACGAGGGTTGTGGGTGTAGGGTTAGAATATGATCCTTCTCCATTATGGGGAGTGACTGAGAGAACCATGGAGAGAAAACTTAGAAGTTGTTTTTGAACTTGGTGTGCATCATTTGAGTGGGTTTCTTCTGATTTATAGGCCTTTGGACGAAAGAGGAAGTCTGGAAGGACGTTTTCTGTTCCCTTGATGTGTTTTACTGTGAACTTCCACGTGAGAACCAATTTTCCCATCTTAAAAGTTGTGCATGATGGAGCATCTTTCTTTTGAACTATAGCATAGGTGGAAAGGATGAAATATCAATTTCAACCAAGAACTCATGTCCTATTAGATGAAATTGGAACTTCTCAATGCCTCGTTTGACTGCAAGGATTTCTTTGAATGTGGAGTGATAATGTTGTTCAGATGCTTTAAATGTGCCACTCTTATATCCACAAACGTGTCTTTTATTATTGTTATCTTGAACAAGTAGGACAACTCCCCAACACTCATCACTTGCATCCGTTTGTACGATTCTTTTTTCTAAGGAGGCAGGAATCTTTAGTAGACGCATATGTTCAGCTAGGCTCTTAATAGCTTTCACCGCTACAGTTTGTCTTGACGTCCACTGTGGGGGATTCTTTTTTAACATGGGGAACAACAATGCAGTGTGATATGACAATTTGGGCAAAATATCTGCCATATAGTTGACTAACCCAAGAAACCGTTGGATCATTTTTTGTGTGAAGATAATTCATGCGGGAACTTTAGCAACTCTTGGGCCACATGTGGTTGAGGTTGGTATTTTCCATCAGAGATCTCCATGCCGAGAAACTGGATTGTGGTTACCCCAACTTCCATCTTCTTTTGAGATAACATAATCCCATATTTTGTGACTAGAGCATGAAACTTTGAAAGTAACTATGCATGAGATTGTTCGTCTCGGGAATACTATTGAATGTCATCAATGTAGACTAGTGTGTTGGAGAGGATTGGCTCGAAAATGGTTATCATTGCCTTTTGAAAGCTGATGGAGCATTTTTTAAACCAAACGGCATGACTTTCCACTGATAATGATGATCGGGGATGCAAAAGGTTGTTTTCGGTCTATCCTCGGGCTTAATTCCTAGTTGCTAGAAACCTGATTTGAGATCAAACTTGGAGAGAAATTTGGCATCTGCCAAGTGTTGAAATAATTATTTCTTTTCCGGGAGTGGAAATTTATCATCAGCCAAAAAATGCTTTAGAGGCTGATAATTAATAACCAATCTTAGTTTTCCTTGGACCTGTTCACTTCGTTTGTTGACATATAAAGCTTCACATGCCCATGTGTAGGTTGCATGTTCAATGATTCCTTGAGACACAAGCTGGTCGTACTTTTCTTTGGCTAGTTGGTAGTGGTCTCGTTTCATCCATGGGTGACTTGCTTTTGTTGGATTGACATCTTCGTTTTGTTTAAATGGTAGTGAAACAAAGAATAAGGGATTTCACCATATAGGTGAAGGGTGGTTTGTTAGGAATTCAGTATGAGAGGAAGCACAAGCGGTTTGGATGAGTCGTTGCTTTATATTGTTGATATTGAACACGGGTGGGGTGATACCTGCTACGAAGAGGTGATGCCTGGGCGTCCATGGGTTGAAAAAGATTTTATACCGAAGACCTTCACTTGTCCACCGCAACTGTGGTAGTTTATGGAAGATATCTAATCCTATCAAGAGGTCTTTTCCATAGGAGCTTGATCCTAAGAGTCTTCTCTTAATTACACACTTTGGGAATAACCGAATATTAATAGGGACACTTATCTTGTCAATGACAAACTTTTCTCCATTTGTGGCCATGAAGTTCTGGTGATGAGGCTTCCAATAATGATATGGGAGGATAGCGGGATTTAAGATAGACACTAAGGAACCGGTATCAAAGAATGCAATAACCGGAATAGGCTTTGCATATGCATCTGTAAGGAGGTGGATCTTGGCTAGTGGTAATGGTGGGTCTTCTTGTACTGGAAACACGTGCGGTATTGGGTTGATCATATGGATATCAAAATCAGAATCACTGTCGTCATCTGAACCAATATAATCATTAGATGAAAAGTCTGAGTAGGCAATCGTGCTCAAGACTGAGTCACCGGGTTCATCATCTAGAGAATAGATTGACTCTAGATCAGAAAGATCAACTAGTTCCACCTGGTTTGATCAATGCCTGAGACTTCTTTTTATCCAGACAATTTCTTGCAAAATGTCCTCTTCTTTGACAAATAAAACATCTGTCAGATGTTTTTCCGCGTTGCTTTTTCTTTCTTTTGAATTTCCACTTCTTGTTGCTTTGTCGAGAAAAACGAGGTTTACTAGAGAATCTTGAAAACCTTTTAGAGTGGAACTTCTTTTTTGTGTGAGTACAGTCACATGATGATTTATCTTTGCATTTGATCTACAGGTACTTCCAATGCATTCAAGATTAACTGGTACAACTCGCCAAGGGTTGTCTGGGCTATCGTGACATTTCTTGCTTCTAATTCTCGATATGCTTCATTTCCAAGGGATTCTGGAAAGGAGTTAAGAAACACCTGCTTTAGATTGACATCATCTACTCCATTTGAACAGTAAAATCGTTCGGACATGCGATTATAGTGTTTTTCTATATCTTTTTTTTGGAATGAGAACCACTTCATCTTGAGGAATTCTTCTCTTGCATGAGTCGTGTGTTCCCAAGGACTGCCAATAAATTCCAAGTATATATACTTTAGGATATATTAACCGTTGAACTTGGAGTTGGCGGTATTCGCCAAGACATTGATACCAATCTCTGAGAAGTCCTTGGATCCTGGTTAAGAACCTTTTGATGACGATATCAATGGTGTAATACTGCAATTCTGCAGAGCACCTGGTTAGCATCTCTATGCTTCTTTCACGCCATTTGGATGGTGGTACATCGTCAAAGGTGAAGTATTGTTTTATATCAGACTTAGGGAAGTCCGTCGGTGTTGTGGCGGTTGCTTGTTCTGGGTGTTCTAGGTGTTCGTCATATTCTTCTACATCAAACTAGACTGTAGATTCAACAATTTCTGGTTCAGCCATGAACAAATGTTCAAATGCTTCAACAATATCAATTTCTTCATATTCTTGTCGAGGCTTGATGACTGGAGCAATAAATTGGGGGTTTTGAGAGTTTTTTTTTTTGGGTGAGTGAGTTTAGGATCATTGAGACATGGTTCAACTTTTGGATTGGAAGGACATCAGTGGTTTTGTTTGAGGTGACCATTTTATCGGTGGATTGTGACACTTGGGAAGAGGTTGGCTCTCTCTTGGTAGATGGATTAAGCCTTCTTTGTTCTGCCGCCCATATGTTTAGTGATGACGAGGTTGTATGGGTGTGTGACCGAGATAATGGTTGTGGATCATATGAAACTCCTACAAAAGGTGTTGTCGGTAACCTCCACGGATCATCAATAAGAGAGTTGACTCTCTTTTGTTTATGTTGCCGCTCTAGATCTTTAAGTTGATTCTGTAAGCTCTTCATTTCATCTTCTTTTTGGGAGATGGAGGAGGAAGGTTGTAGGTGTGGTCTGAATAATGTGGATGATCTCTCGATGAAGCTCTTGGATTTTGAAGCGAAGCTCAATGATGATGCTCTCAAGAGATCTTACTCTTGTTGAAAGTTTCTCTTGGGTATTTGTGATCATGCTTTGTTGGGAGATAATTTTCACAAGAACTTTATTTTGAGCAACGACGTTCTCACTTTTCCAATTCAAAGTAGCTTCAGCGGGACTGATTGTGTTTGGGTGTCCTGTTGGGCCAATATTTGTTGGGTTTTTTTTATCTTCCAATCATGTTTAGTTCGATTATCAAGATGCTCGAAGGAAGTAAGGGCTGGAAACTCATGTTCATATTCTTGTGAATAGGAACAAGAAGGGTCTTTGGTTATTGGAAAAACCGGTGATGCAACTACTTCTTTCTTTTTTGGTTGCAAGTTTTGATGGAGGATAGATAAGGCATTTTGGATGTATGGTGAAAGTTTAGGTGATGGTGTTGATGGACCGCTTGGTGGGGGTTTACATGATCGTGGTGGTTGTCTTGAATTTTCTCTTGGATACATGACATAATAGTCAAATTTTCCAGAAGGTTCTCCTAGAAGTTCGACCGCTGGTTCGCCTTTCTCATATCGTCTTTTGAGTTTTTGTTGGGACGACTTTCTTTTCTTAGGAAGATTTTCTTCATCATCAATCTTTGCGGCATCGTCTAGGCAACTTTCACAATTACATACATCCCACCATATGTGCTTAACTTTTTGAGGAGGCTCTTGAGTTGTGGTTGGTGCTGGTGTAATCATATGAATGCATGTAGGAAAGACATTAGATGTATTTGGTTGTGAGGATGAGAACTTAATCTCGACCATACCATTCTCGTGTCTGACAAATTCAGGGGCTGATGTTGATCGTACCAGAGTTTGATGAATTTGATCATAATTGGTTATCCATTTATCTGGGAGCAATTTAACCAATTCATCTCGAGATAGCTGCCTTGGGACATATGTACAGGTTGGTGTTCCATTAGACTCAACATCTATCAGCAAAGCATCTCCTGCATTATCTTGTCTAGGGACCAAAATGTCTAGCGAGTGATTTTGGACTCAGTAGGCCATTTGGTAATGAATTGTAGCTTGGAATGTATTCACTTGGGGTGTACCACCAATATGTATCTGAGCTTTGAGGTATGGGAGTAATGATGGATCATTTAGGGGCATGTTAAGGTTGGGGTAAAATGTGACAAAGATTGTTCATGCGTTCAAAGTGGTTTGTATAGTACCAATATAAGCGTGTTGGTATTATACAAATGTTGTATCGAGTAAAGCTATACGAGAGAATGCAGGAAGTCCTTTTCGCCCATGAAAGGTTAATGCTAACCTTATAGCACCAAAATGGATATGAGTATATCCTTGTGCTAAACAATGGCGAGGGAGATCAGACGGTAATGATAAAGGTACCAAGTGTTCAACCTGGGAAGCTGGTAATTGATGGGAGTCAAATTTGGAGGTTTGGACGAATTCTTTAATTTGTTTGTTTGGTGTAGAGCCCATCAACTGGTTGACTCTTTTTGTGATTGAAGTGGTTGGTTTTGTGAAAACTTGGTAAGGTTTTACCAATGGCATTTCACTTGGTAAGGTTGCTCAAAATAAAGTTCTTGTGAAAATTCTCTCCCAACAAAGCATTATCACAAATACCCAAGCGAAACTTTCAACAAGAGTAAGATCTCTTGAGAGCATCATCATTGAGCTTCGCTATAAAATCAAAGAGCTTCATCGAGAGATCATCCACATTATTCAGACAACACCTACAACCCAACCTTCCTCCTCCATCTCCCAAAAAAGATCTAGAGCGGCAACATAAACAAAAGAGAGTCAACTCTCTTATTGATGATCCGTGGAGGTTACCGACAACACCTTTTGTAGGAGTTTCATTTGATCCCCAACCATTATCTCAGTCACACACCCATACAACCCCTCCATCACTAAACATATGGGTGGCAGAAAAATGAAGGCTTAATCCATCTACTAAGAGAGATCCAACCTCTTCCCAAGTGTAACAATCCACCGATAAAATGGTCACCTCAAACAAAACCCATGATGTCCTTCCAATCCAAAAGGTGAACCCTGTCTCAATGTTCCTAAACTCACTCACCCAAACAAAAAACCCTCAAAACCCCCAATTTATTGCTCTAGTCATCAAGCCTCGATAGGAATATGAAGAAATTAATACTATTGAAGCATTTGAACATTTGTTCATGGCTGAACCAGAAATTGCTGAATCAACAGTCCAGTTTTATGTAGAAGAATATGACGAACACCAGGAACACCCAGAACAAGAAACCGCCACAACACCGATGGAGTTCCCTAAGTCTGATATAAAACAATACTTCACCTTTGACGATGTACCACCATCCAAATGCTGTGAAAGAAGCATAGAGATGCTAACTTGGTGCTCTGTAGAATTGCAGTATTACACCATTGATATCGTCATCAAAAGGATTTTAACCAGGATCCAAGAACGTCTCAGAGATTGGTATCAAAGTCTTGGCGAATACCGCCAAATCCAAGTTCAACAGTCAATATCTCCTGAAGCATTCATAGGATATATATACTCGGAATTTATTGGCAGTCCTTGGGAACACACGGATCATGCAAGAGAAGAATTCCTCAAGATGAAGTGGTGCTCATTCCAAAAGAAAGATATAAAAAAACACTATAATCTCATGTCCGAACGATTTTACTGTTTAAATGGAGTAGATGATGTCAATCTAAAGCAGGTGTTTATTAACTCCTTTCCAGAATCCGTTGGAAATGAAACATATCGAGCATTAGAAGCAAGAAATGTCACGATAGCCCAGACAACCCTTGGCGAGTTGTACCAGTTAATCTTGAATGCATTGGCAAAACTTTGCAACCAGAAGAAGTTTCTTGCTGAATTTGAAAAAACAGGAAAGCGCCTTGGAACAGCATGCGATGACAAGTACCTACATATCAAATGCAAAGATAAGTCATCATGTGACTGTACTCACACAAAAAAGAAGTTCCACTCTAAAAGGGTTTCAAGATTCTCTAGTAAACCTCGTTTTTCCCGACAAAGCAACAAGAAGTGGAAATTCATCACAAAAAAAAGAAACGCGGAAAAACATCTGACATATGTTTTATTTGTCAAAGAAGAGGACATTTTGCAAGAAATTGTCCGGATAAAAAGAAGTCTTGGGCATTGATCCAAGCTTTAAATTTGGTGGAACTGGTTGATCTTTCTGATCTTGAGTCAATCTATTCTCTAGATGATGAACCCGGTGACTCAGTCTTGTGCACGATTGCCTACTCAGACTTTTCATCTGATGATGATACTGATTTAGATGACGATAATGATTCTGATTTTGGTATCCATATGATCAACCCAATACCGCACGTGTTTCCAGTACAAGAAGACCCACCATTACCACTAGCCAAGATCCACCTCCTTACAGATGCATATGAAAAACCTATTCCGGTTATTGCATTCTTTGATACCGGTTCCCCAGTGTCTATCTTAAATCCCGCTATCCTACCAGATCAATATTGGAAGCCTCATCACCAGAACTTCATGGCCGCAAATGGAGAAAAGTTTGTCATTGACAAGATAAGTGTCCCTATTATTATTCGGTTATTCCCAAAGTGTGTAATTAAGAGAAGACTCCTAGGATCAAGCTCCCATGGAAAAGACCTCTTGAAAGGATTCGATATCCTTCATAAACTACCATAGTTGCGGTGGACAAGTGAAGGTCTTCGGTATAGAAGATTTTTCAACCCATGGACCCCCATGCATCGCCTCTTCGTAGAAAGTATCACCCCACCCGTGTTCAATATCAACAATATAAAGCAAAGACTCATCAAAACCTCTTGTGCTTCCTCCCATACTGAATTCCTAACAAAACACCCTTCACCTTTATGGGCAAATCCCTTATTCTTTGTTTCACTACCATTTAAACCAAACGAAGATGTCAATCCAACAAAAGCAAGTCACCCAGGGATGAACCCAGACCACTACCAACTAGCCAAATAAGAGTGCGACCAACTTGTGTCTCAAAGAATCATTGAACATACAACCTCCCCATGGGCATGTGAAGCTTTCTATGTCAACAAAAGGAGTGAACAAGTCCAAGGATAACTAAGATTGGTTATTAATTATCAGCCTCTAAACCAGTTTTTGGCTGATGATAAATTTCCACTCCTGCAAAAGAAATCATTATTTTCAACACTTGGCGGATGCCAAAGTTCTCTCCAAGTTTGATCTCAAATCAGGTTTCTGGCAACTAGGAATTAAGCCTGAGGATAGACCGAAAACAGCCTTTTGCATCCCTGATCATCAGTATCAGTGGAAAGTCATGCCGTTTAGTTTAAAAAATGCTCCATCAGCTTTCCAAAAGGCAATGATAACCATTTTCGAGCCAATCCTCTCCAACACACTAGTCTACATTGATGACATTCTTATGTATTCCCTAGAAGAACAATCTCATGCAGAGTTACTTTCAAAGTCTCATGCTCTAGTCACAAAATATGGGATTATGTTATTTGAAAAGAAGATGGAAGTTGGGGTAACCACAATCCAGTTTCTCGGCATGGAGATCTCTGATGGAAAATACCAACCTCAACTACATGTGGCCCAAGAGTTGCTAAAGTTCCCGGATGAATTATCTTCACAAAAAATGATCCAACAGTTTCTTGGGTTAGTCAACTATATGGCAGATATTTTGCCCAAATTGTCACATCACACTACATTGTTGTTCCCCATGTTTAAAAAGAATCCCCCAGAGTGGACGTCAAGACAAACTGAAGTTGTGAAAGCTATTAAGAGCCTAGCTGAACAGATGCCTCCACTAAAGATTCCTTCTCTTCAGAAAAAAGAATCTTACATACATATGCAAGTGATAAGTGCCGGGGAGTTGTCCTACTTGTTCAAGATAATAATAATAAAAGACACGTGAGGGGATATAAGAGTGGCTCGTTTAAAGCATCTGAACAATATTATCACTCCACATTAAAAGAAATCCTTGCAGTCAAACGGGGCATTGAGAAGTTCCAATTTCATCTAATAGGACATGGGTTCTTGGTTGAAATGGATATGTCTTCCTTTCCACTTATGCTACAGTTCTAAAGAAAGATGCTCCCTCATGCACAACTTTTAAGATGGGTAAATTGGTTCTCACAGTGGAAGTTCACAGTAAAACACATCAAGGGAACAGAAAACGTCCTTGCAGACTTCCTCTCTCGTCCAAAGGCCTATAAATCAGAAGAAACCCACTCAAATGATGCACACCAAGTTCAAAAACAACTTCCAAGTTTTCTCTCCATGGTTCTCTCAGTCACTCCCCGTAATGGAGAAGGATCATCTTCTAACCCCACACCCACAACCCCCGTTCTTGACCTACCAGATTAAATACTAGAAACAATTGGAGACTTAACCTTTGAAAAAAGATCTAAATTATGCTATAAGACGTGCCTTACTATACACATCAAGAACCATGGGTTATGCAACAAAGGCCTCAAGTTTCATCCAGACTACCCTTTCCTTAACGTCTTTAACATCCATGACCTATGGAGGTTCCCAAAAGATGCTTTATGCTTTTTGTACTATCTCTTTGAAAGCTTCACAATTGGCATATCGTTTAATGAAGAGAAGCTCCTATCATATGTAAGTAAAAGCCAGTTCATTCAAAGATGTTCCATCCCACTCCAAGCAATTGCGTACTATGCTACAATGGTTTGCCCCGCACCACCAATGGACCAGATGGCTAACAACTACCGGAAAAGGAACTTTTTTTTTTGGTAAAAGGGATTAATTACCCCGGTAAAGGAACTTATGTGCTAGTAATTGTGTTTGAGCCCGAGATCTTACCTCTCTCCTAAGGAAGTTAATGATTAAGGATCCGTCTTTTACCATGCTCCATATTGTTTTATTCATGATTGGTACAAGATAAACCCATCTAGTAGGACGTGTGTCAAATTCTTCAGCAACCTCTACGCAGAAGCAAGAAGTTTTCTAGCGAGAGCAAATAACATTGACCACACAAAATTCCATATCAGATAATGTGGAACACGTCAATATGGAGTAGAGATCATCCTGATGCATACAAATGGATCGAAGCAAATGAAAAATGGATTCATGACAACCTCGCAACTATGAATAAAACATTTCTGATGACGAAGGAAATATTCCCTCGCCATGGAATGATTCAGATTCAGATTTCGACCCTTATGAAGACGACCCGGCACACCCTGATGCTCGCTGGGTCTAGTGTGAAATAATGACAAATGCAATGATATCATGCCTTTAATGACATAAGCGCTTATGTCATAAGGAAATTATGTAGAAAAGTAAGGATGCTTGTACTATAAGCTTGTGTGTTGTACATATCAAGGCTATAAATAGCCATGTATTTTGCAATTGTAAGATATAAAAATTTGAAGTAATGTATGTGTGTTTTCTTATAGTTCTCTCTCTACAATCTTCTCTCTCAAATCTTCATAGCTCATCTACATAAATAAAATATAGATCTACACAACTCCCCCACCCCTTTGGTTCTTACAGGTCTTATATAGATCTGCACAACTCTCCCACCCCTTCTTGTAGGTCTTATATAGATCTGCACAACTCCCCTCACCCCTTTAGTATTATATGACCATTGTGCGTGAAATATAGATTAGAGAAGAACAAAATATGTCGCTCGATTTCTTGAAAATCTTTAATCATATTGGAAACTAAAAGGTATTACAATATCGACAATGCTTTCAACATTTGACTTTAGATCCGGTTTGTGCAGTTATGGGCTCATTACTTAAGATATATAAAATAAATACCTTGTTTTGTCCTAAAATAAATGTATTTCATTAAACTACATACATATGTAAGAGTTGGTAACCATGTTTAAGAGTTAGTAGCTATTTGATAACCATTAATGGCTCTTGGATCAACACACCGGATAGGATGAAGGAAGAAATCGCTAAGTTTTTTGCTGACAAATTTTCTGAACACAGATCATTCAGACCCCGCCTTCATTTCCAGAACCCATCTCGAATCTCTGATGTTAACAAAGATTTTTTGGAGTCCAACATCTCGGTAATCGAAATCAGAAATGCTGTTTCGGCTTGTGGGGGAGACAAAGCTCCGGGTCCGGACGGATTTTCCTTCAAATTCCTCAAAAAATTTTGGCCTCTTTTGAAGGATGATATTGTGGCGTGTGTGAAACATTTTGAGAGGGTGGGCTCCTTATCACGTGGATGTAACTCCTCATTCATATCCCTTGCTGCCAAAGTTAAAGACCCGCTCTCTCTCGGGGATTATAGACCGATTAGCCTCATTGGGTCTCTCTATAAAATTATAGCAAAGATTCTGGCTTCGAGGTTAAAGTTGGTTATTGGAACCTGTATTGGGGAAGTTCAAACAGCTTATGTTGCGGGTAGAAACATATTGGAAGGTCCTCTTATTGTCAACGAGTTGTGTTCGTGGGGGACTAAAACCAAAAAGAAGATTTTACTTTTTAAGGCCGACTTCAATAAAGCATTCGACTCTCTTAATTGGGGTTTCTTGGATTCGATGATGGAGCAGCTAAATTTTGGTGCTAAATGGCGTGGCTGGATTAAGGGGTGTCTTTCGTCGGCCAAAGCGTCGGTGTTGGTGAATGGGAGCCCTACGCACGAATTTTTGTTACAAAAAGGAGTGCGTCAAGGGGATCCCCTCTCTCCATTCTTGTTTATTATTGCTATGGAGGGATTAAACTTGGTGATGAAAGAAGCGGTTGCAAAAGGCGTTTTTCGTGGTATTGCCATACCAAACTCGAATATAAAACTCTCGCACCTATTTTATGCGGACGATGCCCTCTTCATGGGGGATTGGTCTAAGCATAACATCAAAAACCTTTCGAGAATTTTGAAGTGTTTCTATGCTTCGTCCGGTCTCAAAGTCAATTTCAATAAATCCAAGGTTTTTGGTATTGGTGTTAGCGATAGAGAAGTTGAAGATTGGGCTCAACCTCTTGGTTGCGAACCTGCCGCCCTTCCTTTCTCCTATCTAGGTGTCCCGGTCGGGGCCAATATGAATCACAAGAAGAACTGGAAGCCCATTGTCGACAAATTTCAGTCCAAGCTTTCGGTGTGGAAAGCGAGCACCCTCAGTTTCGGGGGAAGGGTTACTTTAGCTAAAGCGGTTTTGGGTAATCTTCCAACTTATTATCTTTCTATTTTTTCAGCTCCTGTTGGTGTTATTGATTCCTTAGAAAGAATTAGGAGGAATTTTGTTTGGGGAGATTTTGATGGCTCGAAAAAAATATGTTGGGTGGGATGGGACAGATTGATTAAAAGTAAAGATTCAGGAGGGTTGGGCTTAGGCTCGATACAATCTTTAAATTTGGCTCTTCTATTAAAGTGGTGGGGCAGATTGCTTACTGAACCTCATTCCCTCTGGGTTGGCATTATAAAAGCTTTGCATGGCATTGGTTCCATTGACTTGAATAATTTAATGGATAGGAACATGATGGGGGTTTGGAAAAATATTGTTAACATCAGGAAAGCTCTTGATAAGTGGTCCTTTGGTGTCAATGATGTCTTCACTGTTGGTGATCAATCGGTTGGGGTGGCACCTCACTTTCTTGTCGACGGTAAATTCAGTGTTGCTCTTATTCGCAAAAGACTGGAACGAGCTTCTCATTGGGTGTGTGATGGTCCCTTTCATTGGAATAAATGGGTCCCTTTTAAGGTCGGTTGCTTTGTTTGGCGTGCTCGTTTAGGGCGTATTCCTGCTGCCTCGGAGCTTATCAAAAGGAATGCGGCGATTGATTCGGAACAATGCAGTGCGTGTTTTTCTAACTCGGAGTCGGTGAATCACTTGTTGGTCAACTGTCCGTATGCGTCGTGGGTATGGTCCAAGATTACTGATTGGTGTGGCTTTGGTGTTAATACTTTCACTAGTGTTCGAGATTGGATCGATTTTGCGGCTAAAGCTGGGCATGGTCCGAAGGAGAAACGGAGAATTGTCTCTTTGGTGGTTTCTGCGACGCTTTGGGTTCTTTGGCGAACCCGAAATGATCGAGTTTTCAACTCCATCATTTTGGATCCGGGCTATGTGATAAATATCATTAAGTCTTTATCGTTTTTGTGGTTGAAACATAGAGGTGGTAAGAGTGGTGCAATTAGGGGTGTTTGGTTTCATTCCCCCTATCTTTGTTTGTAATTTCTGTTTTCCTCTTTGTACTCTCGGGCTCCCTGGCTAGCTCCTTGCTAGTTTTGGTGCGTCCCTTTTTATTGAATTATTTGCCGGTTCCAAAAAAAAAGTAGCTATTTGAGAGGTTACTAATCAAAAATCATTTACCTACTAAAATCTTCTTAAGATTAAAATTGAAAATGGACTTTTATTTGAGACATTATAAAAATAAAATATGAGCATCTAAATTAGAGCGAAATATATATTTTTTCTTTGAAATTTTCATAAAGGCGGGATTAACAAGATATATAATCTATTATTTATAAGTATTTAAGGGTTTTTCTTAATCCTGAAAATTAAAAATGAAATTACTAAACTATCAATTCATTTTCTTTTTGTTATTAATTTTCCAACAAATCTTTCCCTAACAAATAAACTTTTCAGATACATATCTTCTTCTTCTTCTTCTCTAATAAGACATCCTTTAATCCAAGCTCTCCATTTGAAACCAAAGTTCATTTGCTCCATCATAGAATCCAAGAATCCCCAATTAACCGAGTCAAAAGATTTGCTAAAATCCGCCTTAAAAAGTATCACCTTTTTACCCTTAGATTTCCCCCACGAACAGATTCCATTGACAATTAGAGGGCCTTTAAGAATATTCCGACCTTCCACAAAGGCTGTTTGAACTTCATCAATCCAATCTCCGATCAAAACTTTAATTCTACTAGCGAGTAATTTAGCAATGATTTTGTACATCGATCCGATTAGGCTAATAGGTCTATAATCACCGAGGTTAAGGGGATCTTTGGTTTTCGCCGCCAAAGAAATAAAAGAGGAGTAACAACCCTTGGAAAATTTGCCAGCAGCTTCAAAGAATTTGACGTAATTTACGAAATCGATTTTAAGCTCTTCCCAGTAAGTTTTAAAGAATTTAAAATTGAATCCATTTGGACCAGGTGCTTTATCCGACCCACAGGCCCAAATAGCCTTTTTTTTATCCCTTCCTGCGAAAAGGGTCTTTCCAAAAAATCCGTACTAACCATCGACAGCCGTTTGAAATTCGGGTTTTTGAATTTAGGTCTATTTCTCCACTTCTCCTGAAACTTAGCCGCATAGAACCTTTCCGCCTCTAATTTTATGCGATCCGGATTGTTGATCCACATCCCATCTATCGAAAGACCATGAATTCAATTTTTTCTATTTCTATTGCGGACCATAGCATGAAAAAAACTTGAGTTTTCGTCCCCATCAATAAGCCATTTTATCCTTGATTTTTGTTTCAGATTGCCTAGAGCATCGATACTTGTTAACGGGATCCCAACTTCAGAATTCTCTATGCGAAAAGGGGTTAGACAAGGTGACCCCCTTTCTCCTTTTCTTTTTATTATTGTTATGGAAGGGTTAAACATCGTTATGAAAGAGGCGGTTAGGAAAGATGTTTTTAACGGAACAACGATCCCGTCTTCGAATCTTGTTGTGTCCCACTTGTTTTATGCCGATGATGCTTTATTTATTGGTGAATGGTCAGAAAAAAACATTGTTAACCTTTGTAGGATTCTTAGATGCTTCTATTGTCTCCTCCGGACTCAAAATTAACTTCAATAAATCAAAGGTGTATGGTATAGGGGTTGTTAGCCAAGAAGTGTATAATTGGGATTCCCCTCTTGGATGTGAGTCGGCTACGATCCCATTTGCGTATCTTGGGGTCCCCGTGGGTGCCAATATGAAACTAAAAGCGTCATGAAAGCCGGTATTGGACAAATTTAAGGCAAAACTTTCATCTTGGAAGGCTAAGACCCTAAGTTTTGGGGGCCGCCTTACTCTTGTCAAAGCGGTTCTTGGTAGTCTTCCTACTTACTTCATGTCTATTTTTAATGCCCCTATGGGCGTGGTGGAGGATTTGGAGAGACTGAGAATAAGATTTCTATGGGGCGGTGAGGGTAATACAAATCGAATCAGCTGGGTATCATGGGACCGTATTATTATTCCTAAAGAGTTGGGTGGTCTGGGCTTGGGTTCTATAAGGGCTCTCAATCTCGGGCTCATGGCAAAGTGGTGGTACAGGTATAGAATGGATTCTTTAGCATACTGGGTTCGCATTATAAAAGGTCTACACAACTCGAATCATACCAGAAACGGAAGGATGGTGTCTCAATTGATGCGGGGCGTTTGGAAAGCTATTTGTAGTTGTGGTTCTGCCCTAAAAAAATTGGGGATAGCTAGAGATGAAATTGTCAAGAGGGTCGATGGTGGCACAGGTTGGACGTCAAACTTTCTAACTCAAAATGCTTTCAGGGTTAGCTCTCTTAGGACCATAGTCGATAGGGAAAATCGTTGGATAAGTGACGGGCGATTCCTATGGTTAAACGTCATCCCTCATAAGGTGTCTTGTTTTGTTTGGAGAGCGCGGATTAAGCGCATCGCTTCGGTAGTGGAGCTGGAACGGAGATGTATCTCAATGGAGTCAAGGTTATGTAGTTCATGTATCAACTGTGAAAGAAACGGGTGACCATCTCTTGATGTCGTGTCCATTTGCTAGTTACATTTGGAAGCGGATTTTTCGCCGGATGGGTATGTAGGAACAAAACTTCAGCTCGGTGAGCGAGGCTACTGACTTTGTGGCTTCGTGGGACAGGAGATCAAAGAAAAAAAAATCCACGATCATTGCCTCGATCTGTTATGGGGTTCTGTGGTGCTTATGGAGGACGAGAAATGACAGAATTTTCAATAGGGTTATGGGATCTCCGGTTAAGGTTTTTGATTGTATCGTTATGGCGGTTTTTTGGTGGCTTAAGCATAGATGGGGAAAAAGTAGTTTCGTTTGTTTGAATTAAGTTGTTTCCCCTTTCTCCTGTTTGTAATCTCGCATTTGGCTTTTGTAATTCCGTGCCCGTTTTCTAGCTCCTTGCTAGTCGGGTTGTTTTAATATTATTTGTCGGTTCCAAAAAAATAAAAGTATATTGCATTATCTGGATTTTTGACGTTTATCAAATTCTATAATTGCCATATGTAATTTCTTAAATTTGCCATGAAATTGGTTTTTATTTAAACATTTATAAGATTATTATTATATATATTCATATCATCTTTTATATTAATTAATGATGACTAATCAAATATAATTCCTTTATTGCCATTAACTAGATATACTTAAATTTAAGCATGTTATAAATTTCAAGTTACATATGTCTTCGTTCATTTTAGAAGCCATAACCAAATATTATTTAGAGTTAATAACATAAATCGTCCTTATGGTTTAATTAAAATTATGGATTTCGTCCTTAAGTTTAAAAAGTTACATAAATCATTTAGTTTTGAAAACTAATTACGTTTGTCGTCTCTCAATCGTAATAGACACCCATTAGAGGCAAACCTTGGGGACAAAATCTATAATTGGGGCAAAACTTAGGGACAAAACTTGTAATTGGAGCAAACCTTAGGGACAAAAAGGGTATTTAGTTTCTAAAATTGGACAATTTATACAACTTTTTAAACTTAAGGACGAAATTCATAATTTAGATTAAACCTTAGAAACGATTTATGTAATAAACTTATATATATATATATATATATATATATATATATATATATATATATATATATATATATATATATATATTTCGATGATGACTCTTTGAGCCGGTAAATGTTCCTAACATGATTCGAACTTGGTATCTCCCACCTTTTGTGTGAGTTTTATCCAATTTCAAATTGTCACTTTGGCAACTCCAGGAGGACTATATATATATATATATATATATATATATATATATATATATATATATATATATATATATATATATATATATATATATAGGGTAAGGTTCCCCTACAAAACATGCATAAAATACAAAACGCTAAGAACGATTCCTGGCCATTAGATTAAAAAAAAGAAAACAAAAAGAGGCGCGGTGGCATTAATGTAAATAAAGTAAACTTACAAAGTATTTTGTAAATTAATGATTTTCTAATAAAACAGCTATAAACTTCATAATTTATCCCCAAAATTTTTAAATTAATATACCCTAAACTTACAGGATAATCTGCATTTTTTTTTTATAGTTAGATGCATTTTTTTTATTATTAAATGCATATTTTATAATTACTAGTATTTCAAATATTAGAGATATATTTGAAATTCATACAAGGAATAACATGAAGATGAAGATGATATATAAGACTTTGGTGTTAAAAAAACAATATGCAAATATATAATTTAGATCCATTTAGAAAATGCATCTACTTTTTACCTTATTATAAACAGACAAAACACAAAAAGCAAACACATATACCATCAAAAATTAAATTATTCGTTAGGAAAGTTACAAAACTGCACACAATACAAAATTGCATCCAATATAAAAGAATGCATCTACTTTATGCAACGAATAAAAAGAAAAAAAATCATCATGTGTTAAAAAGAAAATGAATTCAACCATTATACAATATTAGAAAAATTCATCCAGCTCGTCTTCATCACTATAATACCTTGTCATTTTATCAATAAAAAAGAAAAGAAAAAAAAACCTTGATTTCTTCTTATTTCTTCTCTTTCTCGAAAAAGTTTAGATGTGTGTTTCAATTGTGAGGGATCTTGATGTAGATTTTGGAATCAAAATTTAAGGGTGGTTTAGATCTAGATTCAAAATATGCAGAGAAAATAGTTTGTGTTTGTTGGAGCATGAAGAAAGAGAGAGAAAGATGATTTTAGGAAAGCGTGATTAATTTTTTGTGGTTGAAATTCGTTCTTACCGTTCATATACTTTATGCCATTTATGCCGTTCGTACCTCTACTAAATAATCATCAATATTAAAATACAACTGACAACTGCCAAAACTACACTTTAGAAGTTTTAATTCATATTCATACACATAATTTTCTAAATGTGACTCCAAGTAATAAGTAATAAATGTTTAATATTATATAGTAAAGATGTAACAGTCATATATGTGAGTTTTGATTAATACTCGAGCTTATGAAGCTAAATGAGTATTTGGCTATTTGCATATACGAAAGAGTTAAAAAAATTTATTACCGCTAGTGTGGTGTTATTACTTTATCACTGATTGAATTAAAATTCGTAAATTTGAATATTAAGGGGTGTTTGATATCATCACGGACCAAAGAATCTGACTCAGACTAAGGACTTGGTCGGTGGTCTGCGTGTTTGATAAACCAAGGTTGTCACGAACTTGGTATGTACCACGGACCCGTATCAAAGATTGAGTCTTTAATAAAAAAGTGCAGACTCATTTTTTCATTCAAAAAACCCAACCATACCCTTCATCCTCCACCACCGCTACCCTGCGTGTTTGATAAACCAAGGTTGTCACGAACCAGTGTTGATTGTCACATAATATTCAGGTTGCCGAAAGATTAAGGAAGATGCAGAAACAAGGTTGGAAGCCTCGAAGAAGTTTCATATTTTGCAACTGGGACGCAGAGGAATATAAGGGGTGTCAAAAAAACCCGAACCCGACTGACCCGACCCGAACCCGAATAAGCATATTAGGGTCGGGTTAATTCCCGTTGTATTCAAGTTTCGGGTTGATTTGACCCGACCCGAGAGACCCGATTCTTTATAGGGTCGGATTTCGGGTTGCTTTATCTTAGAATTCGGGTTTCGGGTTGACCCGTTTAACCCGAAATATTGAATAGAAAATCTTTCTTTTACATACCCACCTTGGCATATAATATATATAGGCTAGAAGTATGAAACAGTTTCATACATGAAGCGATGTGGGACAACTAAAATAGGGAAAACCAAAGGCATATGATATATATAGGCTAGAAGTATGAAACAGTTTCATACTTTAAGAGATGTGGGACGATCTGGGACAACTAAAGTAGGGAAAATAAATGAAGAGTTGTCTCACATCGCTTCAGGTATAAAACTCTTTCATACTTCTACCCTATATATATCATGTGCTTTGTTAGGTTCAATTCATCTTGAATTTTTTCAATATATTTGCTTTTTACATTTGCTATATGCAATATGTTTATTGTAGATTTTTTTGAACTTTTTTAATTGTTGTTGACCCGAACCCGAAATAACCCGATGCTTTTGGACCCGACCCGAAAATGACCCGAACCCTAAAACCCGAACCCTTATTAGGGTCGGGTTAGGGTTATAAAATTTTAGTTAAAACCCGAATAAACCCGACCCGAAAGTTGCTTATCAGGGTTGGATTGACCCGAATAACACCCCTACTAACACTACACATGCTATTTAGAATGTGTGTTTAGTTTTGTTTTGGCAATGAAGCTTATAGTTTAGCTATATCTGGTCATTAACATAATTGCTTAATTGCTAAATAAATTACTGTAACACCCGGAACCAAATACACACCCTTTTTTTTTTTTTTTTACAAAACATTTATCAATCATTCTAAGGTGTTACTTATATCATCTCTTTAGTTAACGATAAATATCCGTTAACATCTCATTTTACACATTGGAGCGGAAGCTCTTACAAAAACATTTTTAAACATTTAATCTCTACAACGGTCCCCTTCCCTTCTTCTTACGCTTGCCTTGCCATAAAACTCAATTACCTACAAAAACATACAATTAACATAATATATTAGCGTTAAGCTAGTGAGTATACCTTACGTTTATGTTAATTACATCTAACACGACTTCTTTAAAAATCTATTCTTTCTTTCTATACAATTACTTCTTTTCTCTTCCCGACAATCACATTGTCGTATCTAACACTTCTTTTCTTTCTCGACAACTAAATGTCGTATCTATCACTTCTTCTCTTTTCCGACAACTAAATGTCGTATCTAACACTTGTTCTCTTTCCCGACAATCACATTGTCGTATCTAACACTTATACATACCCTCGCGGTATGTAAAGTTAATACTACTTCTTCTTGACTAATGAAAGTCAACTTCTTTTCTTTCTCAATAATCAAATTAACATATCTAACCATTCTTTTCATTACAACAATTCATAACATACTTCGTACGTATGACAACATTAAACAAACAACTCATTCTAATCACTCACTGCTACTTTAGCATTCATAGCATAAATATCAATAACCCGAATTATAAATAACAACCATAACATAATAACCATACATAAATAACAACCGTAATATAAATAACAACCATAACAAGGCCCTTACGGTTTAATTCTCGTTATATACTCAAATATTATAACTTTATCATTGACTACAAAATATATCAATACTAATTAAAGTCTCATCTTTCTCTTCTTCCAACTATATAGAGTTGGTTCTTAATTCTTTCCGACTATCAAAGTCGTATGCATACCATCGCGGTATGTACATAATTAACTCTACTCATTTCCGACTATTAAAAGCCGATTCTATATCTTATCGACATTTAAATGTCTTCTCCATTCTTCTCTATCATAATAATAAATTAGAGTATTATTCTCCTACTTAAACTACTTTAAAATTCACTAAAAACTGGTCTAGGTATCGAATGCAACGCATTCGGCACAACAAAAATCAACATAAGCCACTGAGCTCAGAATATATATAACTAATATATATATCAACGCATTCCTGCACTTGCACGTTAGTTTACGGCACTTCTAGTTCTCATTTCTTCTAACAACTCAACAATATATATAACTAATATATATATCAACTCTCCAATATATTTACATACAAATATAAACATTCAACATATATTAAATAAGCTTCGTATACTCACCTCGAAGTCGGATTAAGCTACAACATGTAAAGCTCTTCCCTTTTTACTCTTCTTCTCCAAATTTGCGTTTCTACAACCAAACACAATTCTTTCTTTCAATATATCTTACATACATATAAACATATGTATTAACCTCATTACAACTCTTTCTAACTATTTCTAACTCTTTCTAACACTTTCTAACACTTATGGCAAATGCTACCTAACTTGCCACTCCTTGGGTCTTTTGACCCATTTAACTCTCTAATGCACAAATAAGCATTTTAACTCTTTAAACACATTGCATCAAACATAAATAACACATTACAAATAATCTCTTCTTCCCTTTAACCATTTCTTACCCATTTTCCACCTCTAAACGGGTCACATGACCCGTTTGACAACTAACATAACATACTTAACATCATTTCACCCAAATACACTTCCGAGTACATTTAACTTATCTTTTCTATCATAAACATGATAATAATCATTCTTAACATTAATTCTTTCATTCTAAATCATTCTCATAATAATAAACATTTCTACATAACAATTCATCTTTTCACCCATTTAAGCTAAAACATGAAATCTTATAAAATTTCATATACATAAATCTTTCAATCTTCTAAACCTTTATATATATTATTAATCATCAAATAACATATAAACAAAGCTTAATTCTAACAATTCTTCAACTTTTATGATTATCCCCAAAATAATCAAACATCTAAATTAACCAAATTAACCATTTCCATCTTCAAATTAAACATCTAAATGATGTTATAACACATAATATAAACTCAATTTCATCAAATAACTTAAAGTATATGATCATACCTTCTTTTTCTTCCATTAGAACCAAAACTAAGGTTCTTAAACCCTTAATCTTCACTCTAATTGATGGAATATACTATAAAATAGCTTCAATTTGATGATTTCTTCTTCTTTTCTTTCTCTCTACACCGTCACTTACACACACATACACCTAGTGGATTCTAGAAAATGCCACATTTCACCACCTCATATCCATTTCTCTAAAATTGCACCCTTGGTCCCTCATCTTTCAAGACTTTATTAAGTTACTTACTTAACCATAATAGTTAACAATGTCAATCCTTTCCAACCAAGGCTAACTATTTCTCTTTTTCAAATTTAGTCCTTCTCCATTTCTAATTTCTATTAAAGACTAAAACATAACATATATCTATAAAATATTCTTTATCCGAAACTAGGATGTTACAATTACAGTTTATTTCCTTAGTTTATATGTATGTGTAATTTTGTCTTGCACAAGCTTTCTATGTGATTTTGTCTTGCTATTTGGATGTTAGGTTAGAAGTTTTGTTTGTTTTGTGCTGAATTGTGGTTTGTTATTTCTTATCATTTATAATTTTTCCTTTTATAAAATTAGATAAACTGTAGCTTGGGTGATACCGCGATAATATATTTTTGATCACTTTCAAGGTTAATTGCTTTGGGGCGATGTCAGTTTCCTTGGTCACCAAACTATACTATTCTAAATATAATTTATGTAGTATATTGGAGTTTGCAAAATAAATTGAACTAGTGAAGGAGCGTGCCTTCAGCTCTGTGCATTCCAAATATAATTTATGTAGTAAATAATTCAAATCTTTCAACTGGCTTCACAAAGCAATCAATACATGTCAACTTTACGTGACCAAATTGCTACTCAACTGTTTTCAAATACTTCAACCTAATTGTACGCAATCATTGTTAGGTTTTCTTTGGATTTTTTTAATTTGGATTTTTTTTAATTTGAAGTTGTAAGACATTTGGATTTGTTTAATTTGGATTTTGTAAGACATTTGGATTTATGTTTAATTTGGATTTTGTACGACATTCAATATAAAAATAAACAGAAGGGTAAAATAGTCATTTCTCCCACTCAGCATAGCCAGTCCGAGGGATAAACAAACACAACACACTCAGTCTGCACCTAACTCAGTCTGTGATCCAACTTAGTCTGCACCAACTCAATCTGCAGCTATCAAACAACATTTATTATCTCTTATATTAACATACTAGATTATTGTCCCGCGATAGCGCGGAAAAAAATAAAAATTGAATTGTAAACTTTATGTTTATGTAGATTTTAGGTTATTATAAAAAGACAATGTTATACGTATAATAACATATATATACCTTTACGTTTATACACATGTTATTTATAGTTATAATAACATAAACACTTTTACGTTTATACACATGTTTTAATATTTTTTATTAGGAGATTTTAAATAAAAATAATGTAAATCATAGTTCAAATTGAGAGAAATTTTTTTAAGTAAATTGGAATTTTGTTTTTATTTAAGTAGAGATTGGAATTAAAGAGATAATGTAATTATGTTTTGTAAAAGGGTGTAAAATGAAAATAGTGTTTGATGACATCATCAATTTGATCTAACGGTTGAAATCAAATAAGTTAACCCATCTAAGGGTCCTTACTTCGCCATGTGGCATTTAAGGCAACACCCGATTCATAAATAGGGTCGGGTTTCGGATAGAATAGTTCCAGTTTGTCGGGTTTCGAGTTTGACCCGATTGACCCGAAAATTACCGTCGAACTATATTTTAATCCAAAGGCATATGATATATATAAGCTAGAAGTCTGAAAGAGTTTCATACATGAAGCGATGTGGGACAAAGTAGGAAAAACTAAAGGCATATGATATATATAGGCTAGAAGTATGAAAAAGTTTCATACCTGAAGCGATGTGGGACAACTAAAATGAAAATAGTGTTTGATGACATCATCAATTTGATCTAACGGTTGAAATCAAATAAGTTAACCCATCTAAGGGTCCTTACTTCGCCATGTGGCATTTAAGGCCTCTCTTTTATTATATATTAAAGATTATCATTCATATTGTGTAATGTAATTTTCTATGATTTTTTTGTAAAATTTTGTAAGTAGAGCCTTTCTCTTTCAGAAGTTATACAAAAATATGAATGAATCAAATAGTACATTTACATTATATACAATTTATTTCTAACGAGAATCGAATCATTGAGTTCAAGACATACATTTACATTCTTACTTTTATACCGTCATGTCATAGCATAAATGGAAACAAAGTTACATTATAGTAGAAATATTTTTAAAGATTGGAAAATTGAAAGTCTTACTTTAAAATGAATAAAGATTCCAAAAGAACCATTATATTTCTGAAAAATGAGACAAAATGTTCATATTAATTCTCTTGTATAAAACGTTACATATACGTTACATATAACCTTATTTAACATATTATCTATCATACATTGATGTTTGAACATAATAAATCATATTAATGATTGAAAATTACTACACTTAACAAATACAAGTATATGTGTTAAGGATCATCTAAAACAAGAAACATATTAATATTCATTGAATAGTATTAATCTCCATGGATGATGTAGGACTCAAAATACACATTTAAATAGAGAGAATACAAGTGCATGATACACAAATTGAGTGCAATGCATCGCTTGTTCATATTTCTCGTTCTAACATATGCATTTGCTTCTGTATCACACGCTTGTTGGTTTACTACTAAATGGGAGGTGTCTGTCACAAACAATATCACTCACAATATCGTTACTCATATCAAATCAGGAGATGACGATCTTGGAAATCATACCCTTCCGTTCAAAGGAAACTACGATTGGTCTTTTTGTGACAGATTTGATGGTCATACTCTTTTCTATGCTTACTTTTGGTGGGGTACAAAATTTCAGAGCATGGCTTTGTTTGACGACAATATTCGAGAAATATGTGCTAAAGACCAAGGTGGTGCTCAACATTGTAATTGGTTGGTACAACCCGATGGATTTTATGCATCCATGTATCCAGATAGAGATTGGTTGAAAATAAACCCTTGGAGATAAAGAACAATGTATATCTTGTTTTTGCTATACTAATAAAATCTTCTATACTAATAAAAGAGTCTTATATTATTTAGATTTTCGACACTTGTCTACCTTACTAGCTTGTCACATGTATTCCACTACCAATTATTTTTTCTTTTTCCTTTTCTTTTTTACATTTTCAAATTCATTAAGTAATTTTTAGGAAATTAAGTAATTAAAGTAACAACAATTAATGATATAATTTACCATTTATTTGCATTAATCAATTTTGTTAAACATTTAGTTTAAGTTATAAAAGTTATTTACATCAATTAATTTTTCTTTTCCTTTTTCTTTTTCAGCTTTGAAATTCATCAATTAATCTTTAGGGAATTATGCCCTTGATGAATTATACAAAGTATACTTATTGTTATAATTTAGGGTTTGTGATAATCTCGGATTTCTCAATGTACCGTATAAGTTCACTTTCCGTATTAAGTATTTCGACCCTATCAATTGCCTGAGGGTTGCACGAAATCCTAATCGGGATAATACAATGAGAATTGACAATTTGTGTTCTTGGCAGTGAATCACAAATCGGAAATGTAAAGGATTATCTGTATTTTTCGTTAGTCAGAATGAGAATCAAATTTCTGTATTAGATACAGAATTGTTAAGCAGTTACAAACGGTTTTGTGACGGTTTCAACCGTCATAAAACTGTCCCAACTTTAGGGAATTTGGCGGGAAATTAATTAATCAGCTTAAAGCTGATTAGTAAAAATCCCAGCAAGGGGCTCAGCCCCTTGACCCCGCAAGGGGGCGCAGCCCCCTTGACCCCTGCTTTACTGTCGTAGTTGAGTTCATATTAGCTCAACGAGTGTGCACTCCACACTTCCCTGACTCGTTTCCGAACTGATCATGAAATCACATCATTCTCTAGTAAATCACATTACCTAAATGACCGTTGATAACACTAAAATCACCAACACTTATAAAGACAAAGTGTTTGTGAACCATTATGTTTATATTTTTAACTATGTATTGATGATTAAGAAAATTTAGGAAGGGTTTCTTTTGTTAATATATAAAAAATAACACATTTAATAAATTTTCAATACAATTTATTGGGTTGTCAATAACATATTTCTTGATTTTCCTTTTACAATACTATTAAAATTAGCATAGGATCGAAAATTTTGAAATTATATATAATTATTTATTACATATTTTAGTTATCTATTTTCAATAAGAAAACACGTGTATTACAAACGGGTATATAGTCTAGCAAGATAATTAAGCTTGATTGATATTGTTAACTTCGGTAAACATTCCGGTTTATCATTTCTTTAAAATTTGAGGTATGGATACGAATAATGATTATGAATAACACTTTTCTAGCTTACTAGCTTGCCACATGTATTCCACTACCAATTGTTTTTTCTTCTTTCTTTTTTATTTTTACGTTTTCAAATTCATCAAGTAATTGAAATTAAGTAATTAGAGTAACAACAATTAATGTTATAATTTCCATTTATTTGCATTAATCAATTTTGATAAACATTTAAGTTATAAAAGTTATTTACATCACTTAATTTTTGTTTTCCTTTTTCTTTTTCAGCTTTTGAAATTTATCAATTAATTTTTAGGGAATTATGCGAAGTGATGAATTATAAAGAGGATATTTATAAAGACAAGGTGCTTGTGAACCATTAATTTTTAAATGTCTAACTATGTAATGATGATTAAGAAAATTTAGGAAGTTTTTCTTTTGTTAATATATAAAAAAATAACACATTTAATAAATTTTTAATACAATTTATTGGGCTGTCAATAACATATTTCTTGATTTTTCCTTTTGTAATAATATTAAAATTAGCATAGGATCAAAAAATTTGAAATTATATATAATTATTTATTGCATATTTTAGTTATCTATTATCAATAAGAAAACCTGTGTATTACACAAATATATAATCTAGTAAGATAATAAAGTTTTTTTGATATTGTTAAGTTCAGTAACTACTTCGGTTTATTAATTTTTTAAAATTTGAGAAACAAATACAAATAATATTATGAATAACGAAAGTCCCTTTTAGTTCGCTTGTGCCTTATAGTAATAAAATCCATTTTTACTTAAACTGCTTCAATTGTAACAACAATGATATGAATAAAGATCAAAAGGGATCTACTGAAATTTTA
Organism: Senecio squalidus; assembly: GCA_910822075.1. Taxonomy (NCBI): domain Eukaryota; kingdom Viridiplantae; phylum Streptophyta; class Magnoliopsida; order Asterales; family Asteraceae; genus Senecio; species Senecio squalidus. The sequence goes on from CAJVGC010000432.1 coordinate 50,263,113, forward strand.
ATTGATGTAAAATCAAAATATATGGGTTTTATATAAACCAACTAATCACTTAACACAACACTTTAGTTATTTTCGACGAGTTTTATTAAAGTTCAAAAAAATTACTTTTATACCCGGTTTGCCGGTTAACATTATAAAATTGTTTTTTGACTATATATTAGTATTTTTGTAAGTTCATTTATTATAACGAAACAGACTTAATAGTACATTAAGTACTTTTGACTCTAACAACTAAATTTAATAGGAGTTAGACATCATGCAGTTTTGGATGAATCGAAATCACACAAAATAAATTTGTAATTTTACGGTTATGTCAAAAACTATATTCTATCAAATGGTTTCTACTATTATTGTATGCAAGTAACCTTCTAGTATAATGTTACTAGCTTATTTCTCGTGTGATACACGGGATTGTATTTGAATTTTTTTTTAAAATGGTTGTAAATATGATTTATATAATCAATACGTTTAGTTTTATCACATGTATTTAAAGCATCTTAAATTCTTAATAATCTTATGTGTTTATTGAAACACTTTATAGCTTCCTTAAATTTTATTAAACCTATATAATCGATTAGGCCATATATTGTTTACTGTTTGAGAAAATTTTCTCCATTTAATCCCCATCAAATTGCCAAAGAAATCTACTCTCTTTTTTCCCATTCAATCACATGAATGAACCCCTCTCTCCTTTTTAGAGATAGGAAGGTATTTCTCATGGTTTAACCGTCTAAACACACATTTGCTCCATATAATCATCAAAAGTTGCATTTATTCATGAAAGTAAATAAAAGTTGTTTGAGATGGCTTGTAACATTTTCCTAAGTTCATCCAAATGGGTCATTCCAACCGTCTGTTTTGACTAACATCGAACTTGTCCAAAATTTTCACTTCAAAATATTTGTTCTATATTAATCGAATAATCTCAAAATTGAACAACTTCGAACGTTCATTCCTGCAATCTATCCATATCCAACTTTGGAACCTTATAATCAACCACACTACATATTAATTGCACAATGCCATATTCAATTCTTATTATCTCAAGTTCAAGGTAATTAACAACATTAAACATATGACAGAAAAAAAAGTACAGTAATGTAAATTCATATCAAAAAGAAAACTTTAACACAAAAAAAGTATATAACTTACAAGATCATTTTCAATTTTTTCTTGCTATCTCTGCATATTCAACTTTAATTGGTTGACAATGTCTTTTTAAAAATAAATATAAAAGAGATAATAAAAATGTTCCATTTATTATAATGAATTTAGTTATTATGAAAAAAGTTTAAAATAAAACGTTAATGCATATATATACCTTTAATATCCATATATCTATTTCAAGAAGTTGAATCATATATTCATCTTCAAACATTCACTTTATTTTCTCCATTCTTCGGACACCCATCAAATGAACTGGTTCACTGTAACAAAAAAACATGTTTTATGATCGAATTATGGAACAAACTGGAAAAAAACGTAGACATGTACGGGTGAATACGACCAATACCTTCATTAGATAAATCATGGAAAAACCCCTCCTTTTTTCATGGCATATTAATTACATGCACAATACAACTATGGGTGCTCGCGATATTGCTTCTTAATCGATTCAATTTAAATCGACAATCAATGAGAAACGTAGAAATAATATTGCATAATGATATCAAAATCTCTGAATATTTTGATGAAATGAATGAAGGAAAAAATGCAAATCAGAAGATGAAATTAAAAATCAAAAGATGTAGTAATTTAAATTAGTTTATGAAAACGAGTGGATTAAAACTTTCAATTGATATCTTACACTATAAGCTTCCGTTTTCCAAGAAGAGTGGATTGGAAAGGAAGGTGGGCAAGGTTTACGCTCAACACATTGCCCAAGATCTTTTTCTTTAATTTAAAGTAGAGTTTTAACTTTAATTAACGAAAAATGACATAAACAATTTATGACATCATCAAATCAATCCCTTCTCTATCCTTGTCCTATGTGTACAGTATAAGAAATCGTCACGTCAGCCGTATGACATCAGCTTCAACTCTCTTTTATTAGATAAAAGAGATGTGTATGATCCACCAACCTAAATATAGCTTCTTAAACGTTTCACACTGAAAAGAAATAATATCAACAATGTTTTTGAACAAAAACATACGTTTATACTTTTTTAGTCAAATTCAATTTCTCTAATTTAAAGTTTCAAAAAAGCTATATATTTGTATTTTGGTTATAATTATCAATAATGACTATTAGTATAATAACCAATAATAACTATTAATATAAAACTAATCCTACCTAAAAGTAGAACAATCTATATCTATATTCTATATGTATTATAAAACATTTGAGTATAAAGTGTTGAAATTTAAGCATGCTTAAATTACTAATTTACCCTTTTAATTAATTAACTATCAAATAATTAAAATTACAACTCTATAACACACTTATCATATATACTTAAAAATTAAAATAATTGAGTTTTCTTTTTTTATAAATTTAAAACAATCATTTTTAGGATTAATGCACTCTAAGGTCACTCTACTATTCCAAATAATCCGGTTGGGTTATTGAACTAAAATTCTACTATCAAAAAACTTTAAAACCACCACTTTTTATTTGAAAACGGATTAAGTTCATCACGTGGGTCTATTTCAACCGGCTAGGAGGAGGTAACCTTCACACAAACACCAATTACATTTTCCATGTCATTTTTATAATTTCATCCTAATTCCACATCACTATTTCAATCTCAACACCTCCTTTTATAAATTAGGTTTTTCCTTTCTCTTTCTACCTCCCTTTACAATCACTTTTTTCACACAAACACCTCATTCATCCTCTTTTTTCAAACATGTTAAATACATATCTGATTTTTCTGTCAATTGTTGTCGTCTAAAATACTCCGGATCCAAATACCCGAAGCTACCCTTCACCACAGTACTAACATGGTGTTGGTTCAAATTCGGCCCCGTTTTCGATAACCCGAAATCCGACACTTTCGCCACCCAATTATCGTCGCAAAGGATGTTAGTTGTTTTCACGTCTCGATGAATAATCGTGTATTTTGCTCTCGTGTGAAGGTAATATAGTCCTTTCGCAGCTCCGATTAAAAAATCCAATCTTTGTTTCCACGAAAGCATAATTTTATTACCTTTGTAAAGATGTTCTCGCAAAGTTCCTTTGCCCATATAATCATAAACCAAAACCATATCATTCCCTTCTTCACAAAATCCGATTAACGACACCAAATGTCGGTGTTGTAATTTTGACAACATTTCAATCTCGGTCACAGCCGATTGAGATGATGAACACATCTGGAAAGATTTAGGGTTTCAATTAGGGTTTTAGAGGACGGAGTGAAAGGTTTAGGGTTTCAATTTTTAGAGGACGAGAAACACATCTATATTATTTAATTGGGATTCAGGGTTTCAAATGTAACTGGGATCGTTAAAAGGGTGTTATTTAATTGGGTACCCGATCCAATTGGGATCGTTAAATAATTAGAATAAACACGTAGATTGCCACGTATTAATTAAAAAACACGTTGGTTGCCACGTAAATTATTAAGTCACGTCATCCGGTAAAATTAACCGGTAACCTGCTATAACCCATAAAGTGATGATTTTAAAGTTTTTTTTATAGTAGAATGAAAGTGTTATATTTTATTTTAGTTCAATGACCCAACCAGATTATTTGGAATAGTAGAGTGACCCAGGAGTGCATTAACCCTTCTCCCATCATTTTTATTGGGTAAAAGTTTAAATAAGTGGAGTTAATCTTTAGAACTTTAAAACTAATTAAATGTTTACAAACCGAAAATTTTGATCGTTCGTAAAATTATTTGTAATAAAATATGTACCACCGAAGAAATTTATTCACCGAAAATTCAAACAATTTATTATCACCGCGGCATCGCGCGGGTGTATTAGTAGTATATTATACATCATTTGGGTATAAAAGTTGAAAATTTAAGAATGATAAAATTACTAAACTAGCCTTTTAATTAATTAATTATTAAAATATTTCAAATAACTTTACAACACACTTGCCATATATACTTAAAATTTTGAAATAATTAAATTTTCTTTTTATATAAATTTAAAAAAATCAATTTTAGTAGATAATTTTAAATAAATGAAGTTAATGTTTAGAATTTCTAACTAATTGAATGTTTATAAACCGAAAATCTTGATCGTTCGTAGATTTATTTGTAACAACATATGTACCACCAAAAAAATTATTTCATCGAAAATTTAAACAATTATTATTGTCGCGACATCGCGCGGGTATTTTACTAGTATAAATAAAGCTAATAATAATAATGAAAATAAAGGAAATTAAGAGTGAAAAATAGAAATTAATAATAGAAATTAAAAATAGTATATTTAAGTGTTGTTAAATACAAAAAATAATAATAGTTAAGGGGTTATAGTGAAAAAGATTGTAATAGGTACAAAAATATTATAAAAAGGTTAACCAAATTGAAAAACATGTTTCTTGTTTCTTTTTTCTTCAAATTTTGTTTATACTTTAACCCAAAAAGCTACTATTTACTATAATGTTATTTTGAAAATAGATATATTATAATATAATATAATATAATTTAATATAATATAATATCTAAAAGTGTTTAGTCAATTATAAACACTTATTATAAGATGGATCCACTATTATCCCTTTTAAAGAGTAGGTCATGTTCAAATATGACCCTTAAGTTTGAAGTTACATTATGTGTGATTCTAAAGTTTCTTTTGTACACTAAAGATTAGTTTGGGGAATTTTGGAGTTTAGTCAAGTACTCCGTAGAAACGTTTTAGTAATCGAAGCTTAGATCTCTCATATATTTAGTAAGAGTTATTTAAATTTAAAGTCGAGATTGTGTCAATTTATGAACTTACAGCTTATACATACGAGATGACTTTATTGTTTCTTTATTTAGTAGAATAAAATTACGAAGTTATCTACAGCTATATAAAGATCATTTGATATGTATATTAATAAAATGTTATTAATTGACCAAATATGATATACTTTGCAATAAATAAAATGAAAAATATTAAAATTAAAGTTTGAAAATATTAACTGTTGAAATTAAAATTAATTAGTTACTGCTTCCACTCTTTATATAATGAGGAAAACATAATTTTGAAATAAACCACAAAATTAAGGTTTTTAAAACTTGCACTTACGCGATGCCTTGCCTTTTGATCTATCTCATCCTAGTATTTTCATTTGTTTCCCTCACAAGTTCTTGCTTCTTTACCCCATCATGGAAAGTATATATTATTAATGGTTCTCCCGATAATATCGTTACTCATGTTAAATCGAAAGATGATGATCTTGGTAATCTTATCGTTCCTTCCAATGGTGAATACCATTGGTCATTTTGTGATCGATTTGACCGAAAGACAAGATTTGATGCTGAATTTTGGTGGGGTGACAAATATCTGATGTTTTTGGTAAATTGGCTCGGAGCAAGTGCGAAAGGTTTGGATTTGCATCCGATACTTGTTTTTGGTTAGTACGACCAGACGGATTTTATATATCTCCATTGAATATATCATTTTCTGATGCTTCATGGACATTTGTTAGACTTTGGGGTTAAGTTAGAGGGATAAAATTGTATGAAATTAATAATAAATATGATATCATATTACATCATATACCATAGGTCATTTAGCATATAATCATATATTAAATATTACTATTACATGTATGAATTTGCTCAAAAGTAAAACCCTTTATAGCATTTATTTATCCTTTTTAGTAAAAAAACGTATCCACGATAAGTGCAACAAATTTTAACATATTCCTTCTATCCAAAAAAATGTGTGTTCTGATAACATAATAAAGAAAAAAGTTTAATTATTATCATAATATATATTTTAAACTAAAAAGAAAAAATGAGAAAAAGAAATGATAAAATAAGATCTAAGTTCAATTCCAAATAGTTGGTAAGAAATATTAATTGACAAAAAAACAGATGTATATTTCAAACTTGTTATAATTTTTTAGGGGTGAGCATAGGTCGGTTTGGTTCGGTTCCGACCTCAACCCGAACCCAAACCGAAATTTCGGTTCCTGAAAGTTCCAAACCGTTTGGTTCGGTTTCTACATTGGTTCAGTTCCACTCGGTTTCGGTTTTTTCGGTTCGGTTTGGTTTTTTATTTCGGTTTTTAGACATGGGAAAATTCATAGATCTGTCAAGGAAAACTTGTGAAATAAATCCCAAATGGAAGCCTATGTTACGCAATAATTGGCGGAGCAGTTCACAACTTATAACATGAAGTTGTGCATAATACTAGAACATAATGATATGAATCGGAAAACTATAAACACAAAACTAAGAAAAAAAATACTATATGTGGCTTAGGGCCTGTTTGCAAGCATCAAAGACTCGGACTACGGACTACGGACTCGGACTCGGACTCGATCCGTGGTCTGAGCGTTTGATGCTTGCAAACAGACCCTTAGTAAACTATAACCTACATGGGAACAAAAAAGAAAATCAAAATCGAAGAAATAAACCTATATGTTGCTAAGTATTGTGGCCTACATGGCACCAAAAAGATTACATATTGATAAGTATGAGATTGGAAATTTAGAAAAGAAAACTTTGAGTCTTCACTATTAGCATCGAGAGTTTGTGTGTTTAGATAGTAATTAATTAGGATGATTTAGAATTTTTGACAAATGAAAAAAATAAAAATAATAAAACTTAAAATATCTACTAAAAGTGAACATATTAAAATTGAAATACATATAATGGTTCGGTTCGGGTTTTTTCGGTTTGGTTTTACCCTCCGACCCAAACCGAACCGTTTTTTTCGGTTTCTCAAAAATCAAAACCCAAACCATCGGTTTTTGTATTCGGTCCGGTTTTATGGTTCGGTTTTTATCGGTTTTTTCAGGTTTTGGGTTTTCGGTCTGGTTTTTGCTCACCCCTATAATTTTTTGTAATTTGTTTGGAACTTAAATAGAAAAATATGTGTATTATATTTTTGAAAAGTTTATAGCAAATTAATAATCTCATTTTTAGTTGTGTCATGCAATTTGTCTGAATACTACTAGCACACTATTTCCCTTTTTAAAGTTGAGAACACAATTTTTTGAAAGTAAACTTCTAACAATTTAATTATGAAATTAGGCTTCTCTAAAAGTAGATCTCATGCAATGCATAACCTCCTGATATTTTTCATCTTACCATCTTCATTTGCTTTCATTACAAATGCTTGTTTCTTCACTACTGAATGGAAAATCTATGTAATTAACGGTATTCCTGATACCATTGCTACTCGTGTTAGATCAAAAGACGATGATCTCGGAAAACATGTTATCCATGCCAACGATTATTATCATTGGTCGTTTTGTGAGAGGTTTGATCGTACCACACGTTTTGACGGTGAATTTTGGTGGGATCAGAAATACCAGTGTTTGGAAGTTTTTTATAAAGTTGCTCGATGGAAGTGTGATAGGTTTCACTTTGGTGTCGAGTCTTGTTTTTGGTTAGTACGACCGGATGGATTTTATATATCCGCTTTGAATATATCGTTTCCTGATCCTTTATGGACGTTTGTTAAATCTTGGGGTATTGGAAATTCTGAATTGTGTACTAAAGTATTATGAAGAAGCTTTTGAAGGTCTAGGGTTCTATGTACTCAATTTATTAGATGAATTTTATCTCGAATAAAGGGGATTATTTTATTGCATTATGTTTCATTTTCAATAATAGTCTCAACTTCTTGTTTGGTCTTTAGCCCCTAAGACACTATATATATCTAGCAAAAAACATTCCTAAGATGTAGCGAGGTGAAAAAACCTATAATTAATATAATTATATTAGATTATTATATATAACTTTGGGTATAAGATTAATAAATAAAGGGCAAAACACACAAAAAGTCACTATACTTACACTCATTATCATAGGTAACTATACTTTTTAATTTGTAATTAAAGGACTAAAGTTACAATTTTTTTACAATTAGACTTTTTTATAGGTTACAAGCTGATCCTATTTTTGTAGTCGGTTACACCCTAAACGACACCGTTTTATTTGTCTGTGGTATAAATTAAAGTCGAAAATTAGGGTTCTTCATATCTAAAATTAGGGTTCGTCACATCTAAAATTAGGGTTCGTCACAATGAATCGAAGGAATCTATGGGATGAAGAAGAAGATCTTTCCAATCGTGTCAGGGTTATATGTAAATGTGGTAAGTTGTGTGGGTTCTGAACTTCTTGGAACGAGCAAAACCTAAGGCGATGATTCTTGAGCTGTAAAGATTTTAGGGATAAACAGAAATGTGATTTCTTTCATTGGTGGGATCATCCAGATTCAAGCTTTGAGTGGTATACATCACAAATGAAGGAATTACAACTCAAATTAAGGAGTGAAGCACAAAGAAATCGTCGTTTTGAAGATGAAATCAAGTATGCGAAGACAAGCATCCACTTCTATCGTTTTGTAATCTGTGTAATATTTGGAATGTTGGTAATGCTATGTTTGAAGTGAAACATGTTTTGTTCCAAATCTATTTTGTCCCCCGTTTTAACTGTTTTGTTCCATTTTTTTGTTTGTATAATTTTAACAACATCTGTTTCTTAAAAGCCACTTTATTATACTGATATCGCTCATTTATACGAGTATTTTATCGCGATATCCATTATGTTTCGAGTCCAAAACGTAATGAAAAGACCCGTTTTATACTTTTGTTTGTGTAAAGTATGTGTTTTAGATTATTGAACGCATTTGGAGATATAGGAATGATTTTTGGACTCAAAAATGCAAGGAAAAGTAAAAAGCAAAGCAAAGCAAAGTTGGGAGATTTCAAGAATGAGCCTCATAGAGAATTGGAGGATAACGCATATCATTCACAGAGCTGAGAATGCGCCACATACTCTACCTTATGCGGCGCATTCTCATAAGCTGGCAGTTACAATTTTCGTTTTTATTGCTATTGAAGGGGAAAGTGAATAGACTAATGATGGCATCTTAAGGGGACGATTTTTGGGACAGTAACACTATCTTTTACATCATCCATATTATTATATTCCTCTTGGCAAATCATTGAAGAAGAAATCAAGGCATAATCATTTTCTTACTTGGAATTTTGGAAGCTTTAGTTGAACAATTTATCGGTTTTCTCGTTAGTTTGTTATTTTGGAGACTTTTTGCAAGTGTTATTTCCAGTTTGGTATTGAATTATTTCTCTATTTTATATTACAATCGAATTATGTCTTTCACTTATATGTTTTGTTTCGTTATAATTATGAGTAGCTAATTTTCTTAAACGTTTGTTTGGATTTGTGATCGTTTGTGTGGTAAATTTTGAGTATGAAATTGGATTTGTGATCGTTTGTGTGATCTGTTTGGGTTGAACTTTAATTACTTTGTTAAAATTGTTTATACTTTTGTTTGGTAATCTAAAAACGGGTATTCGAAAGAAATCCGTAATTTTTACTAAAATAAGAACGAAATAATCAACCGGTCTATAGTTGATTAAAAGTTTGTGGTATTCGAAAGGAATCGCTAACAACAATTAGAACAAATAAGTGTTAACACAAACGCTAGTTAATAAATTAAGAGAAATCGGTTTATTGATTAGTAAGCTATTCGAAAGGAAGCTTATAGGTTAATTCGCACACATCGGCTTGGTACTTAATGCACGATTATTTTAGGTGTTAACTATATTCGAAAGGAATAGTTGCATGGTTAGGTAATTGGAGAAATTTAGTATTCGAAAGGAACTAAGTTTTATATTAGAAGTTTGTCGACATTTTCATACTTAGGAAATATCACACATTCGTAAACGGTCCAAGCAAGCGTCCTTTTATCAATATTTGAAATACAAATCAATTTTAATCGTTTTTACATTTAGTCTATAATAAGACAAAAACCCACTTGTTACTTGTTACTTTTAGCTATTTTCTCAATTTACAATAGTCCCCGTGTTCGAACCCGAGATTTGCCCAATCTAATTTACAACCGACAAGGGTACACTGCCCGGTGTCGTAATCTAGGATAAGCTTATTTTCGGAAAACTAGATTTTTCACATCATATACCTAAACGGATTACAAGTACAGGAACATGGAAATACAAGTACAGAAACATGACGACAGGAACACAAACCAAGCTTGACAGAAGAGATAGAGGAGCACCAAAACACAAGACACAAACAGTAGTGGCTTAATGGATAGCTTCCTGCACCTAGTGCAGTTCTTTGAACACGACGGTCAAACGGGGTCCATATGGTGTTTCACACAGTAACTTGGTGAACATCAACACAACACCATAACGCAAGCCATTAAACCAGTTAAAATGCTTCCACTTTCCCTTCATGGCTACATGACTTGGTGGTATATGAAGCCTCTTGTCATCATAGTGCTTCACTAGCAGGAAGTTCATGTTGAAATCATGTGGAGGGAAAGTTACTTGGCAGTCTTCATAGGAAACCAGGTTATGGTCCCTAACAAAAGCAGCTGGAATGGTCTGCAAAAGTGATAGAGGTTAGTATTAGTTAGTAGAAAGCATTTGCTACATTCTAGTGTCATCACAAAGATATAAACTTACCACTCTTCCTCTTTTGACCTTGTAACGTTCTAGTGTCATTACAAAGCTGTTGAGTTCCTCCTAATCACTTTCATCAGAAATGTTCATAGCCACATCATCCCCATAACTTACCTTGGATGAGTTACTTGACAATTCCAAAACAGGCACATTTGCTACATTTGGAACAACTGTAACTTCACCATCACTTTCAGAAGAAGAAGACATTGTTGTATTAGTTTCAGATGATGAAAGTGTGGTTTACATCCTTCAAAAGCTTCAATTTATAGGCAAAAATCTGAATTTGTAACCATTTCAGTTGGTTGAATGCATTCAATTTATATCCTGTTTGATGATAAGTTTGATTGATGGAAGTGTATATTCAAGTAGATTGCTTGCTGAAGTCATGTTTTTGAGTAGCTTTTTGCATAGACTTAGACCAAGCTTGTGGTGTATTTGGACGAACACAAGAATCAAGGGTAGTAAATACTTTCAACCACCTTGCAGAAATTTAAGTCTATTTCCCCCCTTTTCTTCATGGTTGATCTTAACCATTGAAATCTTACACATTGAGATCGTTGAAATGACCATTTGCTCAACAATAGTCAAACACAAATTAAACACATTGCAGAAAGTAAATACACCATTTAAATGACCATTTCAGCTGATATCACTTGCATTCCATACATAAAAGACACAATTATAAAACAAACCATTTGAAACATACTAAAACACAACATTATAAAAGACACCATAAAAGACAGAATTACTAATAACATCTAGACATAAAACACACAATATCCATAACATCCAAAGGGAAATTAAAACAAACTAATAACATCCATACATAAAACACACAATATCCAGAACAAAGTGCAAATTGAACACAACACACAAATCTTTGGTTATCAACCATCCATATAATTATATGGGCAATGGGTTATCACTTGTACCAGCACCATCTTGGTTCACCTTCTTCATTTTTGCAATTCTTTCAGAAGGCTTTCTTAGATTTGGTTTTTTGTAACCACTCCAAAACTTGTCATACCTTGCCTGAATTTCAGCTTGAGTTGGTTCACCAACTTCATTCCTTATATCTTCAAATGCCTCTGCTAGCCTTGTTGCAATGAATTTCTTGCTATACTCACTTGCATTCTGCTGCGTATCAACCTTTTCTTTCTTAATGGCAATGAGCCTCTTAGACCTTTCTTCATCAAAAAATTGGGAGCTCTTCAACCACTCTTTTATCTTCAATTTTCTCATACATTGTCTCCTTAATTACCATTTGTCAGGTCTCGTAAATCCTCAACAGCTATCAACAAGTGTAAGATCTCAATTACAACTAGCGGAATTAGAAGTAATTGATTGAAGGAATGATTTAGAGATGATAATCAACGATGAATGAAAAAGTAGAATGAAAGATGTATTTTGGGCGGGAAATTCAGTTACAAGAACTATTTTGTTCAAAGCATGCATATTACATGATCGCTAGCCACTATTTATAGACTTGTACTAACTAACAATTACATAAATGCCTACCTTATGTTTATTAAAAAACATTTCGGAGTAGACATAAACTTATAGTTTAGTTGTTTCAGTTCGGAGGAACTTGAACTAATTCAGTGAAGAATTAGTTCCCCGGAACTGAAACCTTCCTAAACTCTACACTTTATCAAACAATTCGGAGAGTCTGAATTGGTACAAAACTATTCTAAACTATGAGTTGGTTAGCTTGGAAGCTTCACCATTTGACTTGATATCTCCAACAATCTCCCCCTTGGACGATGTTTCCAAAATCCTAGTCTTTCTCATTCAGCTCCTATCCCATCTTCATGTCCATCACTGTTCATCTTCCATCTATCCGTCCACTTCTTATTTTGTTCAGCTCTATCACTACACATTACAATGCCATCCTACCCTATGTGTCATCTTGTTCAATTCTTTCTAAAGGTAGTTTAGACAATGTAATGATATCTTCATTCGTGAGCTCCCTTATGTCTGCCATCTCATACAGTCTTTGTTCTTCTCCATCCTCTCTGTTCAGGACCCATTCATTTTATGAGTAGTCTTCCCACCATCTTAAGATCTTAGCCTTTTGATTGATCACTTTCACCTTTTTCATTGGTGCTATCTACATAGTAACCCTCTTTCTCTTAGCTTTGAACTTCTTGCCAAAATTTGCAAATCTAGTTTTAGCACAGTCTTTGATAAAGTTCTCATATTCATGCCCTTGAGGATGGTCACCATGATTGATCATCTTTAATTAGCTAAGTTGCACAACATTGTCCACCAAAATCTCTCTTAATTGTTCAGTAGTTCTGTAATGTTTGGTCATTGTTCCTCTTAAGCTCTTTCTTTTGATGACAATTGCACCAGAGCAATGATCAAATCTCCATCCTACAATAGGTGGAAGGATGCCTTTCTTCAACTTCATAATCTCTTCTCTCTCTACCCTCAGTTCTTCTACAGATAAATCCTTTATTCTTGAACCTAAATTGCTGCTTTCCTTTTGATCATGAGTGTCTACATCAACACGGAAACCATATTTGTCAAGTTCCCCTCCATCATCAGCAATTGTTTCTAACCAATCTGAAAGATCTTCTATTATAGCAGTAGAAGTTGGATCATTTACATAGTAGTCCTCCGGCAGAGAAGATGATTGAGTTTTGGAAGTTTTGACAAACAAACTGTCTTTTCCTTGATTATCTTGTTGATATTGGATGTGGACCGTGGGTAGAGAAGATTGGGATTGAATGAATTCTTTTCTTAGTGATGACTCGGAATACCATGGTTGGTTCTCCATATGTTGATCAATCTCTTCTATCTTCACTTTTGATTTAGAGTGAAGATTTTGTCTCTGTTTTTCAATCAAAGACTTCAATGTTGCTCTATCAGTTTGTGAAGGTTGATCAGTTTCAAGAGCAGAAGCTTCTCCAACAATTGGTTCTTCGGGATCAGTTTCAGTTTGCCTTTTCTTTAGGATATCTTGAACCATCTTTTCCCTCTTTTCTTTCATGGTTTTAATCATCAATTTTGTTTTAACATCCATCCAATTCTTTTCAAGTGTTTCAATCTTCATCTGACCAACATATTTTGCATTCATGCTCCCATCAGTTACAAGGTAATTCTTTAAGTGAAGTTTGTATTCTTTCTCTGTCTGATACTGCTTGAAGCTCAAAATTTCTTCTTCACACTCATCAGTTTGGAAGGTACCAAAGATGGTTTCAAAGCAATACTTTTTACTCTTCTTTCACCTCTGCTAGCACTTTCTTCAACTACAATCTCCTTTTTCCTTTTCCACTTCAGCTTCCTTCTCAACCTCTGTCTCCTCCTCTACTTGTTTACCTACACACTCCTCATTTTTATCATCATCATCCTCACTCTCAATGTCAATGATGACTTTTTAAACTTTTTCTCCTCCAATCTCTTCATTCCAACCATCATAAGTATGTGCAGTCTTTGGCTCTCTATCTCTAATTCTAGTAGTGAATGTTTCTTCAGCCATTTCAACAAATAACCCTTCATAAATACCTTCAAAGTGTTTGTCAAATGTTGCTTGGTCAACAGGTTCTCCATGTTGATCCACCACTCTGAATCTTCTTTCAGGTTCCTCAGTTTGAACAGTTTCCTCCTCTGAACCTATTTCTAATTCCTCCTAATTCTTTTCCAGTTCCTCAAAACTAGTATCTTTCTCTTCTTCAACCCTCTCCTTTCCCTTTCTGCTTACAACTTTCATGGATACGCTATCAACAACCTTTTCAACTACTTCACTCCCCCTTTCAACACTCTCTCTCTCTCTCTCTCTCTCTCTCTCTCTCTCTCTCTCTCTCTCTCTCTCTACATTCAGTATACCTTCTTCCCCTATTTTGGAGGCATCATTCAAAGACCCTGTTGTGGTAGCTTTCAACTTCTTCATCGTAACTTCATTCAACACCATTCTCCACCTCAACTGATACATAAGAGTCTGTTGTTTCTTTACTAGTAGCTCCAACTCCTCTGTTCGCTTGGTGAGCTTTGCAATTTTCTTCAAGTTCCAACCTTGACTCTTAGTTCTTGTATATACTTGATGTATATGCCTAGGTTCTTGCTGCACAGTTGGTCTTGATGGAGTAGAAGAAGTAGAAATCTGAGGAGATACAGGACGTTCAACCTCCATGTGCAACTGTTCTTCTAGAACTTGTGGTTCTGGTTCAACTTGTTCATTTTGAATAAGAGCATCTTGTTGCTCTTCTTGTATCACATTCCCTGCTACCTCCTCTTGAAATTCAATGAAGTCATTGATAGCTACTCTAGTTTGCTCAATCATGTATGGGAAGAAAGGTGTAAAATGCCCAGAAAACACAACTCTTGCTTTTGAGAATGTCTTCTTCATGTTTGCCAAGATTTTCCAGTTCATGTTTTCATCTTTAATAATGGTTCCTTCAAGCATCAATCCATGTACTTCTAAGTGAAGAATCATTTGGATAAATCTTGGGTATAGCAAGAATTTTGTTGCTGTGCCTTCAAGCATTTTCTGCATGTTGTCCATAATGAAACTAGAGAAGTTGAAACTTGAGACAAACAAATGCATAAGCTAGGGTTTGATTGAGCTCATCAAATCCTCCAGACCTCCCAGATATACAACATAGCAAAACATGAATCAAATATCTCCAGTTGAAGGACACTCTTGCCTTCTTTCCCATGTTATCAGGGAAGTCACCTTCATAACCAATTTCTCTACAAACTGTTTGTATCTCCTCCATACTTAATTTATCAATCCTTTCAGCATCATTCAACCTTAAAACCCTTTTGATCACATCCTCAGTAACTATTACATTTTCTCTCTGTACGGATGATGTAATAGTTCTTACCCCATCAATAATCTCAAACCTTGCCTTTTCCCAAAATTCTTGTAATAGGTCATTGTACATAACAGGACTTTCTGAGATTGCCTCACGCAAGTTCGAGCTGATTAAGAAGCCAAAACTAGCTTCCATTGATCATCAACCTCTGAATGGGTCATCCCTAGAAAGGCAGCTACATTATGCTTGGATTTGTATCTTAATGCAATCTGTTACACAAATTATGGTTAGAAGTGTTGAATAATCAAGAAAACTGCATTAATACATTCATAAGACAACTTAAATATACCTTAAAGAAAACAGAAACTAGGTAAATGAGGGATAAAGCAAAAGAACAAGCAAAAACTTCTTGAAAAATGGCTCTAGGAGAACAAAGCGGCAGTGCTAAAGCTTAATTTCTTAGAGGAATAAATAAATATAAACTATATTGGGATTAGAGATTTAGAATCGATTTAGAGAACTACTATTTTGATTAAAAAATTATTTAAAATTTAAACTAATAAAATAATGAATTAGAAAAATAATATATTTAATTTCCCACCAAAAGTTCCCCGATCCTAAAATAAAACTTCCGACTGAAAAGACTCTGAATTGAAATTAATACTCCGAATTTTAACAACCAGTCAAAGACCCTGAATTGTAAAAATTTAACTCCAAATTGAAATTAACATTCCGAATTTTAAAAACCAGTCAACGAAGTCAAAGACCCTGAATTTAAAAAAAATTAACTCCCAACTGAAAAGAGATAGAGTCAATAATTTTCCCAGAATTTTTGAATTCAAACTTTTATTTTTTATAAAAACAACAGCCAGTCTAGAAGTAGTTTATAAAGCAAAATTTCAATTTCAAAATCGTAAACTTATATACCAGAATTTCATAAATTAGTTTATAAGAGCAAATTTTCAAAAGAAAAGAAATGTTTTATTAAAATATTGAAATCTGTATTTCTATTAGAGTTCATCTTGTGTCAAATATTCATTCACTGCAAGTTTGAATAGTTTAAAAATGACCTAATACACAATCAAACTTTTCAATTCTTGTCAAGAAGAAATAAACTAAAACTGATATTTTACTACAATAGGACATTTATATCATATTTACTTAAAAACATAACAGTTTTGTGACATATTTTACTCAAATACTTTTGACTGAACTCATGACTAATCTTCAACATTTATTGAGAGTCCCCATAATATGATTTCTCAACCTTATAAACTGCTTCTTCTCTCAATATATTTTTGATTAAATGCATGATTTATGTGTTCAAATTGGACTTAGTACAATTGTTCAACTCTTTTCCCTGTCTTTGCCGTTTATCAAGTAAGCATTAAGGATCTTAGAGGACAAAAGACTAGTTTAGTAAAATTTTGGACTTATTCACCTGTCTTTTCCGTTTATCAAGTTAGCATCAAGGATCTCAAAGTCAATAAATTATTAAAAAATCACTTTTAGACACTTCACTGTTTTAGAATAAATAGATTTATATGCTCATATTTGTTGAAAATATGACATTCTTTTTCTTTTTTTCTTGACAATCACTGAATTCCCATTTAAAGGTTATTAATTTTAGTGATCTTATGCAATGAATAAACCACAGGTTGTTAAGATTTTCAAAATACAGAACTATGTGCATTTGTAAAAACATTTGGTTTCATGAAATTATTTAAATATTGAACTATGTTAAATAACTTTGGAATTCATGTTTAAGATTCTTTTCTAAGAAATTTTGTTTTAGTGAAACATTTTCAAGTTTTATACTGTTTTTGTATTTTTCTATTATCTCAAAACCTTGCAAATAGAATAGAAATAAAATCTTTTTGAGATTTATCTTTACAAACTGAAAAGACATATTTTTGGATTTTATCTATACAAGTTTTCTGAAGTTGAAGAAAAATTACTCTGAATTAGAAAAAATATATTGAATTAAAAGACTATCCTAGATATTAAAAAGACTCAAATAGAAAAACAAAATATTTTTGAATGTTATTCATTTTCTCCCCCTCTTTTTGTATTTTGATGTAAAAGAAGCAAAAATCAAAAAGATATGTACAAAATTATTTTTGAAGAAACACTTAATCAAGATTTATAAGACCAATAGCCTGAACAAGAAAGTTGAATCTTGTTACATCAAATTCCTTTGTGAAAAGGTCTGCTAATTGAAGGTCTGTATGAATCTTTACTAAGTGAATCAAATGTTTTTCAAAGTAGTCTATAATAAAATGATGTCTAATCTCAATATGCTTAGTTTTAGAATCGTGTAATGGGTTCATAGTGATAAACATGGTAGATGTGTCGTCTATGTGAATAGGAGTGTCCATGAAATTAAGGCCATAATCTAACATCTGATTCTGAATCCATAACACTTGAGATGTGCTAGAACCAACAGCAATATATTCAGCTTCAGCAGAGGACTGTGAAACAGAAGTCTGCCTTTTGCATTGCCAAGATGCTAGCCTATTTCTTAAGAACTGGCAACCTCCTTGGGTAGATTTTCTATTTAAGTTGCAGCCACCATAGTCACTATCATTATAGGCATAGAAGTCAAAGGTAGAGTTCTTAGGATACCAAAAGCCTAATGAAGGTTGTCCCTTAAGATATCTAAAAATCCTCTTGACAACAACTAAGTGAGATACCTTAGGGGCAACTTGAAACCTAGCACACATACACACTCCAAACATAATATTAGGTCTACTAGCAGTAGGATACATTAAGGAACCTATCATAGAACTATATAAATGTTGGTCAACACTTTCACCATCTAAGTCTAGATGTAGCTTGGCCCTAGTGTCAACAGGAGTGGAAGTAGATTTACAATCAGAAAACCCAAATTTGGTTAATATATCCTTGACATACTTCGAATATTAATAAAAATGTCATGATCTAATTGTTGAACTTGAAGTCCTAAGAAAAAGGACATTTCACCCATTGAGCTCATTTGAAGTTTAGACTTCATAACAAGCTCATAGTCCTTACACAGTTTTTCACAAGTTGAACCAAAAATGATGTCATCAACATATATTTGAACAAAAATGGATTCCTGGTCAACTGATATGATGAATAAAGTTTTATCTATGGTTCCTCTTAAATAACCATTATCAATCAAATACTTGGACAATGTCTCATACCAAGCTCTAGGAGCTTGATGTAATCAATATAAAGCCTTGTCCAGTTTGACCACATGATAAGGGAACTGAGGATCTAGAAATCCAGGAGGTTGACTAACATAGACTGTTTCTTCAAGAACTCCATACAAAAATGCTGATTTTACATCCATTTGATATACCTTAAAGTTCTTAAAAGCAGCAAATGCTAGGAATAATCTTATAGCCTCTATCCTTGAAACTGGAGCAAAGACATCATCATAATCAATACCTTCTTCCTGAGTATATCCTTTTACAACAAGTCTTGCCTTATTCCTCACTATTATTCCCCTATCATCCTTCTTAACTTTAAAGATCCATTTAACTCCAAGCACATTTGCTCTTACTAGTCTTTCTACCAAAGTACCTACTTCCTGAACCTTAAATTGCAATAGTTCCTCTTGCATAGCTTCTACCCAACTATTTATGGTTAAAGCAATATCAACATTTTTAGGTTCTAGTTGAGACAGAAAGCAAGAAAATAAGCAAAGATTTACTAAAGCAGAGCTACTTCTAGTTTTAACCCCATCATGCAAATTTCCTATAATATTACTTAGAGGATGATTTTTGTGAACTTTTAAAAATGAGTTAATTTCCTCAGTAATATTAGTAGAAAGGTTTGTTTGATTAGGGACAATATTATCTAAAAGTGAGGGTTCAGAAGTTGCTTCACTAGGTTGTTCATGGCTTGGTTCAGTAGGTAGAGTTTACATTTGTTCATCAGTGTTGAGTTGTGCTTCATCATGATTAGTCTCATTTCCTTCTTCCGAATTGTTCTGAATATTCCCCGAATTTTCTTATGTTTCTCTTTGTGCCCTTGAATTTTCTTGTAATCCATCCAAATTTTCTTGAAATTCTGAATTGACTTGTGGATTACTAGAATTGAGTTCCTCATTAACTTGTTCAACTGAAATATCTTCAGTGGAATGTTGTGCATCCAAATCATCATGATTTTCAACATCTTGCAGTTCTCGATCTTGTACAATTTTATCTTGATCTTCAGAGTTTACTGGAATGTCTTCTTCTTGAGGAATATCTGCATCAGTTTGACTCTCTGCGGAATCTTTAGTTACAATTGTTGTATCATCCCCTGAATTGCTTTGATCTTGATTCAAGTTAGATGGGCTTGCACTTGCATTTGTTGGTCTCCTAGTACAAAGTCATCACTATCTTCAGCATTTCCTACATTCTCTGTTGATACCTGCACTTGTTCTGTAACATCTGGGCAAACACTATTAAATGAATTCACAAATGTGTCTAAATCAAACAGCCATTCAGCACCTGAGTTCCTAACATTCTGTGTATATTCATCGAATATCACATTGATAGATTCTTCTATGATTCTAGTTCTTCTATCAAAGATTCTATAGGCTTTAGAAACACTAGAATTTCCAAGAGAGTAACTATTGAGGTATGTGGTCTGACAACCGAAAACGACTCGAGCACAAAACCTACACGACCAAGGAGCCCCGCCGCCAAGTAAATTTGCCCCGGCCCCGTTACCGGGTAAACCTGCCCCGTTACCGGGGTGGCCAGCCCCGCTACCGAGAAAACTGGCCCCTGCTTCGATACCGCCCTAGATGCTCGGACACCCCGAACACATGACCAGGTAAACCTCGGACACCGCCCTGACTAGGACCGTTACCGGGGTGGCCAGCCCCGCTACCGAGAAAATTGGCCCCTGCTCGGATACCGCCCTAGATGCTCGGACACCCCGGACACATGACCGGGTAAACCTCGGACACCGCCTTGACTAGGACCGTTACCGGGGTGGCCAGCCCCGCTACCGAGAAAACTGGCCCCTTCTCGGATACCGCCCTGACTAGGACCGTTACCGGGGTGGCCAGCCCCGCTACCGAGAAAACTGGCCCCGTGCTCGATCATCCATGAAAGTTACCGGGTAACCTCGGAGCATGTCTCAGACACTTTGGCCATACCCGGGTAAACTCAGCACCGTCATCGAGATAGGATGTCCCTGCCCGGGCAAACCCGCTATATCTTAGCCCTGTTACCGGGCACAGCCTACCCGGTTGGCCTGGCTTCCCGGTAACGCTAACTTCTGTCCGGTATACATCTAATTTGACTTGGGTTGTCCTGACGTCGCAAGCACGCATGCTTACGTCACTTACCCATTTGTGGATCATAAAGTGACGGCCCATGGGTGTAATCATTGGGCCTCAGCCCATAAATGGAAACCCTAATCTCAAGCCTATAAATACCCCTCTGATCAATGTCAGAGGGCAGGTTGTCAATCATTGCATTCCTCACACATACACGTTCAAGAGCAGTTTTTCCTACTCTCTTACGTCACATCCGCTAATCATTACGTCACCTTAGGCTCGTCAAGAGCTTGGTAGGTTTGCACTGCTCTCGCAGGAGTTCGTATTGATTAGCCAACACCCCAAACCCTTGAGCCCCGTCAATCGTTGCTCAAACAGTAACCATCATCTGTTTTGGAATCAAATTTTCCTAATTGGTCTTTGGTATTTAAAATGGAACATTGACAGCCAAAAGCTTTGAAAAATCCACAAATGGTTTTCTTCCAAAAAACAATTCATATGATGTTTTTCCTAATCTTTTAACTATATGAATTCTGTTGTTGACAAAGCACATAGTGTTTATTTCTTCAGCCCAGAATGTGACAAGTAATGAAGATTCTCCTAACATGGCCCTAGCTCCCTCAATTAAAGTTTTGTTTTTCCATTATGCAACTCCATTTTGTTGTGGAGTTCTTGGGGAGCTATATTGTCTTAAAATTCCTTTAAGAGTGCAAAAGTCATTCAGGGTGAAATTCTTAAATTCTGTGCCATTGTCACATCTAATAATCTTAACATTCTTATCACAAAAGTTTTCAATTTTAATGACAAAGTCTTTTATTAGCTCAGCTGTTTCACTTTTATGAGCTAAGAAAAAGACCCATGGAAATCTTGAATAGTCATCAGTGATAACTAAACAATAAGATTTCATGCCAAGACTCTTTACACTTACTGGACCAAATAGATCCATGTGTAGAAGGTGAAGAACTGTATCTACTGAAGGTTGAGTCTTTATTTTAAAACTTGATTTATGATGTTTTCCTTGAAGGCATGAATTACAATGGTCATTTGAATGAAAACTCTTTTTAGGTAAACCAGACACCAAATTGTCTGAGACCAGTTTATTCATGCACTTAAGATTGACATGACAAAGTCTTCTATGCCATAAATCAGACTCTTTTTCAGTAGTTCTAGATATGAAACAACTTGATGATTCATTTGACTGAGCAGTGTTCATGTCTAAGATATACAAGTCTTCAAATCTTGGTGTTTGAGTAACAATCATATCCATTGGAATAACAAATTTGTCTTTAAGTATGTAAAAAGAATCTTTTGAGAAAAGAGCATAAAAACTATTGTCACATACCTGAGACACTGAAAGCAGTTTATAGTTTAATTCTTTAACATAATTCATCTGTCCCAGAGTCAAAGATCCATTTGTCACATTTCCTTTCTGGTTATCCATCCACCCATATCTCCACCAAATGAAACATCTCCTCCTCTAAAGGCACTGAAATCATGTAACAATTTGATATTTCCTGTCATGCGTCTTGAGCACCCACTATCAACTACCCAAGTGTTGGCTTCTAAAGGATTTGTGAACTTCCTCTGCAAAAGTTAGAACTTAGTGAGATTTTGGAATCCACACTTTTCTAAATTTTGAAGATAGTCCTTTGAATTTGTTAAATTTGAAATAATCATGCACTTTTCTTTTAGTATCAAACATGGAAAATTCCGAATCATATTTGGTATCATCCGAACTAATACTATCCATATCCGAATCCTTTTTGTTCAACCGAATTTTGTCCGAATTGATTTTGACAACGTGTTTTTCCGAATTAACTTTCATTTTATCCGAATTCAACAAATTATCATCTGAATTTAGCTCTTTTAATTTGGACATAGAATATTTTAATTTGGATGATTTCAAATCAATTAGCAATGTAGAATTTATTTTACCAAACTTCAACTCATTTACATTGTTTGAATTTGTTGTTTTCCCATCCATGTATTTCTTAAAGTCAATTTTTCCAAATTTCAAATTCACAGATGTTAACATACCATCAGAGAAAATTTTCTTTTTAGACTTTAGCCAACATTCTTCTACTTTATGTTTCTTTTTGCAAGTTAAACATCTTGGTTTCCTTTTTGATTTATTCAGTTTAATCTTTTTATGTTCAACATTTTCACTTTTAAGCACAGATTCACTAATGGATTCAGATAAACTAACATTCACACAAGCAAACTTAATTTCAGAATCATTCAACACAACATCATTCAAAACAATTTCTTCTGCAAATCCATCATTCTTACTCAAATTATGAAACATAAAGCATCTCTCATTTTGACAATTGTGAATTTGTTCTACAAATTCTTCTTCAATTTCAAGTAAATCTAAATTATTACAATCTTTAACTCTCTCTTCACAATCACCATCTTTAACTAATTGACTTTTTAAATTTATGCCTGCTTCACAATTAAAAACTCTATTTAGACTAGTATTACCGGGCAAAGAATTCATGTTATGCACAGAAGAACAATTTTCATGCAGTGTTATATTATCATGTAGAGCAGATGATTCATCAAAGAAATTTTCAACAAGCAGACTACTTTTGAATGATGTAAATTCAGGCTTACTTGAGTTGTTGTCATTGAAAGGAGGTGGTACTGCATTGAATCCAATACCTGCCCTTGCCTTATGCACCATTTGATGCTCAATGATTCCACTCAAAGTTTTCGATGAAAGGTTGAATTTCTCAACATGAATTTTTGATTCTTTAAATTCATTTGAAACCTTTTGAAATCTTTCAAACAAGTTTTCATGTTGAGTTTCCAACCTTCCCAGTTTCCCTTTGTATGCATCTACATCACTTGTCAACAACTCTATTTTTTCTTTATAACCTTTTTCTTTATTTAAAAACTCGCTTTGATGAAACTTTATCAAATCAATCTCTTTAATTAAACTCAAATTATGCTCTCTTATATATTTAACAGTGTGTAAACAAGATAGAGTGCAAGTATTTGAAAGTACCTAATCAGTGTTGACAGAGGAAGAGATTTTACTCATCAAGGCAGATACACTCTTGTTTTTGTAGTCCTTCTCAGCAACCTAATCCCATTCTCCAAAAGTGATCAATGATGTTCCACTAGAGCTTGCTTCTTCTCTGTCATTCTTCATTTCAGATCCAGTGATATTCTTTTGTTCAGTTTGTTGATAGTTCTTTGATAGCCATTGTTTTGACTGCTTCTTCTTGGTGCCCTGCATTCTCTTGCGAAGTGCCCATTTTCTTGACAGTTGTAACATTTTACTTTTGACTTATCAAATCCCATCTTATCACCATTTTCTTTTCTGAAATTATTCTTGCCATTCCTTTTGAAGAAACGGTTTTCCCTTACACTCACCATTGCCATCTGCCACTTAAGATCTATTTCCTCCAAGTCATCAAGATGAAGTTGTTCTAGATCTTCTCTTACTAATTCAGCTTGATTAAGACTTCCTGCTACAAAAGCTTCATAAATAGCAACAAATGCTTTGTAGAGAGTCTCTCTATCACCCATAGCTGATGGCCCTAGTATTGCAGATGGTGTAGTTTAACCAGAATGACCATTGTACACTGGAGTTTGAGAATAGCAACTTGTGGAATGATAGTATCCAGAGTAATGACTAGCATATGATTGAGGTTGAGGCAATGATTGACTGGAATAATGAGGTGAATTGACTTGAGTTGAGGCTTTCAGTGCACATCCAAAAGAGTTTTGGGACTGCTTCTTTGCATCCAGCTGCATATCAACTTCATATGATTGAAGAACTCCAATTAGTTCAACAAGTGTCATTGTGTTCAGATTTGTTGTTATCTTAATGATCATCACTTGTACAGCCCACTTTAGTGGAAGAGATCGTAACAGCTTCTTCACAATGTCACTGTCCTTCATCATTACCCTAGCAGTCTTCAAATCACTCACCAATACTGAATACCTCGAAATCTACTCAGACAGACTTTCACCTCTGATATATTCAAAAGCCTCATACAGTTTCTTTAGCATGTATCTCTTACTTTCCTTCAGCTCAACACTCCCTTCATATCTCAGTTCCATTGCTTCCATTAGCTATTTAGCTGATAAGCATTCCTTGAAGTTGTTGTAGATTTATGTTGGCAATGCTAGAATTACTGCTCCTAAAGCTCTGAAGTCACGATCAATGAGTTTGTAATCAGTCTTTGTATACCTCTCAGGGTCCAGATCTATCATCCATGTCCCTCCAGTCTCCTGAACCATTGGCCTAGGAGGTCCATTGACAATTGAGGTCCAAATTTGTCTATCTCTGTAGTATATAAAGGCTTTGAATCTCAATTTCCACATCATGAAGTCCTGACCTAGAAACTTAGGAGGCCTACCACCAGATCTTGTTTCGTTATCATAATTCACTGTAGGAATGTTTGCTCGAATAATAGACGTGGTGAAGCTTGCAATTGATTTTAAATCGGAGAGATGAGTACTTAATTCGGACTAATTGATTAACCTCAAATTGACTACAGATCACTTAAAATCACTGAAATCTTAATGAATTTTACTAATAGCACTAAAACTCAAAGTATAGAACACTTCATTCGATTAAACTAATGCAAATGTGTAGTAACCAAATCTTACCGCCAAAATTTAAAAATTCAGAACTCAAACAAACGCGTTGATCATAGATCTTCTAAATCCTCAGGCTGATTCAAACACTTCGACTGTAGTTGAGTTGAATCAAATTGAATTGATAACCAGCTCTGATACCACTTGTCAGGTCTCGTAAATCCTCAACAGCTATCAACAAGTGTAAGATCTCAATTACAACTAGTGGAATTAGAAGTAATTGATTGAACGAATGATTTAGAGGTGATAATCAACGATGAATGAAAAGGTAGAATAAAAGATGTATTTTGGGCGGGAAATTCAGTTACAAAAACTATTATGTTCAAAGCATGCATATTACATGATCGCTAGCCACTATTTATAGACCTGTACTAGCTAACAATTACATAAATGTCATCCTTATGTTTATTAAAAACATTTCGGAGTAGACATAAACTTATAGTTTAGTTGGTTCAGTTCGGAGGAACTTGAACTAATTCGGTGAAGAATTACTTCCCCCGAACTGAAACCTTCCTAAACTTTACACTATATTAAATAATTCGGAGAGTCCGAATTGATACAAAACTATTCTAAACTATGACTTGATTATTTTGGAAGCTTCACCATTTGACTTGATATCTCCAAAACCATTTCATCATCAAAGATTGGGACCTGTTGAACCTCAAGCTTCACCTCAAATAGATATCTTCATTATATTGTATAAGAAATACATTAATATACTGCATACACCATCATAATAATTACATTAAATAAAAATAAAACAAAGTAAGACACATACCATTGGGACCTCATTAACCATTTCATTATCAACATTCACCATCTCTGTATCACCATTCACCATGTCATTAACCATTTCTGCAACACCTCTCCCACCTCTTCTACCCCTACGACCTCTTCCACCTCTCCCACCTCTTCCACCCCTACCACCTCTTCCACCTTTTCCACCCCTACCACATCTCATTCCACTAGTATAACCTTCGGTTTGACTACCTGGTCGAGTACTTGTTTGGGCGCTTGCTTGACTAGCACCTATTCTTTTGTTTACCCTTCTGTTAATAGAGTGTTCAACTAAAGGTCTTCCTTTTTAGCTGGAACCTTAGGTGGTGGAATAACCTTCTCCTTTGTACAACTCTTTTTATTGTGACCAGTTTCTTGACAGTTTTTACAAGTCATTTTTCTTGGAGGTCTTGAAATCCAATCCTGAGTTTCTGATCTAGCTTTCTTCTTTTTTACTGTTGTCCTACCATACATTTGTCTATCAATTGGGGGTTGAGAATTAGGGTTATCCAGCTTTGGCCATTGATGTATTTTGTCAACTGGTTTAATGTTAAACTTATAAGTGCCTTTGTATTTTTCCAACTTAAAGCTATCACTAACATATAGGTCTGGATTCTTTCCAATAAAATACAATGCAACAACTGCATGTGGACATGGGATTCCTGTGAGTTGCCATTGCCTACAAATACATGTATTTGTCAGCAACTCAACAATAAAAGCTTCATCCACCTACCTAACCTCAAACTCCATTGGTCCACTTGGAATCACACCCCAATTCCTAAAAATCAAATATGGGTGTTATAATATGTGATTCTAAAGTATATTAAGACTAATAAAAAAGTGACATACCTTTGTATCCTTTTGTGCATTTTCAATATCCCCCTAATGTTGGGACAGATTGCATCGTGCCAATTTTCGAATCCTTCTCTTAGAGAGTTATTATGTGTCATCACATATGTTCTAACATCTTCAAGCAATCCAGTGATTGGTTTTCTTCTTGCACCAAGTATTTGAGAGTTGACTGACTCACATATGCCATTCTCAACTGCATCACAAACAATCCATGTTCTGAAGAAAGCCCTTGACCATGTGTGTGGTTGTTTGTTCATCAAGTAATTATATGCCCTAAAATTAGAAATTCTTATTAATTCCATGACAGCATCAAATCTTTAAGTCCTGGTATCACTTTCTCGGTGAGTGTCATCAGTCAGTTTATGTCGACTACTAGAACGATCACTGGGATGCTGCAATTCATATACTTAAATATTTAAAAAGAACACCAGGAAAAGGGATCCTATACTCCGATCATGGCCATACACAGATTCTTGGGTACTCAGATGCAAGTCATGCTGGATGTCCTCATAGTAGGCGTTCCAATACTGGATATTGTATTAT
Organism: Senecio squalidus; assembly: GCA_910822075.1. NCBI lineage: Eukaryota > Viridiplantae > Streptophyta > Magnoliopsida > Asterales > Asteraceae > Senecio > Senecio squalidus. Next base: position 50,290,483 of record CAJVGC010000432.1, read on the forward strand.
GTTTGGTGGAAATCTCGTGTCATGGAAGAGCAAGAAGCAAGACGTGGTCTCTCTATCTAGTGCTGAAGCAGAATATCGAGCGATGGATCGAACCACATGTGAACTTACTTGGATACGACGTTTGACACAAGAGTTGGGTGATATTTCTTTAGAACAGATAAAAATGTTTTGTGACAATGAAGCATCAATGCATATTTCTAAAAACCAAACTTTTCATGAGTGGAAAAAACACATTGAAGTCGATTGCCATTTCCTTCGTGAAAAAGTAGCACGAACCTCTCGTGAACCGCCAACAATTGAGCCAATTTGGGTTCCATCAATTCAACAGCTTGCAGATATGTTGACAAAGCCACTACGAGGATCTCAAATCACTCTTATATGTGACAAGTTGGGCATGTTTGACATATATGCTCCAACTTGATGAGGAGTATTGGATATTATGAGTGTTAATTATGTATATATTAATTAGTTTATTAATGTTGGCCATTGGCCTTCTCAAGTAACTTGTATAAATACATGCTTCATATAGGTATGAAATACACTTTTCAATTGGAGAATACTTGACTTTGTTTCAGGCATCATCATCAATCCAATCAGGACCAAAATCATCTGAAAAATGATGATCTTGTGAATTCATAGACCATACCTCAACATCATTAAAATCATTATCATTAAACTCTTCTACTTTCTTTGTCAAGTACACATCTATTCTACCACTATTGTCTTTTGAACATTGAATAAAAGAGGCATAATTATCATCACTTACAAGGAGACTTACACCTTCACGGATAGTTTGCCAGGAGCACAATAGAACATGTCTTCGAAATTAGTGAAAGTTATCTCCTTTAGCCACATAATCATACGACGACAGTCAAAATCAGTAATATCAATATCGCGAAAAGTATCCATCCTCCCATCCGGAGTACCTTCGAAATGACCATCGAAGTAAACATCCATTGTAATTAATATCGGTGAATTCATTTTAGGGTTTAATTGATTTGGGGGTTTGAGGTTTGAGTGATTCGGGGGAAAATATGATTTTAGGGTTTCGATGATTCGAGGGTTTGAGGTTTGAGTGACAAAACGGCTAACCTTAATAAAAAAACGGTCAACAAAAGTCATACATTGAAAATCAACCGGTTACCCTATAAAAAAGACTGATTGTAAAAAATTGTAACTTTAGTCCTTTAATTACAAACTAAAAAGTATATTGACCTTAATAGATAACGGGTATAAGTATAATGACCTTTTGTGATAAATAAATTTTAATTTTAATTTAAATTATATTCAGATATTTATAATAAGTAAATATAAATTAACTAGATTATACACTCGTGACACGTACGAGATATTTTAAAAAACACTTTTAAAGCAACATATATAATTATATATAATAAACAATTGTAATTATATTAGTTTAAATGTCTGTAAAGATTATAAATAATTATTTATTTATTCTTTTTCATATTTTTCAATTATATGATCTTGGTGCAATTTAAATACTTTATCTGTGACTTAAATACACTGTGTTGGTTGGCGAAAACTCTATCCAAAACATCTCTTCTCATTAACATTTTTGTATCTTAAAACTTTATTTATTTTTTCTTTCTTTTTAAACAAAAAGCCAAAGGCTAACAATTTTTTTAGTAACGAGAATCACTCCTCAAAGATTGACGTATGTTGTAGTGGAATAAAAATCAACGGATTACAATAGATACTAAAATAACAAACGAGTAAAATAAGTAAAACATACAAAACGTAAAATTTTAACCCTAATTGCCCGTGGAGAGTTGATAGTCATTGGCTCTAGCAGAAAATTGGCACAAATCTAATACCTTACACATCATGTGGAGAACATTCACACTTGGAAATATCACCTTAATAATGCAGGGGAGGATTTTGCATTAGTGAACCGAACAAATGTTGAACTTTATTGAAGGAAATGCTTTTAATATGCCATTGAAAATCATTAACGAACCAAATCCTTGTTCTTTTCAAAATCCAGATCTGACTGCAAGAGACTTTTGAGCAACGTAACACATAAAAAGATTGGATCCCAAAAGTGATTCACTGATCCCAAACTTTGAATTCATCGCCCATGTTTTCCAAAGATTTAATAAGATGTGCTAGCAACGATCTTCTAGGCAAAAATAAAACACTCACAAAGGAGAATAAAACTGACAAACTCGTCAATTGATTTCTATAATAAATGAAGAGAAGAAAGATCACAGCAACAACGATAAAAGGAAAAGTCTTTATCAAATCTTCATTGCGTGATAGAGAAACTCTCATAGAAAAACCGTAGAGAGAGCCTTTTGTATCTTAATTTTACTCTTCACTATTATATACGTAAAAACAAGTTTTTAGTTTTTGAAGCGATACTCTATTATTTTATATAAAATTATTAAAATAATATTAACTAACGAAAGACCTAAAATATATCTAACAGAGTATCGATGACGATAACGGTAGCTTTTAGTGTTATGGTTACTTAAATCAGGCATAAAATGCTTAAAATAAATGTAAGTCATGAAAATAGAAGATAATATCCCAAATATAAAACCAATTTTTTATAAACATATATTAAAATTATGAGTGTCTAAATATTTTAACGCGTTGTGGGCAATTTAGCGATAAGCTAATAATTATGATTTTGAATTAATGAAAAAGGAATTTGGGGATAAAAACGAAATGAAAAGAAAGGTTGTTGTGAGTTTGTTTATTATCCGCTCACAAGGTTTCATCTGAGTTCTCTCCATCCACTCTTTCACTGAAAAATCAATGGCGAGCATTATCTCATCTTCTTCTTCTTCATCCAGCATTCAATCGGCCTACAGGCGATCCACGGTGCCACCCATCTCTCTTCATCATCGCCGCGTCTATTCATTTCACACTTTCTCCGGTCTAAAAATCCAACAACAACAGCAGCTTTCTTGTAAACATGTTAAGGTTTCACGCCGAGCAGGGTCCGCCATTGTCTGCGAAGCGTCTTCCGATACAGCTCTTGATGGTCAGCTTCTCTGTTTCATTTCATATACCATTGTAGTTGTTAAATGTAGTTATTGTAGTTTAAGGGGGTGTTTGATAAGGGGCTTATGGCTTATTGACATTTCGGCTTATATTTCATAAGCGCGGATTTTTCGGCTTATGTAATCATTTATGAGCGGTTATATAAGCCGGGAAATTTGAGCTTATGAAACATAAGCCGAAATATCACTAAGCCATAAGCCCCTTATATAAGCCCAAACAAACACTCCTTAAGATTGATTCTACTTATATTGTCTTAATATTGTTGCTGTAAAAGACATTACAAAAACTCACAAAATGTGCTCACAATAATCTTTGTGGGTTTTGTACATCGAGAGTAGACGTCTAATAGAAGTAAAATGGGATAATATGAGCAAAAGATACTAATTTGGTTAGCTCCTCTACTCATTTAACTTCGCTAATTCTAGCATTTATGCAGTTGAGCAACTCGTAAGTAATCTTACATTAACCACACTCATAATGAAAGATATGTCAAAGAGAAAATCATGTACGGAGTAAGATAAATTAGGGCTTAGTTTTACGTGGGATCCAATTATCCAAAGCAGGGATATCAAATCTGTAAATAAGATCATCCTTTGGCGACAAAGTTATCATATATTGTTGAACTATGTCAAAGCTTAACAGAGACACGGAAAATAAGTCTGTATTATTTTGTTTACACATTAATTTGATTTGTGCTGACATTTCTATGCCTACTGCAAGTATTACCCATTTTCCGTGGTCTAAATGAACAAATATACTGTAAGTTCTGATAAGTTATCTGGCACAACTGAAATCCTTCCACCGTTAAGCTTTGATTAACTGTGATACCTGTGAAAGTGCCATCATCAATCTTGGTTCGGATCAGTTTAACTTGGATGACAAATATTTAATCAGTTGCTGCATCATATATTCTAGTCTGGTCCATTGGCAAATAGGAAGTATGAAGTTTGAATCATTAGATTGTTCAATTGTTGTGTGCTAATAATCGTCTTTTATTATTGGTTTTTGAAAATACAGTTCCCTCGGTTACCAGTGACACATGGGATTCTCTAGTGCTGAAGGCTGATGGACCCGTAATGGTTGAATTTTGGGCCCCATGGTGTGGGCCTTGCCGTATGCTACTTCCAGTCATTGCTGAACTCTCTAAGGAATACGTTGGAAAACTCAAATGCTACAAACTCAACACCGATGAAAGCCCGTCCATTGCAACCCAATATGGGATTCGAAGCATTCCCACAATCATGATCTTTCTCAAAGGCGAGAAAAAAGATGCAATTATTGGTGCAGTTCCAAAAACGACTCTAACTGCTTGCATTGAGAAGTTCCTTTAGACATTATTGTAACCGCAACTTGTTATATCGTATCATTTTTCGCGGTTCCATGATTTCACATTATCGCTTTTAAATTTTATTTGAAAGTCAAGTGTATAGTTGTTGAAGGTTCTTTGACTTATATGCATCACAAAACTCAACATTTTCAATTCATAACTATTTGTTTTATTAGTATTGTTATTGGTATTTAAGGTTTTTGTGGAGGGTAGTAATGTTGGGGGTTTGTTTAGAAATGCAAAACTTTATAAAAGCCCAAAAAGGGCACCAGTGAGGAAATACATATATTATATTTTGTTTAACCTAGGTATTCTACCTGCTTAGTGAGCCGACTAATCCCAGACGACCACCCGCTTCGCTGGTAGCCCATAGTCGTCACAGGTAAACCTCCGTAGCCACAATGAATATTTTTTTGCACCTGGGATTTGAAGTTGAACCTCCAAGTAGTTTCACCTTTGGAGACCAAACTCTTACCACTAGAACACCAGTCAGATTTTTTGGTTTGATTGAGATAATTTTTGACGATTGTTACACAACTCATTCGGGATGAATACACGGATAATAGGAATCATATTTTGTTTTTTGGGAAGTTTTTCTTGTAAGTTTATGTTATAGCATGAGAAATGAGTTGTGCAGTAGTAAGGCTCACTAGTTAAATATTACCGATCTAAAGTAGAAGTTATATCGAGGCTTATCATGTAACTTTATAATTGTATGTCATGTATTTAGAATGTAGATATCATTAAAGAGATTACTACCAAAAAATGTTGATTACTTTCGGCACAAAAGATAAAATTCATGTTACATAGTAGTTAAACTTAATTGTTGTTTAATGAAGACCAAGATCACTATTATTGTTAGTCTGTTGCTAAAATCAACACAAGAAGGTTGAAAGTAAGGCGATGATATATAAATTGTTGTTTAACACCGCCAAACTCTATTAAAACCCTTTAACAACCTTAAACACGTTTAAAAGAACACGATATATGGAAACTACCAAACACAAACAATTGAAATTCAGAAAACAAAAGTACGTAGTTGATAAATATCAAAGAGATATTCTAAAACGATAGATATATCCCTTGTAGAAGAATGGATCTTAGAATAAAGCTCCAAAATTAAACTCCCGCACTCGAAGGATCTCTCTTGATTAACTGAAAAATCAATCAAAACGGAAAGCACAGTTACAAATAACATTCTGGTGACCAAAGTTGTGGTATGTGTAGTCTAATACAAGAACAAGGCCTTTTAACAAAAAAATAAAAAAAAGTTGTTTTAAGGTTCAACCAAATTATTTTGATAAAAGAAAGAAATTAAGGAGCATAATATAACATCATATTTAGAAATCACCTTAACATCCTTCGGATTATATTTTGCCAACCTCTTTCTCTTTTTCGTTGGTTTCCCGTTAACATAAGGAGAAACAAGGCTCTCCACATATAAAGGGGCTTCCGTATATTCCCCAGTGGTCGATTTACATATATCGGCATTGAAGAAGGATTTCTTGATTCGACCATAATTTCTAAGATTTTTCAACTAGTATGCGATGTCATTCTTCACCTCATATTTATAAAGAAGCAGTTCCCAACACAGTTCTACATTGTCGTTTTTCATTACCGACAACTTTGGTTCATAAAACTTTTCCATTCAGGAGAGTGAACAATGTAACGACCAAATATCCAAAGGCCTTCTTTGATAACCCCGATTTGGTTCTTATAATTAGGGGTGTTCAAAATATCCGTATCCGAAAATCCGAAGCCGAATATCCGAATATCCGATCCGAAATTATCCGAAAATTCGGATATCCGAAATTTCGGATATCCGAAAATTCGGATATCTAGTTTTTCGGATTCGGATTCGGATAGTGATATTTCGAAATTTCGGATATTTCGGATATCCGATTATCCGAAAATCCGAAAATATATATATTTTTTTTAGTTTTTATAGTTATTTTATAGGTAAATGTAAATATTTTGGTGGTTTAATAACATATTTAGATAAATATATGTAAATATTAAATATTGTTGTTAAAAAAATGTATAATAAAATTTGGAACAAACAAAAAATAACACAAAAAAACAAAACAAAAAAGATATTTTTTCAAAATTTCGGATTTTCGGATATATTGGATATCCGAAACCGGATATCCGAAAATTTCGGATATCCGAAATTCGGATATCCGGAATTTCGGATTCGGATTTCGGATAGTGAAAATCACTATCCGAATTTTCGGATATCCGAAATTCGGATATCCGAATTTTCGGATATCCGATTTTGAACACCCCTACTTATAATTACATGTATAACTTGGATCATTAGGTTGGGGGGTTTCTTGGAACTCCTCTTTTGATCAATCAAAAGAAAGAATTATTCTATTATCGTTTTGATCATTCATAAACCAGTGAAGTTAAAGTCTACCATGCCATAAAACACCCGACCTTGTTACAAAACTATACTTCACATCTCCGATAACTTTTCAGACATTTGATTTCAAACTTAAAACTTGAAAACATGTTTGGTCGTCACCTTCCTGGCACCCTACTACAATCTTGTAATCATCCGTAGTCGAATCAAACCAAAGCCCCAACAAAAGGATTCACGAAAAGTAATGGGGAGATTTCGTAGTTTATTCACCACTTTAGTTAAAGGATTGGCTACTATAACTTGATTACAAAAGGAGAGATGCATACAAGATCGACCATTGCAAGAACCAAGTAGATGAGGGTCTTCGGTTTCAAAGAAACTGTCATGTTCTTCATATGAAGAATATGTATAGAGATATCCAAAGCTAGGTATAAGGACCTTTGTTTGTGCAACATCATTATCATTTTTGAAGTTGTAACTTAGATGATTAAGATGGAAACGAGTACTACTCGAGATGAAAGAATACCATGACTTACAAACGCTTTTCAGTCGCCACAAATCCAATCAATATTGGCTCAAGGACATTGTGTACAAGCTCCGGGGCTTCTTCTGCAATTGAAACCCTAATATGGCATTGAGTTTCCTTTCAATAATAATTATTATTATTTTAATTTTTTAGATTTTTGTCTGTGTAATCAATCAGAATCTTTAATAAGTAAGGTCTCTTTGATGAATTAGATACTTTGATTTTAACCGTTAGATTGAATTGATGATATCATCAAATACTTTTTCATTTGACACCCTCTTACAATCTATAATTGCATTCTCTCTTCAGTTTCACCATTATTACAATAAAAAAACATACGTCTCTTATTGGACTATAATTTACATTATTATCATTATTATTATTATTCTAAAATCCTTTAATACAAAATATTAATATATGTGTATAAACATAAATGTATATATGTTATTATAACTATAAACAGCATGTGTATAAACATAAATGTATATTTGTTATTATACGTGTAATATTGTATTTCTCAATAAAATTTAAAAGAACGTGTTCATAAATATAAAATTTACGATTTAATTTTAATTTATATTTACCGCGCTATCGCGGAGCAATAATCTAGTTCAAAGTAAAGGAAGTGACTAATTGCATTAGATATTTGGATTTTTAGGCCGTGACCCGATTTGGCTTAACAAGAAACATATTTTATATTCAAATTCCATATGCATGTTGTATATTTCAGATGGCCCGCTTAGGTTTTTAAGAGCTCAACCCAAACGATAGCAAATACTTTTTTCATCTCAAAATAAACGAATTATCTATAAAGAGAATTCCATTCACATTTTTGTAAAAATAAAATACTACGTTAATATCGCTGCATATTTTAAATTTACATCAATATTCTTCTAAAACCTATGATTCTCTATATCCAAAGAAAAATAAACTCTAATTAAGATAGATTTATTTATTAGACGATAGGTTCAGACTCGTGATGTGGGTTTGGGTACATTAGAATTATGATTAAGATTTATAATATGTCTCATAGAGGTTGGTTTTTGTAAAACAAACTTTAAGGTAAAATAAGTAAAAAAAAATTAAAAAATAATTTATAACGTTATATATTTTGGATTATCGTTTATTTTAACCATATATCAAACTTTAAAAAACGAACTTTTGTTGTATATCAAAAAATGAGTAGTTTTATCGTTGTGCATCAAATTTGAATATTTACTGCACAAAAACAATGAATTTGATACACATCCCCTAAACGACATATATTTTGATGCATATCAAAACTTGTTTTTTTTAAAGTTTGTTATAATTGAATAAATAAACATAATACAAAATTACACATATTATAAATTATTTTTTCATATTTTTTTACTTATTTTACTTTAAATGTTGGTTTATAAGAACCTCCTCCATGTCTCATATATATATATATATATATATATATATATATATATATATATATATATATATATATATATATATATATATATATATATATATATATATATATATATATATATATATATATATATGTTTAATAATGATAATAAACATAAGGGGTTTTATCATTCTACATGGTATCAAAGTGGGAAGGTCTCTATTTTTCTTCAAACCTTAATCGGCGTAGGGGTGAGCCACTTAGTCACCCTAATCTTTGTAGGGATGGGCTGCCTAGCTTGACTAGATTCCAAACCCTAAAAAAAATCCGTTTTTTAACCGTATCAGCTCACTGGTTCGGTCATAAATCCTAAACCGCTTGGGGTTAACCGATGAGGTCAGCGCCATTGGCTTCGTAATTAAATTCCGAAGAAAAGCATATTGGAATCGCAGTAGAAGACCAAGGGACACGCCCTCGCCTTCCGTAACAAGCCTCGACTCTCGAAAAGAAAAAGAAAAGGTTCGATCATATGTTTATTGAAGACAGATCTGCTAAAGTCGGATCTTAAAATCAAACGTATGTTTTATATAGATAGATCTGCCAAATTCGGATCTCAAATGTGAGACAGATCTGACAAAGCGGGATCTCAAACTCACAAATTGTATGTTTTTTTATTTATTTTTATTTTATGATAAGTTTTCATAATTACTTTATGTTTTCCAGTTCAAGTTTTAGCGATTTCACCGCTCGAACTGCCGGAGAGTATTAGACGATAGACCCAGACTCGTGGTGTGGGTTTGGATCCATTATGGTTATGATTAGGGTTTATAATATATGTTATATATGTTATATATGTTATATATATATATATATATATATATATATATATATATATATATATAAATATATATATAGAATTGGTTTCAAATGAGAACCATACAAATAATTAGGAACCATTAGGAACCAATATTCACCAGTGTATATATATGATATTCACCAGTGTATATACACTGATGAATATCATATTAAATATACACCGGTGAATATCATATTAAATATACACTGGTGAATATCATATATATATATACACTGGTGAATATCATATGTATATACACTTGTGAATATTGGTTCCTAATGGTTCTCAAATATTTAGTGGTTCCTATTTGAACCCACCTCTATATATATATATATATATATATATATATATATATATATATATATATATATATATATATATAGGGATTAGTTCATGCGAGAACTCAGATTTTTGCGAGAACTGCGAGAACTCATTCTCAGCCACTCATTTATTTTTGAATATTAAACTTTTTTCTGAAATTAAAAAAGGTAAAATAGTAATCTTCTTATTTGTAATTTAGATTTTTTTTTCTTTTCTCTCTCATATTAATTTATTCCTTTTTTTCACTACATTTTTTTTTAAAGTAATTATCATTTTCTGGTAAAACTTTTGTGTGACCTGGGAAAAAAAATAATCCGTCGTTTGGCTTAGTATTTTAAATCTTGGGCATTTATGAACAAATGTTTTTCTTTATTAAAAACCTTCAGCCAATGATTTTTTCGCATGGTTACCAATATCGTTTTTTACATAGCAACTGGAAAAATATAAATATACAAATATATTAATTTCACTTTAATGTATATGATGCTTCAGTAAAAAAAAATTATTTAGAGAACCCTAACTTTTCAATACTAAACTCACTTTTATGTGTGTTCATATGATCGCACCTTAATGTTTACAAATGAACAACTGTGATAATATATGAACAATTGTGATAATATATGAACACGTGACGATGTTCAGATGTGATGGAGAAAAAAATCCATGAACCAAGTATGATCAAATATGAACAACTCATAGTAATCGTAAAAAGTTCAAATAAAAATCCTAAAACTAGGTACAAATCAAAGAAAGAAAAGGAGTAAACGAAGGTTTTTCTTCATCATCCTTTATGTTCTTGATTGTAATCTTTGTTATGCTTATCATCTGCATATTGAAAAATCATTTTAGTAATAAATTATTACCATTGAACAATCAAATGGAAATTCACAAATGTTTGGTCAAACATGAAAAGGTTCAAAACTATCAATCAACTAATTCTACAAACGGGATCATCAAGCAGCACAAATATATGTTCATATTGATTGCAAAACTTACCAACAGTTGATAAAAAAAAACATGTATTGCACCAGCATCAGAAACCTACATTCAAGCTTGTACCTCCACAAGACAAGTTAAAGAACTTTTGAGGTCTCTGACACATTTTTCTATTTGTATTACTGGAAAGAGAAGTTAAATATACTTGTAGAAATTTTCATTATAGTTTTTTTACGGTGCAAATATGACTCAACAAAAAAATTACAAGACTTTAACCATAACCCATCATCTTACAAGACTTTAACCATAACCCATCATCGGAAATAAATTAAATTATTAGACAAACAAAAGGAGCCGACGACAGTTTTTTTTAACACAAAATGACCTTCATGATAAAACCTAAGGTCTGGAGCAGTAACACTAAAAGGGGCTACAAAATTAACAAAATTACATAATCCTGCAAGACCCCTTGCTGTCCCAAAGATTATTTCAAACCTCTGTTTCCAGCTTAGATTCCTTGATTTGTCACCTGTTTGTAAAAAGTCATTTACAAGATGCGAAATAGAGATCGACAGATCGTGATAGTTTGTAACTCAAGCACTGTTAAACTAAATGACTTGTTGCAACTCACCATATAGGAATTGATCAAGGCTGCCATTTTCCATGTACTCGTGGACAAGAAATAAGAGTGGCCCTTTGCTACAGTACCCAAGAAGCCGTATAAGATGACGGTGATGAACATTACAAATGATCTTAAGTTCATTATTAATGTGTATCTTCCCTCTGGTAGTGGCCATAACCGTCTTCTTAATTGCCACTGTATCGCCATCCTTTAGAGTGCCCTGCATCATATGAATCAGAAAATGAAGCTATGTGAGTATTATACTTATAAGTATATAATTTCAATCACTGTTAGTTTACCTTATATACTTCACCAAATATCCCTCCTCCAAGTTTGCAGTCGTCACCAAAATCATTTGATAAGGCATTACTTTTCCATTTAAATCATTTCTATTCAATTCTTTTCCTGTCTAAATAAAACCCAAGAACAAACTTTTTTTATTTTTATTTTTATTTTTTCCTTTCTTTTCTATAAAAAACACAACTAGAGAACACATTGTTAATGTGAAAAAAATGAAATTGAGAAATTAGGGTTTATAACTTACTTGTAGAGTTTTAAGAAATTCTTGAAGGTGAGAGGACAACGATCTGTGTGTAAATCGATTACGATATCTCCTACACTTGTCACTAACAGAATCGACATTTTCGCTACTTTTTAGATCAATCCGTTAAACCAGTGGCTAAAGAAATTGGATCGCCGTTTTACAAATTATGGATAGAAATTGGATCTCTAATAGGGGGTCAGTTTTAGGGTTAAAAAGAAAGGAGAGAGAAACAGAGATATTTTTAGGAAATAAGTAAAATACCATTAATACCCTTTTAAGTTTTATAAAATAATACTTCATCTTCTAATTATTTACGAAATTGCCAACACGAATTTTAGCCATTGATTAACTAATCAAAGGTCCAGATTGAGTTCTCGCAGGAACCATTCACTATATATATATATATATATATATATATATATATATATATATATATATATATATATATATAGAGGTTGGTTCTTCTAAAACAAACCTTAGGGTAAAATAAGTAAAATAAAAATTAAAATATAATTTATAACGTTAGATATTTTGGATTATCGTTCATTTTAACCATATCTCAAACTTTAAAAAACGAAGTTTTGTTGTACATCATAAAATGGGTAGTTTTACCGTTGTGCATCAAATTTGAATATTTACTGCACAAAAACAAAGAATTTGATGCACAGTTCCTAAACGACATATATTTTGATACATATCAAAACTTGTTTTTTTTAAGTTTTTTATAATTGAATAAATAAACATAATACAAAATTACACATATAATAAATTATTTTTTCATATTTTTTTACTTATTTTACTTTAAGTTTTGGTTTATAAGAACCTCTCCCTATATATATATATGTTCAATAATGATAATAAACATAAGGAATTTTATCATTCTAAATTATTATCAAAAACTTATACGTACCTCTTAAATATATGTAAATAAGAAAAAACACTAGAGTTTGTTATTAGGATGATAAGAACACAAGTTATAATTTCCAAACGTTTAATTCATTTGATGTATAAAAGAACTAGCTTATTAACCCGCGTAATACGCGAAAATCGAAAATAATATAATGGTAAACAAAGAACATAGCATATACAATAATATAATGGTAAACAAAGAGCATAGCATATACAGAAAAATTAATAGAAAGTCTATTATTCATGTACCTAAATGATTATGTTAGCAAATGTTACGTTGAACGACTTTATCACAAAATTAATGTCAATTGCTTTTAAGAAATAAGTGGGGAGTAAAAGATAAGATTATTATTTATTACTTCAAACTATCATATAACTATTGAAGATTATTGAAAAGAAATTCATCCACATTGTCAAGATGAGCTTGAAGTTACGAAAAAACAAACTAAAGAAAAATAAATATACATTACGTGCTCATTAACTTTACATGAGAACAAATGCATATGTTTTGTGTTATGAATTAAACATTTACTAAACCATTTATCGAGTAACCGTAGCTAGGATAACTACTTTAAGGGTCGCCTTGTTAAAGAAAAGAAATAAAGCGTTACAGATTTAAACTTAAAAGTGGTTAAGTACATCGGCATGTGCTTGTTAACTCACCTCATAATAAAACAATTTTTGCGTAATTCGCGAAAAACCTTATTAAAAATGTAATAATTATAATATACAAAACTAAAAATATTGCACAGATATTTTGTCATATATTATGTGTTTCCTTTTATACGCAAAACAATCGAAAAACAATAAAAAATAATTTATTTTCTGTCTATACTTGTATGAAGAAAAAAATGTCTAAAATTTAAAAATTATATGTTGTATACGCCTAAAATTGTTAGATTATTTAAAGTAGAAGGAGTTAATCAATTTTATTTGAATATTAAATATAAGGATTAATTTATTTAAAGTAAAAATATTAAAATGAAATTTATAATGATAACATCATCAAAATGATCCAATGGCCTAAATTTAAATTATAAACCCATCTAATGGTTATTATTTTGACATATTAAATTTTAGACCTCTCTTTTATTATATATTAAGATTATAATTACGTATGAGAAATATGAATTATGATATTTAATAAATACAAACTTCCAAATGGATCTTATGATTTGACCACTTACTCACTAATACAAGTCACTTAGACTATGGGGTATGAGGCGTTAAAAACCTCCACAACGCCGCCACATCAGCCTGACAACGCCCCACAACGCCCACCACCACACCGTCGGGGGCGTTGTCTTCAAAAAATGGGCGATGGCGTTTTCTGCACAACGCCGTGGTGAAGGAAGAAATCAAAATGCAACGGTCGAGTAAAAAATCAAGCAACGGCCATTTTTTCAAAAACCTAAACATTTTCTATAAATACCAACTCATTTTTATAACAAAAACCACACAAAATCTCTCTTTCTCTCTCAATTTTTATAACAATCTCTCTATTTTTATACATTCTTTCAATAATCTCAAATGGATCCCAACAACAACAACAATCAAAACAACCCCAACCCCAACCAATGGAACCAATGGTTCAACCCAAACCAATATCAAAACCCAAACCAATATCAAAACCTAAACCAATATCCACCATTTCAAAACACTAACCAATTTCAACACCCAAACCAATTTCAAAACTTTACCCAACTTCCAAACCCTAACCAATTTCCCCATTTTTACCAACAAACTCCACCACCACAACGACCATCCGTAGACCCGCTATACCAAGGCGGGTCGTTCTCGCAATTGCTTAACCAAGACCATTTATCCAATTTTCCGCAAGTGCCTCCATTTGACGTTGACGATTCTGAAGACGATGAGGTGGTTCCGGAAACTCAAGCTCAAAGAATGCCGGCCCGTGGGAAGAGGAAACATAAGAAGAAAGAAACCGAATCCCTAAGAGGCAAAACCGAAAGGAAGAGGTGGACCGAAGCGGAGGAGATCGCACTTGCTTCAGCGTGGTCGTCGACATCCGAGGACCCCATTTTGGGAAATGATCAACATTCACCACTTTACTGGGATAGTGTTCGTGCAAAATTTTTCGCCAAGATGCTTAAAGATGATCCCTCTTACTTTCGTACCGAAGACTCTCTTTCGAGCAAGTGGACCGACTTACGAAGAAAGGTCAAAAAATTCAACGGGATTTTTCGACAAGCCCAACAAACTAGACCAAGCGGTCATAGTGATCAACAATTGCTCGAACATGCTCTGGAGACTTACCGCACCATAATGCAAACGGGTTTCCTACATTTAGCGTCTTGGCAAATATTGAGAAATAGCCCGGTTTGTCAACATGTCCCAACATCTGGAGGGTCCCGAAAAGCGCGTAGAACATCGGAGTCTAGTAACCCCTCCACTCCCGCCACTCCCGCCACTCCGGTATCGCCTTTTGCTGGAATCGATCTCAACGATGATGATGATGATCTTCACTTGGAGGAAGACCTTCCAAGACCGATTGGTAGAGATCAAGCAAAGGCAAAAGCGCGCAAAGGAAAGGGCAAAGCCGCTGCTTCTTCTTCGGGGGCCGAAGATTCACTCAAGTATATTGGGGAAAAGTTCGGGAAATTTGCTGATACTGCTGAAGAAAAAGTGCGATCAAGAGCGTTAAAGACGATCATGCAGGACACCACTCATCTCGCGGAGCCTTACAAACAAATAGCGGAAGATGAAAAGAAAAGGCTTATCGCGAAATTTTATCCTCAATATTTGTAGTATTTTTTTTATTGTAGTATGTTTTTTTTTTAATAAATTGTAGTATTT
Organism: Senecio squalidus; assembly: GCA_910822075.1. NCBI lineage: Eukaryota > Viridiplantae > Streptophyta > Magnoliopsida > Asterales > Asteraceae > Senecio > Senecio squalidus. The sequence continues at coordinate 50,306,114 of CAJVGC010000432.1, forward strand.
TTTTTTTAAATAAATTGTAGTGTGTTTTTTTTTTTTAATAAATTGTAGTATTTTTTTTTTAAATAAATTGTAGTGTTTGTTTTTTTTAATAAAAATACAAGTTTTTAAATTTCATTTATATAAAAAAAATTATAAATATACAACTTTTTAAAATTACACTCTCTTTCCTCTATCACTCCACATCATCACACAACCACACCACCCATTTTTATCACTCCACATCATCACACTCTCTTTCCTACAAATCACACTCTCTTTCCTACAAATCACCTCTATCACTCCACATCATCACCCCCAATCACCCACCACACCCCATAGTCTTACAAAGCTTCAACGATTGTCTTTGCATGTGAGATGTTGGTAGTGTTTGGTTTGGAGAGACGATATGATAGATTGTTTTTCTAAGGTTCTTAAAATATCGCATCTTTAATTTCAACTACTCTAATTATAAACGGTGCATTTAATGCATATATACATTAGTCTACGTTATATTGTATCTATATTAGTGCATGATATGTGAATACTTGACATGCTTTAAACTATCTGCGCCTCGTACCGTCTCCAAAAAAAGGTGTCACACCCCGCATAGAATGGCGGAACCGAGGTGTACAGTGTATACGGTATCAGAGATTCAAAGGTTACATCAAACATAAATAAACCATACATCGTCAACATAGATAAAGAGTTGAAAGAGAATACTTATTACAGTCATCCGAATATAACAAGATACGGCTACAGAGTTTGGGATACTAAGGAATTCAATAAAGCAAAATAAATTCCACGCATAAGATCCACGTAGCCAATAAGCATAGCATCAAAAAGGTGTAACCTCAAATCCCTGAAAAGCGTTAAAATACGACGTCAACATAAAGTTGGTGAATTATTCGCAATAGAAGTTGAAAACATAATAGTAGAAAGGTTTCAATACTTTTTGACCCAAAAGTGATACGGTTTGAAGATAAGTCATATGAAAATGATGTTTTAAAAATATACGTGAAGTATACAATCCTTTTGATAAAATACTCATACTTGATACATAAAATACCATAATCAATTTATAAAAAATACCATACTCAGTTCATAAAATAATACCATACTCAGTTCATAAAATAATACCATACTGGATAGAATAATAGCCTTCGGGAAATACGATACACCTGACCCTCAACAATAGATACTGGCAACTAACCCCACCTAGGGCATTACGCTAGGTTGTCCTCGATAATAATATTCGGTCATAACATTTCTAACACGGACAGGGCTCCTCCCTCGTCATAATAACGTATTAGAAATGAGGGTTTGTTAGACCCATATAGCGCTATATATACTTCCGGCGGCAAAAGCTAACAGGTGTGTATACGGGGCCTCGTTCTACCACAAAGGCGGAACGAGTTGGGTAATGCTAACCTAAGGCATCCATATCCAAAATACATACCATAATACATAACCATAATACATACAGACCATAAAAATATATTTGTTTAACGCTAATCATGCCCAAAAATGTAAAAGCGGTAAAAAGGGCAACGAATAACTCACTGATAGCAAAGCAATCCAAATCTCGATATGTCGGGAAATACTATAATACCGTCAAGCTCCCACGTCTAAGTGCCCTAAACATCACGTAAATAATCATGTCTAAGTATCTCTAAGTCTAGTAGGGTTATGCCTTAATGATTAACGTTTTATACGGGTTTTAAAATAACCAAAGGAATATCGATATAACGGAATAACAAGTGTTTCGGAAAGTCAACAGACTAGATACGTGATTCTCATACTTACGTGCACTACAAGTCACGTAAGTATCAAGTTAAGTGTCATATAAGAGTTACGGGACAAGGCTACTTGACAAGAAGCTATTACGTGATAACCAAAGGAATTACGTGAAGATCAAGCAAGAGTTACGTGAATATGGATGAATTACGTGACCAACAAGCAGAATTACGCGACATACACAACTATTACGTGCGTAACAAGTCAAGAGCAAGAATTACGTGAACAAGGTGACAATTACGTGCAAGAAGGACCATAGTTACGTGCTAGGAACAAGTTACGTGCATGGGAGGATTATTACGTGACACTCAAGTCACGTAACTCATAAGTTACGTACGAAACAAGCTAATTACGTGGTTCACGAGAGTTACGTGCATAAGGGGCAAGAGTTACGTGCGTAACAATTAAGTTACGTGAACTCGAAGCTTATTTACGAAAATCTACAATCGGAAATCGATTTCTGCGTGTTCTAGATGTCTAAATGACCCCAAATTGGAACCCTATGTCCAGAATATGATTACATACAATAACCCTCAATAAAATCTCGGTTTTGACGGTGAAAAATGATAGTTTCGGGTTTGAATCTAAATAACAAAGTTTAGCACCAAAATGGAGAAATACTTACCCGATCGTGGTGAAACTTGGAGGATAGATGAAGATGATGATGGTGATCAATAATCCGGTCTCGGATTTGAATTTCGACGGTTGGATCGCCGGAAAAGTTAGAGAGAAGGAGGAGGTTTATGTGTGTGTGTTGTGTGTGTTTTCTAGAGAGAGAGTGAGTAGGTGAAATAATGAGGATAAGGACAAATAATTTGGTCTAGATAGGACAAACAAGTTGGTGGGGGACGATTTTCGTAATAAAAATCTGAATAGGACTAAAATTGTAATAGAATTTCTCCCGTAGGACTAGTTTTGTAATAAAATTTCCGAAAAGACCAAAAATGAAATACTTTTTAAACGTTAATCTTAATCATATAATTAAGGCATAATTCCCCTAAACTTATCATAAGAGCATACTAGACTTATACTAAAGGCACTTAAGACTATACGTTCCCGACATAAAGATTCGAATCACATAATATATACCCGACAAACACAAATACGCATAAAATACAAATACGATTCCCATAAAATACGAGAAATACGAATACGATAAAACATAAAAGGAATACGATAGGGTCAAAACACGAACATAATTAAATAAAACGAATACGGAACGATAGAAATATACCGAGAAATTCGCGAATGTCACAGTCTCCCCAAGTAAAAAGAAATTTCGTCCTCGAAATTATCACCTGTTACTACTTCCGGGGGAAAGGTGAGGATACTTCCGCAGAATTTCATCTTCGCGTTCCCACATGAACTCAGCTCCAAAACGGGAATTCAACGAACCTTGACAATCGGAATCTTACTTCGTCGCAGACGCTTAACATCACTAGCAACGATCTCGATCAGTTCCTCAACGAAATGAAGCTTATCGTCAATCTGGAGTTTCTCAAGCGGAACTAATAACGTTTCGTAAGCCAGGCATTTCTTCAACTGAGATACATGGAATACATTATGTACGCTGCTCAGTTCTGCCGGCAATTCTAGTACAAACGTACGAATCTCTCCATCGGTTAATTCTCACGAATCGGTAGGAAATGAGCAGACTTCGTCAATCGATCAACAATAACCCAGATACTGTCATAACCACTCGAAGATCTCGGAAGCTTCGTACGAAATCCATAGTAATACGCTCCCATTTCCACTCGGGAATCTTCGGTTGTTGGAGTAGTCCAGACGGTTTCTGATACTCAATCTTCACTTTAGAACAAGTCAAACATCGACTAACATACTCGGCGATCTCACGCTTCATACCCGGCCACCAATAAAAATCTTTCAAGTCATGATACATCTTGTCGGAACCCGGATGAATGGAATAGTTCAACTTATGGGCTTCGTCCAGAATCAACTGACGGATACTAACCGGAACCCAAATACGCTCGAGGAAATACAGAACTCCATCCTCCTTTGGTTCTAATTCCAACGCCAACCTATACAATCTTTCCTCTTTAACACGGTCTTCAGTAATAATACCCTCTTGTGCTTGAATAATCCGAGCCTTCAAGCTCGTCTGAATAGATATCACCATAGAACGAATACGGACAGGTTTGACTGTCTCTTTACGACTTAGTGCATCAGCAACAACGTTCGCCTTACCAGGGTGGTAGCGAATGTCGCAATCATAGTCGTTTAATAACTCAACCCAGCGTCGTTGTCTCATGTTCAGCATCTTCTGATCGAATATGTGTTGAAGACTCTTGTGGTCGATAAATACGGTACACTTGGTCCCATACAGATAATGTCTCCAAATCTTCAATGCAAAGACGACGGCTCCCAACTCTAGATCATGTGTCGTGTAATTTTGCTCATGGATTTTCAACTGACGCGAAGCGTAAGCTATAACTTTACCATTCTGCATAAGCACACAACCCAGACCTTTGTGCGAAGCGTCGCAGTAAACAACAAAATTCTCGGAACCAACTGGCAGACTAAGAATAGGTGCGTTACACAACCGCTGCTTCAATACCTGAAAGGCTTTCTCCTGATCGGAACCCCAAACGAATGGTTCACTCTTCTGTGTCAACTTTGTCATAGGTGAAGCGATCTTGGAAAAGTTTTCGATGAATCGGCGATAATACCCAGCAAGATCCAAAAATGAACGGATTTCGGTCGGTGACTTCGGTGCAACCCAACTCTTGACAGCTTCAATCTTAGCAGGATCAACGTGAATACTCTTCGCGCTAACCACGTGGCCAAGAAATTGAACTTCGGATAACCAGAACTCGCACTTAGAGAATTTCGCATACAACTTTTCCTTTCGAAGCACGTCTAGAACAAGACGCAAATGCTCTTCATGTTCCTTGCGACTTCGGGAATAGATAAGAATGTCGTCGATGAATACGATAACGAATTTGTCAAGATACGGACGACAAATACGGTTCATTAGTTCCCTGAATGCTGCAGGGGCGTTTGTCATACCAAACGGCATCACCATGAACTCATAATGACCATACCGAGTACGAAAAGCGGTCTTAGGTATATCATCTTCTCGAACTCTCAATTGATGATAACCAGAGCGAAGATCGATCTTAGAGAAATAGCAAGAACCTTGAAGTTGATCGAATAAGTCATCAATACGAGGAAGGGGATAACGGTTCTTCACAGTCAACTTGTTTAACTCCCGATAATCAATACATAAACGCATGGAGCCATCCTTCTTCTTAACAAAGAGAACAGGAGCACCCCACGGGGAGAAACTAGGACGGATAAAACCCTTATCGACCAATTCCTGAATTTGTTTCGATAACTCGAGCATCTCGGAAGGAGTCAAACGATACGGAGCTTTAGCAACAGGTGCTGCTCCAGGAACAAGATCAATACGAAAGTCGGTTCGTCTCTGGGGAGGGACTCCAGGTAAATCGTCGGGAAAACGTCAGAATACTCGCGAACAATCGGTACACCATCAATCTTTATCGCAGAATCTTTCTTCACCAAATGAGCGAGATATAAGGAACAACCTTGACGGACATACTCGCGAACTTTCAGACTTGAGATGACTTTAAGACGCTTCCTAGCCTTGTCTCCGTGTACAATCAACTGATCTCCATCCGGCTTCTGAATACGTATAAGCTTCTCATAACAGACTATTTCGCTCTTATGCTTAGCTAGCCAATCCATACCGACTACGACGTCAAAACTACCGAGTTTCATAGGAATAAGGTCGATGGAAAAAGGAATATCGGCTAAAACGAGGGGGATATCACGAATAACTTCTCTAACACAGGCACATCTACCATCGGCTATTTCTACATCATACGCAGGTTCTGGCACGGTTTACTAGGGGACGGAAGTCACTAGAAATAAGGCTTCTATCGGTATCCGAATCAAATAAGATAAAAGTAGAATAATCATAGACAAGAAATGTACCAGTGACTACGGTAGGATCCTGATGAGCTTCGGGAGATTCCATGGCGAAAGCCCGGCTCTTAGCAGGATTTCCTTTAGCACTAGTACCAGCACCAGGAGTAGGAAGGGAAGTAGATGATGCAAGCTTGGAACACTGCTGACGGTAGTGACCCATTTCTTCACATTCATAACATGCTCCAACAGGTCTTTTACAATATTGCTCAGTGTGGCCTAAATTCTTGCAGCGTTTACATACCCAACACGCCACATTCGCCGCATGCGCACTGCCGCATTTACCACACTTAGGGCGAGCGCCCTGATAACCAGTTCCAGAACCCGTCAACGCATATACTTGAGAAGCTTTAGGCCTCTGATAATGATTACGGCTTCTCTTCCCCGAAATGCCCATAGCTCTTCTTTCAGAGTTTCCAAAATCTCTTCGGCTCACAGCTGGCTGGAGAGTACCACCACGAATCGCACTTGCGGTCAGTCGACCCGCA